>OY987243.1:25235854-25266419 GCA_963920765.1 Ulota crispa | reverse complement strand
GGACAAAAGCGGATGAATTCATTGGCTTTAGTTTTGGATTCTGAATCTTTTCAGTTGTTTTAACATCAAAACATCATTCATTCAAGGTGCCTTTTGAGATGCACAAGTATTTTTAATCATCATTGAATCAACAATCATGTCAAAATAAAAAGAATCAACATTGTTTGCCAAGGGTCTTTTTTGAGATGATAATATGAAATATAATAATTTATACTTTATTAGTGTATTTAGTTAATTTCATAAATCCAAATATTTTATAGCAAAGCAATCTAGAATGGTTTATTTGATGAAATTGTGTTGGATGAATGTGTTTGTTCATTATTTGTTTTTCATAAATAAGTATCTTACTTCTTTGGTTGCATTGCCTAAATTTTTAGTGTCTCTAAGTTCAAACTTCTAATTTGTTGTTTTTGTTGATTTCTAAACATTATTTTTTATAAATTTTCCCTCAGATTTTTCTTACATTACTAGCGTCAATGACCATTTTTAGCTATTGATATTTTCATAAAGAAACATGTCAAATCTTTTATCTAGGCATATATCTAGGAATTTGTATCTATATCAATACATGTTTATTTTCAACACCACATTAGTATTTAAGAGCTTGAGTTTTATTGAGTTCAAGGATTAATTGACTAAGAGTTGATAATCATAACCACTAAAGTTATGAAAAACAAAACAAAAAAATCTAATATCAAAATAAGAGTTGAAAACATAGATTCCAAAAATTAAAGCAACAAAAGGAAATTGAACATTAGCCTCAATGAATAAATTATTCTTCTATGAAAAGGTTAGTTTAGGACAAGTATGACATTATTTGTAAAAAGGTGCACTTGCTTGTCCAAGAATATCTATGCTTCTTTATGCAACTTAAAAGTGATTGTATTTTCTTCAGCATGCAGTGTGGAAAAGTCAATACAACACTTTTAACCTGGAGTTATTTGAAAGCTGTTAAATGCAAAACTTGTAGTATTCTACATCTCTACCTTGAGAGGGTAGTATCTAGTCACAGCTATTGCATTACATATTAGATGCACTTCAAATTCATATCTAAATTACATTAATTTTTCTACAATTTTTGTATTTCTTTTTATGAGTTTTATATATACAAAATAAAATAAATTTCAATTACATGTTTAATTTTGTAAATTTGGAGTTTTTTGTTACTACTTCTAGCCCATTTTTTATCATTTTGAAGACAAAAATTGGATTAGAATGTCACTTACAAATATTATGGAAACAAATGATGTAATTTATAAAAAAACATGATTTCCTCCTCCAACACATTTTTGTTCCTCACATCACAAGGACTTTAACAAAATTTATTGCAAATTATCATTAGATTTTATATTTATATATATTTATATATATTTATATATATACATATATATACATATATATACATATATATACATATGTATACATATATATACATATGTATACATATATATACATATATATATGTAATGTAATTATATTTCTATATATAATGGATAAAATTCAATCACTTTTAGTATTAACCCCTGAGTGCCCAAGAGACATTATAATGTCTCTCAAAAAACTAGGTCAACTCAATTTTGACCACTACAATCTCATTGTTCCTTCCATGAAACTACCTTCAATTGAGCCCAACACAATGGAGACGCTTTCCACTAACAATTCATATGGTCCAATTTTGTGGATCGTATTTTTCAACCCATAGGAATACTTTGATTGCAAGCAGATCAGACATTTTAGGTTCAAAGACTAAGCGCTCAAGGGTTAACCCCTAAAGGACCATTGTCCCTTCAGGGGATAGGTTGGACTTTGGTCATGTACCTATGCCTGAACTACTTTATGTGATTTTTTGAAATTTTTATTGAAAGTGGGGAATTTAAAGATCTGCGTGGGCATCTAATTTTTTCTTCATTTTGACATTTGACAAAGAAGTTATGCATGAATTTATGAAAATTTGGGTTTAGGGTAAAAAACTTCTTTACAAATTATTAATTTTTAAATAAAATTTTGAAATTGGTTCTTTAGATTTTTTTTATTCATGAGAAGCTTTGAATCATTCAATTTCAATCAATGAGATGAAAGTTGTGATGAGTTTTTGTTTGCGGGCAGTTATGGAATCTCTACTCTAAAATAAACTTTGAAGTCCTTTCTTTCACTCAATTTTCAATATTTTGGAAAAAAAATTAAATCAAGGGAAGTAGATTGTTTATCACAACATTATCACCGTTGGGATTAGCATTTTTCATTTTAATAATTAAATTCTTAACAATTTAGTGCTTTGACTCATTCTCTACTTCTTTTTACTTACTATTTTTCCCCATGTCTAGTAAACTTCCAATTGATTTGAAAATTCTCCTACACATACCTAATTTGATCTCCTACATGGAAAAAATAAAGCGCAACTTTGGGTAGAGCAATTTTTTTGTTATAAGAGTGATCAAAGGTTTCTGAAATTTTTGGACAGCATGGAAAAAAGCTTTGTTTTTCATTTTAAATGTAAATATCTCACTCCTCTCCATTTGAAATGAGCTGATTTTTTTCCGACAAGTACCTCTTCTAGTCTAGGGCAAGATCCTGTAGTTGGATTTCCAAAAACAAAACATAAAATCTCTTTTTTCTAAACATCCTAGAAGTGGCAGTTTTTAGTGATTTTAGGAGAAAAAGGGCTTGGTCCGTTAGGGGTTTAGAAACATATATTTTTTTGATTGGAGTCATAGCTTTCATACAATTATTTTCATCAATAATGGATGGTTGCAACCTTTTACTCCCTCTCAATGGTAACAATTGCAATAGTTGTAATATCACGTCTCAAAATCAATGTTTTGGTTCAAATTTACAAAATATATTTTAGCAACCATACTTAATCTTAATCCCTAAAGCCCTGAACCAACAGGTTTTTCTTTTTTTTCTTTGGAATTTTCCCACATGATGTGTCCAAGGAGTAGCTTTAAAGTCCACTAAATTTCATAATCTTTGACTTCATGGTTCAAAAGTTATTGCATGTCATGTTGTTTTCTTTGCTTGCTAGGCAGCCTGTGCAGCTTGGGAAAACCTCTTGAAAATTCAACCTAAATTCCTCATAACTTTCACCTCATTAGTTGAAATTGAATGATTAAAAGCTTCCCATGTGTATGTAAATCAAAAAAACCAACTTCAAAAAAAAAAAAAAAAAATGTGAGTTTTCAAGAGATTTTTTTGAGTTGCTTGGGCTACTTGCCAAGTTAAGAAAACAACATAATATGCAATGACTTTTGAACCATGAAGTCAAAAGTCATGAAATTTGGTGAACCTTAAAGCTACTCCTTGGACACATGATGTGAGAAAAATTTAAAGAAAAAAATAAAAAACCCATTGGTAATGAGCTGCCCAAAATTGCTATGTTGCCAAAAAAAAAAGGTATTTAGAGTTTAGGGGTTAATGCAATAGCACAAATTAGGCATTGGGAGTTTGTGCACTTGTGACTTTTACATAAAAATGAGAGCATGGGAACCACAATTGATATTTTGATTTATTCATGTAGGTTAGATATAATCAAGTCATGCGTAAGAGTGGATTTCATCTAACTATTCTGTCTTGCTACATACAATCCAATTTGAGAAGCCTTAACAAGAATGCCATCGGAAGCTCATACTTGACCATGGTTTTTTGAAAATAAAACAAAATAAAAATTTGCTTGGTTGAAATTGTTTTAGAGTTCATTATTATGGGACTTTCATAGCCTCTTTTGAAGATTTGGGTGCATTAGCTCAACAGGATTTTATTAAAGTTTGGGGAATTTGTGCCATAATCCTTCATAAATATTTCAAGGTGTTTGTGATCTTAGACCATGGAAGTTCATAGAAACCCATAGATGAGGTGAAAGCACAATGCAATCAATAATGTTCAATAGCTAACTTATTGCTTGACAAGTTATTTAGTAAATGTTGCTTTGTAGTCTCAAGACACTAAAATAGAAAGTATTTCCTTATCAATTCTAAATTTTACCACATGAGAAGTGAAATTTTAGAACCAATAAATCGAAAGATTGTTGAAAGGTAAATTTTACTTTCAAATGCTTTGCTATTATTTTTAATTATTGGATGCAAAATGCAATAAGAGGTTATGATGCAAATAAACATCATAAGGATTGAAGAGCACCTCTCTAATTTTGCACTTGATCAAGTACATTTTCCATTGAGATTTTTTGTATTTACAAATGTGATTTCTGAAAAATATTGAAAAAAATTGGTGATACAAAGGTGCTTGGATAAGGTCAACAATTTGGGCTAGAAAATAGTGTTGACCTTATCCAAGGCATTGATCATAAACAAACACTTTATTTGCATTACTTTTTTGAGTTCTAAGTGGTTGTAACTTGTAACTTTGGAGGTGCTTTCCCATCCATGTTTTTGGAACCTAACCAAACCCCTTTCTAAGTGATGAGTAAAAATGGGCATTGACAAAAAGCAAACATTGACCACATGCAAGCACTTGACCTTAGCCATGCTCATAATACATGCTTTGGGCAAAAGGGAGTGGGACTGCAATCTTATCCTATTGTTGTTGTTACAAAAGTTGACGTTAACCCCTAAAACACCAAGGCCATTTTCTACCAAAAACCACTCAAAATTGCCCCTATTGCTGTGTTCATCAAAATTTACATCAAAATGCTTTTCTTGGAATCTAACCAAAAGATCTTGTAATGCACTTGTAGAAGAAGTGCTGAAAATTTTGTGACATTTGACCATACGGAATGAAAGTTGTGAGCATTTTGTTTTGCACTATAGACCTTGAAGTTGTAATTTTATCTTATAGGTAATCAAGTTAGACATATGTATACCAATTTTCAAGGCAATCAAAGACACTGAACACATCCTAAATAAGTATTGCAATGCCATTGGTCAGTTGCATGGTCGGTTGACCCAAAAACGGCGGATAAGACCTCATAAAAAGTCCAAAATTTTGAGATTTTTGTGAGTATGGATCACAAAGTGTTTGTTTTCCTTTATACAAATACGTGCATTCTACAAAAAAAGGCCAAGCTCATGTAGCCATTGGGAAGATTTTTGCAAAAGAAAAAAGAAAAAACTAAAAAAATGTTAAAATCATTAAGATATTGCCGCCTAAACATTTAGCCTGAATTTGGGCACTAAAAATTCCATGGCTATTATTATACGCCACTTGTCTAAAATTATAGCACGTTTTTGAAATACTTAAGAGATGCTAAATCACATATGTAGTCCCTATGTACGCATTAAAGCTAAATTGATACATTATGTCAATCATTTTCATAGGATGCAGTGAATGGGACAATCCAAATATATGCATTGAAAAGTCCATTATTTCTAGTATTATTAATTTTAACAAACATTGATTACATATTTTGTTATGAACAAGTATAGAACATATTCCCTAATTTAGGATGCTTCCAAGCTTTTTCTTCTATAAGAAATAAGCCTTACAATCAGAACATCTTCCTGAAAGTTGAATAGAACACGCATTCTGGGTCAACCGACCATGCAACTATATAATGTTATTTAACAAGTTTTGTTAATACACTATGACATTTTTTAGTGAAGTTTCCTAGCACATGTTCTTAGATATGGAAAATCTGAACAATGTGTATGAAGATAAACATGAACTTTAAATGTCAAAGGAAAAAAACTCAAAATCTCTAAAATTTAGAGGCTCCCAAAACCTAATCTGATCTCCATATTGGAAATGAAAGGGGGCAATGACAAAGTAATGGGGACCACAAGAGCAACATGTGGCAACCCCTTACTTGCCCCCTCCCTTCAAAGTCAATATCTTTTCCCTTGCCCAAGTTGCCTCTCAAACTGCTTTTGGCCAAAAATAGCCCATAACTTTTGAATTGTGTGACATAATCACAAGATTTTTTGCATCCCACAAACCTTATACATTCCTACACACCCATAAAAAATTTCAAAAAACCATGTCAAAAATTAAGATCACATGAGCCTACCCAAATCCGGAAAATCCCCCAAGGAGACTTTGGTCCTTTAGGGGTTAACCAAGCACCATTGTATTTATTTTTAGTACATTTGGTCTAACTTTACTTCTATAGCTCACACTTCCAATGTAAAAGTATTGATATAACTTCTTAAGAAGAAAAATATTAAAAAAAAATTGATAAAAGAAAATTATTAGCTTCACTCAGATGACATTCACATATATTTGGAATTTAGGTCTTTGCTTGTATCAGATACTAACCATGTATGATGAAATAAGAACCTACGAGCTTGGTAATTTAAGTTCAACAACTAACTAAAACAACTAACTAAGCACCAAACACTTGAAAAGAAAAATAAGCTTGGGACTCCAGTAGTGATTGTTGGTGGCATTCATGATAGATTTTTATGACCTCCAATGTTTGCCAAACATTGACGCCTCTATCACATGCAACTCTTTGCAACCAATATGTGATATCGACAATTTGAATGTTTTTACCTTGGAGAGGCCAAAAATTCGGATGTTTTCCTTGTTTTGTCCTATGTCTGCTCATTTCATGTGATGTCTTTCCTTTGCCGAATTCCGTCCACAACCACAACCCACCAAAAGACAAAAAACAAAAAACAAAAATAAATACTTTCTGTCTATTGCCCTTAACTTTTTATCCAGTGTGTGCCAATTTTTTCTACTATTCATAAGACTAGAGCTTTTAGAGCTTTTTGTTTGACATCTGCAACTTTTTGTCTAATTTTGGCATGAATGGTGAATGGCCCATTTGCAAAAAACATTGCAAATATAAAATCCATTAGGATTAAAAAAAGGATTTACCTCCCCAAACACTGCGCCATATTAACAATAGCCTTACTGTTAAATGAATGCAATTATTCAAATGATACTATGTTTGACAACCTTAAGCCATTTTCTTGCACCTCACATTCAAAAAATCAAAAGGCTTTTAAAAATAGTAGAAATGGTTCCAATCTACTCTTTTCACTAAATAGTTGATGACGGTGCAATTATAGTCTCAAATGCACTTGGTTGTTGTATGGTAGATTAGACCATATAGACGCAATTTCAAAGATTTTTTTGCTAGAATTCCAAGCCACAAAAGTAAAAACAACACTAGGTACAGAAATAACAAAAACAACCAATTTTTTCATATTTTTGAAAATTCATTAACGTTTGTGCAAAACAAACAATGCATTTTATTTTTCTTCTAATTTCCATGGCATGGTTAGATTTTTTATGAAAATTTAATTAATATTCATTTCATGGGATGCATTCTTTTCATTCCTTTGCAAGTTAAAATGTACTAGAAAACAAATGTATTTAGAACAATTTTGGTGAGTTTCATTGCAGAATAGAAATGCAAGATGTAGAGAAAATTTCTAGCAAATTGACACATGTTTATGAAAGCAAATTACAATTGGTTAAGCAATTTTTTGGAGGTGGAAAAAAATAGTTGCAAATTTTTCTAAGTGCAAGGTTTAAAGAAACCATAATTGTAATATAAGTAAAATTTAGAATTTATAAGATGCTTACAAGTTGCATAGCATAAAGACATTGCCCAAATAAGACGACAGATTGAAATACTTTTATTAAACGATGTCACTACATAAGGCTACCAATTTTACAATACCATAACCGTACAATTCATTGCTCTCATGGTCATCAATTGTATTTTGTTGTTGCCCTTCTACTAATTACTAATTTTTAATATTCTATGATTTAAACTTTTCGCCCTTACTAGCAGACGACAGAGACAACGAATTGAGGCTGCTTCCTCCATTTATTCTCCAATGGCCTGCGCTCTTTTGGAATCTGGCAAAAACAGATTTGTCAAAAAACATGCCCTGCTTACTAGGAATCAACATTTGGTAAGGCTCAAAATTAAATATGTTTTTAACTGAGAATCAAAAATACCCAATGACCCATTGAAATTGTACCATTTATCTAAAATTCTTCAATATACTTCAAAAGTAATTGGAGTCTTGGCATGTAAAAGCATATATTAGTATTACACTATATTTTTCCTTTTGGCACATCAAGATGAATTTATGTCTTATACAAGTTTAGGTACCTGTTGTACAAACGAAGACAGCAACTTGATTCAAAGTAAAGTCTCAGTGTAAACCATTTTACGCATGTATCCCTCTTTTCCCTATTGGTTCTCCGTTAGGACTTAGTCTACACAACTTTAAGCATGTACCCTTCTTTCCCCTATTGATTTTTTGCTAAAAGGACTACCACTTTACGCATGTGCCCCTCTCCTTTGTTGATCTTTTGCTAAAAAGACTCAATGTAAACCACTTTATGCATGTATCCCTCTCTCATGTGGTGATTAATAAAATATAATGAATCACTGAAAGTTACACCACAACACTCTTTTAATCAATTAGGTTGAGCTGTTTCACCAAACGTTAACAATAGGTCATTGACAATTGCACCACAACACTCTCTTAGCCAATCAAAATGCATATATATTCTTTATATATGCCTTATATATTATATATTCACCTTTTATTTATAAAATTATTATTAGTTTTTGTTCCAAATGTATGTTAATATTATTTGTATAAGCATCGAAGATTGTCCATGTCACTCCAAATAAGCACCGAAGTATTGAAGAACGCATAAATGTAAAAAACCTCCTTATAAATGATAAGAGGTACACAGCTAATTTTATGTAGTAGAAATCATTTGCCACTTGAAACCCCAGAAGAATATTCAAAAGTTTTTACACTGGTACCACATATATTAAACATACATCATTTATACATAGTTGAACTTGCACTTGTTATTTTTCCAATGAAATGAATAAAAAAGCCAAGATATAATTAATAGACTATTTCAAGGTTATTTACTAATGCATCATTCAACCAAGGTATTGGATTATTAGAAGCAAAATCTCATTTGGTTAGAGAATAGAGGAACACATTTTTGAGCTAAGCTTGTTATAACAAACTAGTGGACTTGTGCACCCGCTATTTTGGTGAAAGGCTATCGGGCCACCCCCATGCTCATAAAAAATATTTCATGAGATAATATAAACTCAAATGCAATTTTAGATTCAAATCAATTTGACTCTTCATCTCCCTCCCCACCCCCTTTATATGTGAATTCCGAATTCAAGTTGGAAAAAGATTCAATGGGTTCCACCAAAGATTCCCATCCCATCCCATGCCCATAGCCCCCCATACAATGCCGGTTAGTAAGGTAGAAAATTCGGCTGCAACAAATTTGGTTATTAATTAGTTTCTCAACCGCCTTACATTCTATTATTTTGACACCCAACTACCCAACTAATAGAGCTAAGCTTATTATATAGATAGATGTATGGTTGTTACATGTGCAAGCTAAACACAAATCCAATATATTTATACAATATTTCTAACACTTTGTGGGCTCCCAAGTCCCAAGCGTCAAATGTATACTTGACTCTTGGAATTTATTGCAATTTCAACGATTATGTATTTGTTCCTCTTAGCACGTTTCCCAATTGAAATATGATATTTCATTACATTGGCTGCTATAAAACAGTGGAGAATCTGCGATTAAATCCAGGGAAATTTATGGATACACCTAAAGTCTGCCATATTTGTAGATACCCATGGTCTTTTAGAAATTGCACAAATATTCTTGGACCATAGTTTTTAGGCGTTTATTCTATTATGAATGCCACTACATTCTCCCTTGTACGCATGTTGCTTTTGTTCTATTGCACTCCTTGCTTTAACCCCTCAACGTCCAAAAGGTCCAAATATTGCCCCCATTTGAGTGTATTTTGAGATACCCGGGACGTTGAGGGGTTAACATTGGTCATGAAATACGTAGCGTGCATAACAAAACAAACGCCTCACGTATTTGTGCAATTTCTAAAAGACCACGGATATCTAAACAAAAATGGCAAACTTTAAGGGTATCCATAAAACTTTCCCATAATTCTAATAAGGTCTACGAATTTCATAAGCCTAGAACTACAGAAACCTCACAACGATATTAACCTACTTTCGAGAAAACTGAAAAAGATCAGTATTTGTAAAAACACATGGCTTCATCTTGGACAAAATAAAATGATGATTTGGCACATTCATGATAGCCAAAACGAAGACAAAAACTGAAGTTTGAACACAGGCTCCTGGAATCGGACACGTCAGAGTAGATGGGGGCTAAAAACGTAAAAGTGTACAGTACAGTACAGTAGCGAGTAACATGAAGGGAGAAATGTGAGGTACATTATCCAACAAACTGCAACACTTTTCAACCCCCAACAATGCGAAAATATAATCATGTATAAACAAGCGTTAAAGAAAGAAAGGAGACCAGCACTACCGGAAATAGGAATATACATTGGAACACAGTTTGTTCGTCTTTGACAAGCTCGAAGTACAATGTTCCTGTACCTAAAGTAGCCGGTGGAAGAACGGTAAGCGCTCTCAAATTTGGAAGTCAGACTTGGTCACTTATGGTAGCTCTTCAGTGTAAGTTTTCACTGAAAGCTCACATGTGCGTCTCTAAACATTAGTTCAACTCCAAATCCCACAATTCCAGTAGGTCCACTAGCCACTATGATACATACTGAAAAGACTTGAAACGTTGCAGAAGGTTTTTGCTGAATTGACACGTACATTATTTACAAACCCGCAAGACTAAAAATACCAAATCCAATGTTAACTCAGAATCTGCATGAGTATTGGTAAAGAATGATGATATTTTCTACTCCAAAAAGATTACACACGTGCAAAAAAAACGGCAACATCCAGCAACGACACCTGGTAGACTACCTTCGGCGAGCTTCATTGCAGACGTTCTGTGTAGACTTGACTCACTGAGTTCACAAATTAGTACAGCATATTCGGAACAGATACTGTAAAAAAAAAACTTGATAATGCAGGACAGCTGATGCATCCTATTTCTTCCTACCAAACCAACCAGTCTTCGGAATGGCAACATCCGGGTTCCGAACCTTGGAAACAGACGAATTACCCCCAAACCTGGAAGTAATCTTCGCAGAGAGACTCCACAAAGAGTCGATCTTGCTTGGGGGGGCTTTGCTGGGAGCTGGGCGAGCAGCTGGAGGAGCTGCTACTGAGGGCGCTGCCGGGCGAGATGCCGGGCGAGATACCGGGGGAGCTACTACGGGGTGAGAGACAGGACGAGCTGTGGAGTGAGATGATGGAATGCTCTTGGTCTTCGAGATTGGAGCCTTGGCGTTCTTGTTGGACATTCCACTAGCAGCAAGCCAGCGAGAGCCTGATTGCTGCTGTTTTGGATTACCCCATCCTAATTGTTTTTGGTTCGTCTTGTTAGTGGCTGTTTCATCACCCGCTTTCACACCGGAGAGAGTGACGTCCGTGATTTTGAACAGCGGTTGGGCAGGGGGGTCGTCGTAACGCTCATTGTTCCCCCTCATCGAAATCTGTTTACCGAATCTGAGTTTAGGCATGGGAGGAACGGCGACTCTTTCAGCTTGGACCAGAGCCATCATAGGAGCTCCGATGGGCTCGAAATTCCGCAGAGGATCCCGAAGCTGGAGAAGCATGGCTAAAGTGACCGTGTTACCCATGTGCCCGCCTTTGTCGTTCACGCCATCTGCTGCTTTCTGCTTTCCCGTTTGCTTACTAGGTACAATGTCCCCATGGGTAGCATGGTGAGCAGCCACTAATGCCTTAGTATCTTCTTTGATATCATTCTCATCAACCACACCAGCATCCAGCCTCATCCACTCATCCAAGGATATGGCCATCGAAAAGTCATCCAGGGTTCCAGGGTCTTCTTCTGCGCTCCTGTCATCTAAGAAACTCGAACTCGTTGCTTCTTCCAAATAGTTGACTTCGGACGTTCCACCTCTGGCACTGTTGCCACCTTCTATCCTTCCCTGCTTAGAGAAGGGATCCACCATATAGGGTGCTTCCTCTTCCGCCATGTCAGATTGTATTTTAAGGCCTTCTAAAGCCAAAGCTTCTATTTTTTGCATGGCCACGGGCGCTAAATCTTCTAACGATAAGAATGTACCATCACCGAAGTTGGGGTTGCTTTTGCGCGTGTTTGTGCGACCTGATGACGTCGCTAAACTTGACGCTGACTGGGAAGTCGAGGTCCCAAGATTACGGGAAGAATCTTGCGTGTGTTCCAGACTGTATGGAGCATGGCCACCCTCTAGAGCTGGATACCTGCACATAATACCACTTGAAAACTGAGGTAGGATAACATCAACGTACTTGATATTTACAACATTTAGTTCAACAATCAATCAAGAACCCTAGTTGGTGTTGACGGAAGCTCCTAAACAAGAGCATCGTAACTTCTTTCTCAACTCGAAAGAGCAAACACCAAATATATGTTGACTCGACTTTGAAGTCGTGGGTCCAACAAGGCTCTTCAATCAACCCTGTTACGACAGTCATAGAGTATGGAATGAAGAAACTAACCCATATTCGCCGTGTCCGAGCTGGTTCCCTCTGAAGGCAGCAAACCCCTCACTTGCAATTTGCTCCACACTTTTTCCTGTGATATCGTCCAAGGGCATTGTCAACATAGCCTGGTTCGTCATTCCATCCATACCTGATGATGCCACCCGTAGTAAAATATCCAAGGATTCGGCTCCCATACCCGTTGGCACCACAACGGGCTTGGACACCTGCATGACTAGCTTGCTGCCACTTGATGCCTGAAAATTTTGGGAATTCATAGACATCAAAGAACCCCCGTCTCGTACAGGTACAACAGGACCAAGTCCAAAGCCCAGAGGTGGTGGCTCCAATGTCACCATGGCAAAGGAACTGCCGGTGTCGTCTGCGTATGAGGATGTCCGAGATTTCCCCTCAAACACTTTCTTGTTTAATCCCCATTCTTGCATGAGGGCTTCAGTCTCTTCATCTTCAAGCAATTTAGCTCTATTCTTACTGCGCATTGTTTGAGTCGCCTTTTGAAGCTCCGATTCTGCAGCTTCCATAATAGAAGCCAATTCAACATCTTCTTCGCTACCCCAACCTGCATAGAACAAATCTTCACTGGTTACTAACTAAGATACTGTCAGAAAGCAAACCATTGAGTCAACACACCAACTAGTGGGCATGAACTGATGGACTTTTCTCAGAACACCGTCAGATAATGAATCAAATTGTCAAAACTTAACGCAAACCTAGAACAGGGAGAGGAGAGGGATGGGGACCAAGATGTGGACAAGAACTCATGCCAGACGAACTCACCTAAATTGCTGAAGTCCTCAGAATTGGAATATTGATGGGTAGCCTGACTGTGGGGTTCATTTGTCAGCCTAGGATCAATACCTCGGTCATTGGGAACACCATCCAGGTAAAAGTCTGGAGCCTCAGATAGCTCCCTAGAAGATAGTAACTCTGGTGTTTTCGTTCTTAGCCCCGATCCACTTTCAATCATGGCCTCCTTTTCGAACTGCTTAAACAGCAGAGCACGAGGAGAGTCTGGCTTGCTGTCAGGAGTGGGCAGTACTGGTGATGGCTGTACGTCATATTCTAAAAGGTTCAGAAATTCACCCGCGACATTCTCAAATTCGTCCTCCGACTCTAGCTCTTTAGTTTGAGGGGCTTTCTTAGCTGACTCCCACTGACTCCCTCCGGGAAGCAACGATAATAACTCTTCCTCCGTCATATCATCATCTACAAAACAGAGCACATATTCTCAGTAACATGGTCAGTGGTAATCTCATTTTCAAGAAAGTGAGAGCAAACTAGAGAACCACCTTTGAAGTCTTCCGCCTCTAACTTAGTCGGGCTATCAGCACCCTCCAATCCTCTTGTCTCACGTTCTTGTTCACCCAAAGCAGCCAAAAGCTCTTGCATCTCCAGTTCGTCATCAGTCGACCTTCGCACGAGCTTGGAATCAGGATCGCTCTCTAGTCGACTCCCAGAATCCTTGTGATCATCAACTTCCTTTACATCTCCTACAGCTCCAGGTGACTCGTATTTCACATCTATACAATTTGACGGGAAAATCTTTACAAAACCATTCCAACGAACATCACAAACATCATCAAGGCCTAAAATTGCGTACTATACCATGTAAGCGCCTTGCTAATCTAGTCTTGCAAAAGAACAGATGCAATACATCAACTGACACAAATGCTGTCACTATCATTGCAATACCAAGTAATTAAAAGGTTTCATGCACCATGGACCCAATAAGTGCACATTAGGTCTAGCAGTTCATCAGTGTAAAGCAGGACAAAAATGAAGACTTTTTTCATTCACGTTAGCTGGATACCTTCGTCTTCGTATTCTTCATACCGATCCTCCGAAATATCACCATAGTATGATCCGCTTTGAGTGGATATATCAACTTGTTTCTCTTCAACATCTGCCGCAATCCCTGATTCGAATGCATCATAAAACCGGCCAGGGACAGTATCCACTATCGAACTCATTTCCACTCCTTTATCAATTACAGTAAATTCCACCTCATCATCATCTTCTTCTTCCTCCTCCTCCTCCTCCTCTTCTTCTTCTCCTCCCCTTACATTCGCATTCACATGAGATTTTGCATACTCAGCTTGGGGATCAGAGCGCATACTCCCTCTGTAGACCCCCTCATGAGTGTAGTCATCAAGACTCAAATGCTCCATGCCACGATACTCAGCTGAAGGGTCAGACATTGCAGGAGAATGATGATCCTCCGACGCATATCTAAAAGGAGTCGCATGACCGGAGTTTGGCAAGCTATTAAACGACCGCACAGACCGAAGCACGGGCGACTCTCCAAATCGAGAGCTCGATGAGGGCGACACATTTCCAGTCTGAACTTCACAGCCAAAAGTGACAACAAGCATCCCGCCATGCGCCTTTCCCGTAAGTTTAAACGACGTCGTCCACGTATCCTGCTTCAAAAATTCATCCTCAACCGTATCTGGCAGCAATCTGGACAGCTCCAATTTATGTCTTCCAAGCACAAGCTCATCAACATCAAGCGCAATCACAGTCAGTAAAAACTGCTTCGACTCCCATTTCATCATCCCTTTGGCGCCATTCTTAGTGCCGTACAAGCTACACCTCGTGTGAAGCGTCTCCTGGAACTCACAGTACCCGTGCGAAACCCTAGACGGCATCGTCTGCGCACCGATGTCATCTTTCTTTGCGAAGTGAACTCCCAGACGAAGACCATTCACCGATGCAGGCAAACCTTCAATCCCGTGCACATGCACTGTAAACAAACAATTGTACTTCTGCCGTCCAACATGCGCCAACGCCCGAAACGGCTTCCAACTCCACATCCCTTTCTTCTTCTCTCCAACCTCCAGCGATGGCCGAATAGAATCACCATACTCGTCACCTACTGATTCACTCATCTCATCATCCTCAAACTCGTTCAAACTGTCTCCCTTTCTTCCAGCATCGACGTAGCTTTTAGCTGGCACGGGAGGCTTAGAATGCGAAGATCTCAACAACGACCCTAATGTCTCCCGCTCGCTCTCCAGTTCACTCTCAAATCGAGCCGGCATCGTCTCACGCCGCGCCAGCCGCTTCGGCGACGGAACATTGCCGTGATGATGACCTTGCTGCTGCTGCTGTTGTTGTCCGGCTTGATACAGAGCTTGATTCAAAGCTTCCAATTCCTGCACCAGCTGACCCCCGACGTGTCCCCGACTTCCTCCAGGCACCGACGAATTCGCCGTTTTCTGCATCATCTCTTCTTCCTCCACCTCCGCTCAATCGCTCATATTACATCACGCTACATACCTCCGGCCTTCTCTCTCTCGCTCTCTCTGCAAGCGAGAGCTCTCCTCTTCTTCGCCATCGCCATCGCCATCCCGGGGTGTTGAAGACGACGACGTAGATCCTGGTATAGGTATCTAGCAGAGGAGTAGATCGACAATCCTCGTTTCCGATCGTAGATATTGGATCTCGCGCAGATCCTAGATGCACGGGCGTCTCGCTTTAAAAGGGAATGGTCCAACCAACCGGACGGGCTTGGGTGACCTAAATGCAATTCGGGAATTTGAACCAGGTGACTGGCGTGGCCGGTGGCCCCACGAGAGAAGCCTTTGAACTGAGTTTGTAGGCTCAAGAGCTGGCCTCTAAGTTAGAGCAGGGTTTTTTTTGTTTTTCCGACCAATGCTTGTGTGGCATTCTTTGGAAATGGTTTGTAATTTGCAAGCTCCATCCTATTTTTTGTTGGAGTTGAAGGTGGCCCCTATGCATGGATATTTGCAGCATCATGGGATTTTTTCATGGGATTTTTTCTATAGGCAAAAAATACTCATTGACATTTTTTGAAAATCTTAATTATTGCATGGAATTGGATCAAAAAACACCTCAAATAATTTTAAAGTGGTGGCATCAATTTTCAATTTGACAAGAATTTTATGAAAGCCTAAACTGCAATGCAATTTTCATTATTGCAATTTGGCGTTTCTTAAAGAAAAATCCCCCTTATTTTTCTATAGGCTTGAAGTTCCATTTTTTTTTTTTTTTTTTTTTTTACGCAACTGGGCCTTGAATTGCCCAAAAAAAAACACTGCTCTAGAGGAAAGTGATTCAAAGAAAACTAGCGTCAATTCTCTCTCTAAGGGCCTTGTTGCATTCGAACTTGGCCACGGTGATTAGCGTTTTTTAACTTTGGTAAACTCACATCATTTCTTTGCAAAACTGTTGTTGGAAAAATATTTTGAATTTTGAATTTTGTTGTTTCTTAGCATACTTCTGTGTATGGTTTTGTAATTCCTTTGATGTTTCGGCAGTTTTGTGATTCCAATGCATCATGAAAGTTGATCCAAAGGGGGTTAACATAAGTATACCCATACATGACCGTTTAAGGGTTTGGGTATTGCAAGGTCTCGGAAAATTCAAGAAAAAAATTTGTGGGATTAGTCTTTCAACAAGCTATCATGGAATGTCATTTCTGTGGAAAAAAGGTGTTGTAAAATATTTTATGTTAAAGGGAAAAGTTAGAGCTCATAGGATCCTAAAAGCAACTGTAGACTAACCTTGAAGTTGCTTGGATGTGTTCCTATACATGTATTTGATGGTCCCAATCCCAACCCTCACAAACTATTAAGCCAATATGTGGCAAA
Organism: Ulota crispa; assembly: GCA_963920765.1. Classification (NCBI taxonomy): domain Eukaryota; kingdom Viridiplantae; phylum Streptophyta; class Bryopsida; order Orthotrichales; family Orthotrichaceae; genus Ulota; species Ulota crispa. Next base: position 25,249,426 of record OY987243.1, on the reverse strand, counting down.
ATTTGCTTGTGCAAATGGCATATAATCACTGCTCCACTTTGGGGTCAAGAGTGTGTGGAGAACACCTTAAGTGTAAAGTGCGGCATTGGGAGGTGGTTGGCGATGGATATTCTTACCTTGACACTTTGGTTCCACATCTTGTCTCTACACGCCTTAATTTATATCTATATCCCGATCCTGATTTTGTTGGGTTGTTTAGGGGTGCATAGAGATGCTAAATAGGAAGTTAACCCCTAAAACACCCAAGTTTGTACAAGAGACAAAACAGATTTTGGGAAAGTTTATGCTATTGGGATTTTTGATCAATCCTTTTGAGTTTTTTTTTTGAGATGGATTTTTGCAAGGGCTACATACAAATGTACATTTTGTTGAAATCAAGTTTACGATTCACAAGTTATGAAGGATTTTGAAGAAATTGTTGATCAAGGGGCAAATTGAGCATGCCTATTGCTCTTAACTTTTCCCAAATGCAACCAATGAAGGCGAGACCCTCTACTAGAATGTGTTTAAAGCAATAGTGTATTAGATAAATACATTAGGTTTCTCATTGCAATAGCTATGAGATATTTTTCTTTTTCTTTTTTTTTCTTTTTTTTTTCTTTTTGTTGTTACTAAAGGTAAAGTCTTCCAATCCACGATTTGGATTTTTTGTTTTCAAAACATCATTTGAAAATTTGGTTTGCAAAAAACTTCAATTCGATTTGAATTTCAAGCACATGTTTGCAATGAAGGTCCATGTGATGTGTGTTCCATGTCTTCCTTGGCCATAAAAACTTGCAAAGACAAGCCTAACATGATTTAGAAATTGTTGAAGGAATCTCTTTAGTACCCATAGTGTAAAAAACGTCCACAATATGCAATCAAGGGGACCTAAAAATTGCAAGCAAGGGTCAAAACAATAGAAGAAAACCATGCAATAAACAACTAGGTCACAACAATTGCACAATGTTGTGAAAGTACACTAGACCTGAGGTAGGAGCACCCATAAGCAACGCTGTCCCCATAACCGTCACCTCTGAAATCTTGGAAAATCTTTGGAAGTAAATAGATGTAATGACAAGGATGTACAACATGTGAACATGAAATCTTGATAGTGGTTATGGGTACAATGGCAGTTTGCTCTTTAAAAATTCACAACTTATTCTCACAGTATCCAAATAATAAATTTAAAATTGCAAAGTCAATATTTTTTTGTTCCTAATAGGATCCTATAATTTGCTAGTTGTTTATTAACCCCTAAAAGACCGTTGTCCCTTCGGAGGACAAATGGGATTTTGGGCAGGTACCTACGGCCTCAATTTTTGTCTTGATTTTTTGAAACTTTTTTTGAAGATAGAAAAACACATTAGCTTTTGGGGAATATAATTTTATTCCAACTGATGCCAAGGAGCAAAAGTTATGCCCAAATAAGCACAAATTTGGAGACTAGGGGCAGCAAAAAAAAATCTTATAAAAACTTGAAAAAAAATTTTAATTTGTATTTCTCATGGATTATATCTTTATCTACTTCTGAAGCTTTGATTCATTCCATTTGGACTAGTTATGAGAAAATTATGGACAATCTAGTTTTTTGGGCAACTCAAGCATCTTCTTGAAAAAATAACTTATAAACTTCATTTTTGAATGCAATTTTAACATTTTTTCAAAAAAAATTGTTGGAGAGGGTGAAGTTTGCTTTCTAGAACAATCTTACCATTGGGATTATTGCATTTCAATTCCATTGCAGGGTTATTAGCAATTTACGTTTTTGTTCAATCTCATACCTTCTTCTACCTAATGATTTTTTAAAGAATGAAAATTAAGTTTTATTTATTTATTTATTTTTTCTCAAGATTCCCAACTCAACTTCCCACCATGCAAAAATAGAATTCCAAACTTTGTGGAGCAAAAATTTTAAGTTAAAAATGTTCAAAGTTAAAAAATCTAATCAAGCAAGGTGCAAAAGAAGTTGTTTTTTACTTTTTAAATGCAAATACCTTTCAATTTGTGCAGTCAAAGTTCTTGAGTTTTGTATAACACATTCTTATAGTAGTCTAGCACAAGATCTTATGGTCAGATATGCAAAATGGTTGATTTTCAAACTTTTTTACTCTTTGCCATAGAGGTGGCAGTTTTGAGTTTCTTTTGACAAAATAAAGGCCATGGTCCTTTAGGGGTTAATACTCATCATGTTTGAAACCCTTAGATTGACGCTTATGGGTGCTCCTACCTTATACCACTTTGGGTGTCACAACCCAAAAATGGAGGTAAACATGATTTTGTACTTGAAATTACTCAAAGTTTAAAGGTCTTTTTAGAACTTTTTGTTGTTTTCCTATTCACTATATGTGCAAACTACATAGGATCATGATTGAATTTATTAAAAAAAATTACAAGTTGCTAAATTTTTACTTTTGTGGACCATTACTAAAATGTCACAGTACTAGAAAGTACTAGAAAATTATGGAAAACTGCAAAAAAAATTTGGACTTGGAGAAATCATTTTCTTCCACCCTTACTTCACAAAAGACATCCATGGCTCTTCTATCCAATTTTGCATTCAAATTTCTAAATACATTATTCACAAATTTTTCAAATATCTACAAAAATAATGCTGATTTTTTGCTCGTTTTTTGACAAGAGATAATTTTGTGAAAAAGTATGTTTTCCTTAATTGCATTTAAGATTCCAAATGATTTCAACTGGGTCTAGAATAGCTAAAAACAAATTTCAAACAAAATTCACAAAAATTATTCAATGTTTTTGTGCTTTTAATGTGCTTTTAATGGGGTTTTAATGTGTTTTTAATGTGTTTTTTTTGTTTTTTAATGTGTTTTTTTTTAATGTGTTTTTGTATGCAAAAATTGTCCAAAAAAGGTACACCTCTAGCGTACTTTCACCCAACAACTATATGATTGTAATCAAGTCATTTTGTAGTTGTTGCATAGTTCTTGTATAGTTGTTCAATTGTTGTGCAATTGTTGTGACCTAGTTGTTTATTGCTGTAATTCTTCTAGTGAAAGAAACTTTTGTACTTAGTTCAAATGATCATAAACATCACAAATATTTTCACCATGTCTTCTTCCATAAATCTCATGCAAGACAGATTTGTACAAAATAGAAAAACTTTCTCTCAAGATCAAATCACTAAAAACAACTATTTTGAATGTTTTCTGAGAAAAAATGGGCTCGGTTATTTTAACCCTTGACCCTTAAATGTTTCAGCAGCCTGTAGTAAGCAGTACAATATGATGTATTTTTAATGTGTTTGGAAAGCATCCACACCTTGGCTACATTTGAGATCAACAAAGAAGTTAGAATATAGATTAATGATGTTCTAGTGAGGTAGACAAGATCCCAAATTAAAACTTTTTGTTGGTAGCAAACACCAATTATACAACAGCTTACATACTGTGCCCTATGGTTGCTTGGTCATTTAACCCATTAACACCCAACCAACTAGAATATGGTTGATTTCCCATGTATTTCAAGACCTCTTGGCGTTAATGGGTTAAGGGTTAAATTACCATAGGGCATAATATAAACGCTCACATATAGTTGGCATTTGTTACCAATAAGAAATATTAATATGGGTCTCAAGTAGCGCACTAGAATTGCTTTGATCTATTCTCCAACTTCTTTGTTGATCTCAAATGTAGTAAAGGTGTGAATCTATTCCAAATACAAGAAAAAGACCTCATATTGTATTGGTAGTAGCGGCACAATTAGAAATTTAGGGGTTAAGGTTAAGCTTAAACTTAATTCTTGAAACTAATTCCCATTATTTTGAGTGCCTAAAAATTGCAAAGATTGTTGCTTAGGGACAACGCTATTTTGTGAGCATAACTTGGTGAGCCTATGAGTGGTGAGCCAAGATTTGGTGAGCATGAACCAATGTTGAACTCAAAATCAATGAAAAAACTTTTAAAAAAGCAAGCGTTATAAAAGATAATAGTAGAAAATGCACAATTATAGGGCCCTATGTACACAATTATAGGTGAAATTGAGTATTTAAACAAAAAACCTAGGCTCATGGCTCATGGATCCCTGCTCACAATATAGCATTCCCCTATCTAGAAGGATAATTGAAGAATTTAGGATGTCAAAACATCAAAAGCAAATTTGCAAGGATTCAACAAAGATACAAAATTTAAAGAATACTAAAAAATTAAAGACTAGTCAATAACATTATGATAAAAAAAATTCAGGATTCTAAAAAATGGAAAACTATTTATTACAAATGAATAGTCTAATATCAATTCTACACTTTGAAACTCTATAGAGTTAGATTAAACTAATAAAAAGTGAATTTGGCACTTTGAAAGTAACAAGAGACCTAAAACTTCACAATTTGATTCATAACAGCTTATTAAATCAACATCAGTTACACATGTTTTGAAGTTGGTTTTTTTGTTGTGGATTTAATTCCTAAGTTCCTGTGCAATCATGTATTGATTGTTGCAGTGACTAAAAATGACTTTCAACAATGAAAATGGTTCATGTGAAACAATTTTGTTATCATTGTCTCAAGGTTTAAGTTCATATTCACCTTCAATTGACCAATCAAGGATGTTGTTCTTTAACCCCTAAATGCTTGCAACACCAAATTTTGGTGTCCACAATATTATGAAGTTCATCAAATCTAATTAAGTTGCTATTTTTAGTAGTTTATTTTTTTGCAATGTTCTTCTTGAAGTCTAGTTTAGCACCAAAAATTTGATCTTGAAAATGATTGATTATGATTTTCTTATTTAAGATTTTTTACAAGGATCTTGAAGTTTTGTAATGTTGAGAGCTCTTTGAAATGAGCCTCAAATACACTAAATCTTGGAGAAAATTTACACTAGAAATTCATTTTTAAAAAACTTAAAAGAGATTTTGAAAAGTCATAAAGTGATTGAAGTTATATGTGTTGTGTTTTTTAACCATTTTTTTTGGTGACCAACTTTTTAGATCCAACATGTGAAAAGAGGATTGAAAGACTAGAAGTCACATTTGCAATTTTAACACCTTCATGATCAAACATTATAATTTTTCAATCCGTAAGTGATGTTGTTGTGTTTTCTTTTCCTATATAATATCTAACATGTCTAGTTTGAATTTGTACGGCTACAATTTAAAAAAATTAAGACAACTTATTAAAACATTGACTTTTGTTCAAGATAGAGCAAATTCCTATAAGCTCAAAAAAGCCTCAGGCATTTAGGGGTTAATCATTGGAAGTAAACAAAAGAATACATGAAGGTCAAGGTTTCTTTCACAAACCTTGATTTTTCTCTTTTGTTTAACGTGGTACAAACTAAAGAAAATATTGATCTTTTGTAATTGACACACAAAATAATTTTTGTGACTTTTCTGTCCTAAATTACGACTACACTGTCAGATTCATGTTTTTTTAGTATAAATCAAGAACATTCCCATTTTCAAATAATTAACTTTCAAAAAGCTAACATGAACACAAAATGAGTTATTTTGACATACATTTTCGAGAGATTGGCCAAATTATGCGATTGTAGAGTACACTTATAAATGCAATACAAATTTCTCTTGGGGCCTTAAAATGCAAAGATTTAAATTTGGACATATTGTACACAACAAAATGGTAAATGAATGCACAATTTAAGCATGTCACAAATCTCATTCTTTTAGCCAATCATATCAAAGTTCAAAATAAATATTATATTATCCATTATTTAAATTGCATTAATATTTTTCTTTCAAGGTTCAAAAATTCAAAACAATTTTGAAAAAAAACCCAGCTCCTCAATAGCAAGTTCAAGTTCTTCATTACAATCACTTTTAGAATTCAAATGAAAAAGAATTGTAGAGGTCATAAATAATTGCATCCTTCGCTTTGATCAAAATATCTAGGCGTATACACATATCTATATTCTGGAAATTGCATATCATATTACTAAATTAGGAGACTTGACTTATAGTCAAGTGAATTTACATGAGCATGTATTATTAATTCGTTTTGAACTAACACATCTGACTTCGAGTTTCAAAGTTTCCTTAATTGTATATACACCAAATGTAATTGGAATTTCTAATATTGGTAGGTACCAATTGGATGCAAGCTAAGGGATACTATTATGTATGTCACAAGGGTAAAATGAAGTATTTTTTTAGCAAATGGATATAGTTTCATTGAAAAATGAAGTTTTTAAGAGAGAAATGACTCATACTTAGAAAGTAGACTTGTTGATGATTTAATTTTCACCAAAATAAAATATATATCTCTAATGTGATAAGAGAAAAAGACTTTTGAACATAGCTCCTAAAACTGTCACAATGCTTTTTCTTGCTAAAAATGACTCTTGAATTGATATGTAGACTCATAACATGAGCACAATTTTTTGGCATCATTATTGGAGGATTGTGATGATTACATTTTGGAATAGATTTTTAATGAATGTAATTTACATTTTGGAGAAAAAGACTTTTATGTGCTCCTGAATGACTAAATTTTTTGGAGATTGATTTCTCTAAGTTAAATCATTTTTTTTAGTTTTTTTCTTCACTTAACTCCTAATGGACCAAGTGGATGTTCAACAACCACTTGAGAACTTGGGTAGGGTCATATGGAGTTAATTTTTATTAGATGCTCTCAAAATTGTTACACAAGGTGCAAATATGTATCCTGTAAGTGGAAATGTAATTTCTTCCCCAATCGGATGCCTAGTTCAAAAGTTATGTTTGCCCAAAAAAAATTGGGCAGCCTGGGCAGCTTGGGCATCTTTGGAGAATCTTATGCTAAAACTCTCATTAACTTTTTGACATTTGGCAAGTATGTAACTGAAAAAGCATAATATAAAATTGTCAAAAAAAAAATCAAACCCTCACATCACATTTAGAAGGGAGTCAAGCTTTGTTAACTATGTTTGGGCACTTTCAAGAAAAAAAAAACTCCTCTAACTTCAAGCCCTATTGTCTTTCAATCTATAAATCCAAAACTCTTGAAACTTTTTTTCACATATTCCAAATGATTGTCTCTAACTTTTCACCATTTTAGATTTCAAATAAAAAATTTCCTCATTGCACAAGAAATCATGAAAGAATAATTAATGTAATGCCACTTCACTAAACCTCCTTGCATTGTAGGGTGATTTAGAGTAAGCTAGATTCTATCTTTGCATCTAAAAAATTTCATGAGTGAACCTAACATCATATACTTGTGAATGGTCAAAAACCTCAAATTTGTGTACAGCAGAAATTTTACTCTAGGAAGGCTCAAAGTCTGCTAACCTTGTTTTGTAGGAATGAAAAAAAGCTATTTTTCTTGCTTCAAATGTTATAATCTTACAATCCATGCGGCCAAATGGGCTGAATTATTTTTGCACGTATAAACTTATCTGTTCAACACATCTTTGTATGGTTGTAATTGAGAAAAAAAGTTTTTATTTTCAATTTTAGGCAATGCACTAAAAGTTGGTAGTTTTTGAGATTTTTTCTCAAAAAACACCCTTGGTTTTTTAGGGGTTAAGTGTCTTAGAATGGCATAAAATAGGGTGGTCAACTTTTGAAATTTGGAACTATCATTGAGAAGAGGGAGAATTCTCATAGAGAACACAAAAACACTCCATTTTGTACTAAAAAAGGATTTTTTTTTGCCGTAAATGGTCACCCTTAGCTTGCATCTCAAGGTACCTTGAGCATTGAAAAGTAACATCTAATATAGAATCTCTACAAACAGTACAAACAGTCAACAATTTGATGTGTTTATTGTATAATATTTAGCTCCAAGCTTTGATATTCACCTAAATTTTCTAGTAATGTCTAAATCCATACTTCAACGTTGTATGGCCATGCCTTTCATGCCTTTAGCATAATATGACCATGCCTATTGGAATGGGATTATTTTCAAACTCTACAACTCGCTCTACAATTAAAAAACATTGATTTTGTTTTGAAAACTCTTTTTCAAAACAAAACATCCACTGATTTAAGTTTCTCTAAAGAATTCAAAAGTGGGAGACACTAATAGCTGTGGGCACCAATAAGTAGACCAAAAAAAATTGTCTTGAAATTTTCAAGTTTGAGTTATACAATACATCTTTACGTCGTTTTAAATATACAGTATTCTATAAATTTGATCAAAATACACACTTCTACTCTATTGAGATTAAAATTCCCTTAAGCAGTCAAAGTATGAAAGGTTAACCCCTAAACGCCCAATTGACCATTTTCTAATCGCTGCCTTTTTTGCAAGCTGTCCCAAATGTAAAAAAAAAAAAAAAATTGAAAAATTAAAAGTATTTTCATATAAGAAAACAAGTATACTTTTCAATGCAATTTGAATCATGACAATTCAAGTTAAACTCCACCAAGGAGAATTTTTCAAAAACAAACATTTTAGTATTTATTAGTGTTATAAAACTTACTATATCATGAAACTAATGATGTTCTCTCCTTCAAAAATATTGCATTTTTGAGTTTTAGAATAGAGGGTCTATTTGTAACCAATCGGACAAAATTTTAAACTTTGAGAATAAAATTTGTAATCTTGATGAATATTAAACAATAAATGCTTCCAAATTCATTAAATAAGAGTACAATTTTTTTTTGAAAGTTTGACCATATGGATAATTACTAAACATCATGATTCTTGTTTTCTCTTTTGAAACAAAGTTCATTGAAGTTACAAAAGTATTATTTTATAACACATTTACGTTTTGCCCTTACCCCCTTGGGCGTTTGGGTTAAGTGCTAGAAAAGCCAAACAATGTTGTGTTGAGAATCTTGTTTTTAACTTCAAACAATTCAAGCATATTCCTTTAAAATTTTGTTTTTTTATCAAAGGAGAAATAGTTTTGCTTTGTAGGTTGTTGCACCAATTTGTAACCTTAACCCTTGAGCACCCAAAGTTGTTTTAGGGTTTAGGAGAAAATGGGGGATTTAATGGCCACCAAAGTTTGAAAAATTACACCCAAAAAAAGTGACTGTAGGATTTGAAAAAGGATTACCTTCTTTGCTAATGGAGACTAGTTACAATCGTTTTCACCGTACAAATTGAGAGAAAAAGTGCGATCAAGTTGCAATCCCCAACAACAGGATCTTGTTACTAGGGTGTTTAAGGGTTAAGTTATGAGCATAGCTTTATTTGGAATTAATTTATGCGTGGCCGTTTTGTATTTTGTTCATAACTCAAAACATATGATTTTTCAAATATTTTTTCATCTTTTATTTTAAGGACCATAGAATATTCTAGATTATCAACAATGTGCGAATGTGTTCTAAAGTGCAATCTAAAAGATTAATTAAACAATGCCTTTTATATATAAGCATTATGCTACAATCAATTGACCACATCCATATGGTTGGACCTGTTGCAACACGAGCCAATATTTTATCGTTGAAACCAGTTTTGAAATTGTACTCTCGATTGTACTTCCTTTCATAGTTGATTGTAGTTGAAAATTAGTTAATTTCACTAGAATTTTGTTCATTTACTTTACAACATTAAGTGCTAGCTGTGATAAATTTCCAAGATTCTTATCATACTTGTTTTTAGAGTAAATTTCGAAAGGACATTTCTGAATTAAGAAGGTAAATTTAATGTGAAAAGAATTTGAATTTATCATAACAGAGAGAACCCATAAAGAAAAATGTAGAAGGTCCATAGTGTACAAATGTTAGACCTAACAATGATGTGTTTAATTAATGATGCACTTCATAAAGTCAATAAATAATAACAAACTCAAAAGTACATCAACGTGACTTTCTTATCCTTAAATGTCCCTAGGGCATAGTAGATATGTTGCCGTATTATTGGAATTTATTACCATCGAGAGGTTTTAATTTTGGATCTCAAACAGCTCACTAGAACTGCATTGATCTACATTCCAACTTCTTTGTTGATTTCAAATGCACTAAAGGTGCACATGAAGGTGCAAATCCATTCCAAATTTAAGAAAAATACCTCATATTGTACTCGCTCCAACAACATTTAATCTTTCAAAGTCTAAATGTGCGGCTATGACCAATACAATACGAGGTACTTTTCTTGTATTTGGCATAGATTCACCCCTTTACTAGAGTTGAGATCAAGAAAGAAATTGAAATACATATCAATGCGATTCTAGTGAGCTATTTGAGATCCCAAATTAAAACTTCTTGTTGATAGCAAATGCCAATTATATTGCAAAGGATATACCATGCTCTACAATTGTTTAAGAGTTAAGGCTAAAGCAACTTCAAAATTTCACAAAAGTACTAAACCTCTCCAATAAGTACAAACTTTTGTTTTAAAAATTTATGCTTTATTTTTCTATGAGAAAAATAAAAAATGATTACAAACTTGACTTGATGTATGGAAATTGGGGGGAGATGCATGGGTATGGGTGGTTCTACCGTGGACTAAGGTTATGTTCACACTTGGTGTTAAGAGTGGTAATAGCGAAGGAAAATTAGATGCATTTAAAGCCTAAATGCTTCTTTATTTTACATTTTCTAAAAATAAATGCACAAATTAACAAGTTATCCCTCAACAATGTGCACAAATTAAGCCCATTGGTTCCTTATAAAAAAGTTTGCAATTGGCATATGTCACATGGCAATCCTTGTGCAACTTTTGTGGCAACATGGCCATTGTGTTCCTTAACATGGCCATAGTTGGATCCAACTTCTCTATTCTTAAACTTTCAAAAGATGAGCATATTGTAAATTGCTAACTAACCTCTCACTTGAAAGGATGTTGCAGCGCAAGCAATTCAATGCTTTGTCACGGTTAATATGATACCAAGTATGAGCATATAAAAAACAAATTTGTTAATTTATGACAAAACACAAATTAAATTTCATGATGTGCATAAATTAGGCTAATTTGTTAATTTATGAAAAAATATAAATTAAAGAGGCTTAACTTAAACATACCTTTAGATTGCATTCATATTGCTAATACCCCTCTTAACACCAAGTGTGTACATACCCTTAGATGCATTTAGACACACCTTTAAATTGCATTCATACTCCTAATACCCCTCCTAACACCAAGTGTGAATATACCCTTACATGCATTTAGACATACCTTTAGATTGCATTCATACTCCTACTACCCCTCCTAACACCAGTGTGACATACCCTAAGAATTTGGGATATTGGCACAAAGGAAGGGGGGAAGGCGGTGCTCAGCTTTTGGTTTTGTACGGAGCAGGCCAACGGGAGCAGAGGCGAGAGGGGGGCGCGTGGGGAGCGCAGCGAGGCACCCTTGGCATCCAGGGGTACAGTGGAGCAGAGGGGTGTCTGCTGAAAGGCCAGAGGGGGATGAATGCAGGCTCTCATCCAGACCGTCATCCACGAGAGAGTGGCTTCATCCGAGGCCATCTTTTTAGAGGCCACCATGCTTCGAGGGAGAAAGAGGATAGTATAGAGGGGGCGGAGGGAAGAGCGAGGAGGCTAGTGGTGGTGGTGGTGGGCGATGGAGATATGGCGATGGACATGGCGAGGCTAGATACGCATTGTGGTGAGGAGGCTCTGTCGGATTCCTCCTGTTTGAGAGAAAGTGTGACGCCTGCTGGCGTGGAAGGCACCAGCGTTTTTGTGGACGACAACAACAACAGCCAGGGCGGTGCGGGAGAGTCCACCGAGGAGACAACGACGACTTCCGTGCATGGCCAATTCGCAGAGTGTTTGAATTTTGTGACGGAGTCCGGGTGCGGCGATGTAGATGTGTTAGATTTTGATGAGATAAGCGGTGAGGTGAGTGGCGTGGGAGGAGGCGACGGAGAGTTATTGGAGAGTATTAGTTTCGATGCGCAGAGTCCGAAGAGCTTGGACAATTTGGAGTTGAGAGAGCTGAGAGAATTGTTGCAACACGACGGAGTGAATTCGGTGCAGGTAGGCGAGGAAGAGGCGTTGCTGTTAGCTAAGGCGAGTAACGTCGCGGGAGATGGCGTGTCTGTTTCGGATAGCGGAGGGGAATGCAGTAGCGGCGATCGGAAAGATAATAGTAATCAAACCGCCGTGAGTCCGAAATCGTCGTGTAAAATTGTGGCGGGGACGGGGACGGGAACGGCGACGACGACGACGAAGAAGAAGGCGAAGGTCGATTGGACTCCCGAGCTGCACCGGCGGTTCGTGCACGCGGTGGAGCAACTCGGCGTGGAGAAAGCGTTCCCGTCGCGTATCTTGGAGCTCATGGGAGTACAATGTCTGACGCGGCATAACATCGCCAGCCATCTGCAGAAGTATCGGTCGCATCGTCGGCACCTGGCGGCTCGAGAGGCCGAGGCCGCGTCGTGGACGCATAGGCGGACGTACTCGCCTGCGTCGTGGCCGCGGAGTTCGTCGCGGCGTGATGGCGCCTTACCTTATCTTGTTCCGTTGCACACGCCGCACATTCAACCGCGGCCTTCCGTAGCCATTCCGGCATTGCAACCGGGACAGCATCATCCGATAACGTCTACTCCTCTTAAGGTCTGGGGATATCCTACAGTAGATCACTCCAATGTACATATGTGGCAGCAACCTACCGTGGCGCCTCCGTCCTTTTGGCAAGCTCCTGATGGATCTTACTGGCAGCATCCCGCGACGGGAACAACGACCTACGACGGCTTCTCATCTCGTCCAGCCGCTTGTTATCCTCATCCCATGCGCGTGCCGTTAGCCGCTGCTGCTGCTGCTGGATCACCAATGGTAGCACCGGGCTTTCCAGATGAGAGCTGCTATTACAGTGAAGATCAATTCTCGGCTTCGATGTATCTTTGTAACCAATTGTATGACAGTGACATAGGACGCGCCGCCGGTGTTGCTGCGTGCAGCAAACCGCCGGAGACGCATTTGTCGAAAGAAGTTTTGGACGCCGCCATTGGAGAAGCGCTCGCTAACCCTTGGACGCCCCCGCCTTTAGGACTGAAGCCGCCCTCCATGGAAGGCGTCATTGCGGAGCTGCAGCGGCAAGGCATTAACACCGTGCCTCCTTCCACCTGCTAGACTTTCTGCTCTTCATCATCATCATCATCCAGCTCTAGGAAAAAGATGCCATGTAGAAACTTGAGATATTCCAATGACCGGTGACCGCTGGTGTTGTCGTGCTGGTATTTTGTCGCTGGTGTTCATCCTGAGGAATTTTTAATTTGGTGAAAATTCGGTAACTTTGCTGCTTCTGTTGTATCAAACGTCAAAAGAAGAGGTCGTCGTCGTTATCGTCGTCAGAGATTTTAACTTAGGAGGTGTACAAGGAGGTTCGGTGCTCACGAAATAAGGCTGTACTGTACGTGCGTGCGCAGCCAGAGGATTCTTAAAATCTCGGAGATTTTCTTGGAGCGGTGCTGGTGTCAGGATGTCACTTTGGATGCTGTTGCTGCTGCTGTTGCTGCAGCATGCAGACACATTTGTAGAGGGAGCTCTACTTAATGTCATGAAACCAAATTCAATTCTCCTCCACATGTTTCTGACGTCCTACTCATTTTCTGCTGTTGATTCTTATATTCTCACATCTCTCAAACATTTGTTTTTCCTCTTATTCATCCTGTTCTTACCTCCTCCAATGGATAGCAGCACTTGCCCAGGTACGAGGACTTACTTCCTCCGTACCTCACTTGCATGTTCAAACTGTCCCGAAACTCAAGGTTTCTGAGAGAGAGAGAGAGA
>OY987243.1:24912800-25235654 GCA_963920765.1 Ulota crispa | reverse complement strand
TATGCACACACACGCACTAGTATACATGCTCATGCTTTGTGGGAGTTGGATATGTATGCGTAATGCATTATTCAACTTTACAAAAAATCAATGTTCCACAAAACATTTGGTCTAGAGTATGATCCTGATGTACTTTGCAAAATATCAATATTTCACAAATCAATTGGTCTAGAATATAATATTGATGTACTTTACAAAAAATCAACATCTCCCAATTGGTCTAAAATCCAATTTTGATGCATCATCATTTTAGTCCTTTTTTTAGACCAAAAATATTAATTGCTTTCATTACAATGCTACTCTTTAATACTTTGCAAGGGGGCCCTTGGCCTTTTATTGATTTCTAGCACATGGTTGGAGGACATTTGATGTTTTATATTTGGGGCATGGCTTATTGTTTCCACTTCCACCAAAAGTTCTATAAAATTTTGGAAAAGGACATGGTTGGAGGGCACTTGGTGTTCTATATCTTGGGCGCCCTTTGTTGCTTCAACTTACAACAAAAAGTTCTAGAAGGTTTTAGAAAAGGGTGCATTGAACAAAATCCTTCCACTTTGTAATATAGATATGTATTGTTTTGTTACATTTGGTATTTTTTCTCCTCTTGAGAAAAAGATCAATCAATTTGTATGAAGGAAACTCAAAGATTTGTAAGAAAGAAGCCCAACAACCTTGATGCCAAGTTTCCCAATGACTATTGACCTTCCATAGTCCAAAAATTCTAAAAGATTCTAGAAAAGGGCATGGAGTAAGTGCCTCCCACTTAGTAGTATAGATATACATACTTTTGGTCAACATTTCATGTACTTTTGTTGCTTCTTGTATTATCTTTTGCCTTTGCATTACATTTGTATTTAAATTGTTGGCATTTAATTTTGTTTCTACTCTTATTTGTATTACATTAGAGGAAAAACAGAAATACTGAATTGCCATAAATCACTCATTTTGAGTTGTATAAAACATAAATAACTTTAATCCATATGAATATTTTGAGTCAATGCTTAGATTCTATTTAGTTGCCATTTAGTCTTTGTAAACAAGTTGCTTAGGATATATCAGAAATTCATATCTAAGCTAATGTGATAACTCATCAATAGAAGTGCTGATTGGATATGAAATTTTGTTTAAGATCACAAACGAAATTTCCCATTTTATCCTACGTGGCATGATGTTTTTTCTTATTGGTTGTAGCTGCCATCAAGTCTCAACTAACATACAATTGCATGTAGGCACATCTTTTCCAAGTGTTTTATTTACAATTTGCATTTACTGCTGCTTGTTTTTTGTAAACAATTATTGTTTTAGATGCTTGATTTGTCAATATCTTCATTTGCCACCTATCAAACATAATTGCAACAAAGTTGTATTGCTAAGTACTAAGTAGTTGTTCATATTGCTTTTGTAAACAATGATTTTTGTTTTAGATTCTAAAAATTATTGTTTGGTCCTTTTTTAGTTGTAGCATAATTGTTGTTTTCTATAAAATATAGGGTCTTGATATTTCCACCCTCTTTTTTTATATATATTGTCACCCTCTTTTTTGATATTGTCACCCCCTCTTTTACCAGCATTGTTCAATTCTTAGTTGTTTTTGGGGACAATTTTTTTTCAATTTAGAATTAAATATGCATCCAACCAAGTGATTTTTTGTTGGTGTTTCTCAAAATGATAAACTGCAATCAAAAAATTTGATAAGAAAAGATAATAGGGTATTGTCTTTTCTTATAAAAAATTTTGATTGCAATTTATCATTTTGAGAAAAACCAACAAAAAATCACTTGGTTGGATGCGTATTTAATTCTATAAATAAATAAATAAATTAAAAAAAAAAAAAAAAAAAAAAAAAAAAAAAAAATTGTCCCCAAAAACCCATAAAATTTGAACAGTGATGTAAAAGAGGGAGGTGGCAGTATCAAGACCCTAAATTTATCTACAATCGATAATAAAACTATGGTTACAACTTCATTTGAATTGCAAAAAATAAATGGTTCTATATGCTTGCAACAAAGTTATAGATCATTGCCAATCCCATACCACACAATATGTCGCAATTGCAATCCATTTGCAATTGAGTTGCCACACAGTAGAAAAAAAAAATTGCAGATTTCTGTTACAATCCGGGTGTAATTCAGTTGCAATCTAATTGCATTTCAATCGCCATCCAACTGCAAATTGGTTGTAATTCAAGTGCAAAGAAATGTAGCATGGTAACATACTGGTAATGTCAAGGCTGCAAACAAGTTCTAGTACGATTAACAAGCAACAGCAACACAGTTCCCAATTAATTCCAACATAGTTATAAATTATTTGCAAATTAGTAGCTAATATATTGAAATCGAATCATAAACTGGTTGCAGGACAAAATCATCTAAATTTTATAATCTAATTCAGTTGCACTCTAGTTGCATACTGTGCTATACAAATTGCTGATTGCAGTTCAAAAATATATGTTCTTATATTACAAAAATAACAATTCATTCATTCTAAAAAACTTGTATATTAATTTAGCAAAAAAATCTGAAATAAAAAACTCACATGTACAATATCTTACTAATGCAACAAAGTGAAATTGCAAACAGTAACAGTTGTGCAACTTTTGTTTCTTAACTACATTTAAAGAAACATCATTCTATTACTATTTGTTTGTTGTAGATGCTTGAAAATACAAATGACATATAATAGGGTAGATGCATGGTTGAGTGGCTCAATTTTGGCAAGAGTCCCTATTCTCAAAGTCCCTTAAGCGGGTTTAAGGATTTTGACTCAAGTGTTAATTTGCAATTTCATCAAGTGTCATGGTGGTTAAGTGGCCTCTTCATGTCTACAATGGACTTATAAACTCAATCCAACGGTCCAATGTCTCCAGATTTGTTCTTTTTGAAATTACCCATTGCAAGTTATGTTCTAGGGCTTAGACTTAAATCAATCAAAGTTATTCAAAAAGTCCTTATGCTAAAAGCCTATCCTAGAACTTAGAAAAATATTCAAGTTGAAAAAAAAAAAAAAAAAAAGGAAAAAAAAAAAAGACAAAGGAGAAAAGGACTTTGTAAAATCCAAGGTAAAAAAAGGCATTAAAAATTTCTTTGCAAACACTCAATACACATTTACAAAACAAGATTATAATTTCTTAAAATTTTACCCAAATACCCACAAGAATCATAGTTCTTTGTATTCTCTTAAGTAACTAAACCATTTTTAAAAAGTCCCTGAAAAACCTATTAACAACAGAATCGTCACACTCATGTTTTTTCAAAAGTCCTCCACACCTCCATAAAATGCTAAAAAAGAATATGAACAACATTATTGTACTTACCATGAAGTTTAAGTTTCTACAATGGACTTTTTTTTCTTTTTTGAAAATTTCCAATGTACCTCTTAGGCATTTGAAAATTGAATGTGTGCAATTTTTTTATAATGTGACACAATTTTGAGCCACTTAACCATGCATTCACCCAATATATAAAAAAGTTTCACACATTCACCTTGAAATTTTTATTTGGAATTAACAAAATATGAATAGATCATCAAAAAATACAAATATACTATTATTGAATTATTTTAAATGTAGTAATCACTTTTCATTTCAGAATTCAATATTTTTATATTTTTGACCTTGAATTTTACGCCAAATATGTATTTGATGAAATTTTTGTATCTCAAATCTCCTCATAAACTAACTTTTCATGTTTTAACTACAACTTTTTAAAGTCAATTGATCTCAATGGTGTACGCAAATAATGTTACTTTACTTGAAATCTTGTTAAAATTTCAAAAATGTCTAAAATATTAAAAAATATTTTTGAAAAATAGACTAAAATTTACTTCCACTCATCTAAGTCACATTACAAAATTCTATACAATAAAAGATATGCCTTTTTTGAAAATCAAGTTCTTGCATGTATAGAATTAAAATTTAAAACCGTTATGCATGCAAAAATCAATCAAAATTTCATCAGAATTTAATGTCAATGATTCAGTTTTTTGCCAAAAACCAAACTTCACTGCACATACAACATAAAAATTTACACAAAATTTGGGTAAGAATTCACCAAAATATGAAGTTTTGAAATTAGTGCTTCAATACTAACCTTGCAATATGCATCTACTCCTTGCAAATTTACCAAAATTTCTCTAAGATTGGCGTGCTTGGTGTCATTGGAAAGTTACTTGCGAAACAAATAATCCCTCAAATTATCAAAAAATAAATAAGGACAATAGAACAAATATAAAGCAAAAAGAAAAATTGATGCAAAAATGGAAGTAATTTTCATTGGAGAAAAATCTTAGCACAGCTTCACTACATTTGTGAAAAGGAGAAAGGAAGGAGAAAGGAAAAGAATAGCCACCCACACCTCTTTATTCTTGAGTGCCAAAGTTCAAGCTTGGCTACCACATCACCATGTTTCAAATTATGAATTTTAACCTCTGCCAAGGGTCCACAGTGACTTCGAAACTACAACTTGATTTTGGAGTTGATTGCGTTCATAACTCAAAAAAACAAATTTTTTTTGGCAAATTTAGTATCACCGTGTAACATAGTTCTACCTCAAAATGAACTAATGCTAAAATTCAAATTATAAAGCATTATAAACAAAATAGTTTGCTCATTTTAGAATTCTAGCTTATGAAATTAAAATATACTAAGCCTTTTCAGTAAGAATAAAGGTGTTGATCTTCAGTTTTCAAAAAATAATTAAATTTGCTATTAAAAACCATTATTTAGAATATAATGATTCTTTGTTTTCAAAATTTTAACTATAACATATATATCATTTATATTCTAAATAGTTTCTTTTTAATAATCACTAGCCTTTCTAATTCTTCAGATTGATTAACTGACTTAAATAATTAGGCTTAGAAATGCATTCTGAACATAGCCAAAGTGAGTTCATAGTGATTTTATGGTCCTTGTGCATTTTTATATAGTTATTGCAATCACTAATTGCAATGAAACTTAAACCAATGAAATAGTAATTGAATTCAAAAAGTGTTGTGAGTTTGATCACAACACTTGCTACCTTTCACATATCTATATAGATATTTTAGTTGGTGTGACATTAGGTTCTCTTTTTTTCATAATTCTCCAATCAATCAGAAGAATGAAAATAAATTTAAGAAAATGCATGATTTTCGATTGATATTTCGGACTTATGTGACATTTTAGTCTCGGATGGCATATATTTTATTATCTAATAAATGAGTATCTTTAATTTTTCTATCTTATTTCTATTTTTGAAAACATTTTGTTAGATTCTTAAGAAGTTCAAAGATCCAAGGCCATTTTTGAAATTTGAGAAGATTAGGGAAAACTAGGAATTAACTCTGATAAATAAAGCTACTTACTCTCAAGTGCAGAAATGACAATTAACTAAGAACAAAACCAATTGCCCTTGAAATTTTGATTGGTTAGTTTTTTTAATATAATAGTATAAAATTAAAAATACGGCTCTGTGACAATATTTTCAAGGTGGTTCTTTTGGCTTCCCTAAGGTAAATTTGCCATCTCTTAAACCTCCTTTCAGACTAATTTTAGTTTATATTATTATCTATTAACCCCTAAGCGCTCAGGTCATTTTCACCAAAATCAAGGTTTTTAGAGACCTATAACTTTGATGCATTGCATCTTAGTCAATTGGATGACTCACAAAATGTGATCATTGAAAATGGTGGAACACCTATTTAGAAAACAATTTGCAAATTTTGAGAACAATTGACCGTGGGAGATGTGGGATTATCACATTTGGTCAAACAACATGTGATGGCAAAATCTCATTTTTTGGTAAGTAATTGCTATTTGACAATTTTTACAAAATTCTATAAGCTTTTGCTTCATCTCAAATTTTGTGAGTAGCAAGATTAGATGTGAATGCATACACCTACAAATTTTTGAAGATTACACTTCTTTATATGTAGAGTTTTAGGGCTTCAAACTGCTAGTGCGTGGAAAACAATGATTGGCAAAGCCGGTGAGGGTTGCCACAATAAGGCTCTAGAACATGTTTGAACCCTTGCCAATTTTTTGCTACCACAAAGCACACACAAGGAAACTTGCAATGGATATTGACTGGCTCCAACTTGTAGAAGTCTGTGTGCCACTATGCCCATATAGTGTTTCACCAATCAATTCTCTTGAGGCACTTGTGGCAACATTTGGCTTGCCTTGCCATTACTCCATTGACATGGACAATGTGAATGCCTTCATAATTATAGTTTATAGCAAAATCAAAAAATTAAATCAAGCGCCTCAAACAAACCTTTGAAATCATGCAAGGACACTCTTGGTCCTTTGGGACATTTAGGGGTTAACTTAGGGCTTTTGAAGCTTAATACTAAAGAATCTTCTTATATATAAAAGAATATATCCACATTTTGATTGGTTGAGAGAGTGTTGTGGTGCAACTACCAGTGACATGTTGACTTCTGGTGAAGCGGCTCAATCTAAATAGTCAAAAGAGAGTGTTGTGGTGTAATTTCTAGTGATATGTCATACTTTATTGTTAACCACCACATTAGAGAGGGTACATACGTAAAGTGATTTACATTGAATATTTTTAGCAAAGGACCAATAGGAGAGAGAAGGGTTCATATGTACAGTGGTTTACACTAAGTCCTAGCACAGGATTAATAGGGAAGAGAGGGATACATGCATAAAATTATTTACACTGAGACTTTACTTTGATGCAAGTTATTGCCTCCGTTGGTACAACAGGTACCTAAACTTGTAGATAAATAAATAAATACAATTAAATAGTAGTGCTTTTGGTGGTGTCTACATTTACTCTTGGTGGATTTCATTAACATGCAAAAAAAAATGGTATAAACTTTGGATTAAGATTATGAAAAGTCCATGTTTAATATTCAAATTAAAAATATACAATAATATTCTAGTGGTTTTGCAATTAATGTCAAAAGATATAAGCGGTTGATAATGACAATAATTTTAATGAAAAAAACCAATTTAAATCCTAAAGAACCAAATTGCGTTTTTGAGAACATAGCAATTTTGGGCAGACTGGTATGAATAGAATAATGAGTATATTTCTACAAAAAATATAGAGGATGCTTTTTCAAGGAGCAGCTTTCTAGTGCAACAGTGTTCAAATTATTTCAATTTGTAAAAAAAAAGGTTATGATAGAATACTTAATTTTGCTTGCTTGTAGGACAATATATACAAGCACATTTATTTATACCACAGCTGAAATTTTGGAGTCTTATCCAAAGGTTGAGGAACAAAGATATTTTCCTGTCAAACTTTGATCTAATTTTATTCCACAAGGTAACTATTTTAACTTATTGCCCTTTACTTCACCTTAATTGAAAGTGGCCAAATGTTGATCAAGCTTGTCAAAGCCACATTTTTTGAACAAAATCCTAATTTTTTTCCCTTCCCCTAAAGCTAGCTAAAACCTAAAGCTCCATTGTTTTCATTTTGAAAAGATGATTGTATAATTGTTGGAAAGACAACTTTGTATGAGAATTTTCTTGAAGCTAGTTTCCTATTCTACATTTTTAGTAAGTATTCCCCAATTCAAAATATTACGGATTTTTTTGAACATATGCCAGCTCTATCACAAACATGAATCTAAAAGAATTCAAGCAAAAATGTGAAATTAATTAGTGCAAAAGTCTTCCCAAATTTTTGTTGCGCAAAATCTACATGCTTCAAAAGATTGTTTCTCACTTCAAACCCTATAATCTCACAATCCCTATAGCAAAAATCTTGCATTTTTTACTACACCATATTGAAGTATTCTAATACTAGATCCTACAATAAATTGCACCAAGATTTCATTTCACATTTTTTTTACCTTTGCCATCAAAAAGAATCATTCTAAGTGTTTATTTGTGAAACTTGTTGAAGAACTTTAGAGGTTAGAAAAAATATGATAACCATAAGAATTTTATTTGATCTTTGCATATTGGTAACATTTGTGGAAGATTATTTGGTATTTACATGTTGTTAAAAAATTGCTAGTTGCAGTGCAATTGTTTACGGGATTATATGTTTATTACTACCCACTTCTAGTTACAAAATAACTATAATATAATTATAATCAATGATATTACAGTTGATTACAATTGAAGACAGTCACTATTAGCAACATGTTATGATGTTTGTGATGCTTGTTATTGCAAACAATATTTTTGATCAATAGCACCACGCCACCACATACTTGCAAAAAGTTGAAGTTGAAAGTGGCCATTAACTCCAAAAGGCCCAAGTGGTCCCTCGGGGGTCAAGTGGAGTTTTGAGCATGTACTTACAGCTACACTAATTTGTGTGATTTTTTTAAACTTTTATTGAAGATGAGAAATTCAAAGATGTGTGTGGGCATCTAATTTTTTCTTCATTTCAACATTTATTGAAGAAGTTATGCATGAATAATTGAAAAACGGGGGAGAATTAGGCAGCTCAAAAAAATTTGATTTTTTAAAATAAAATCTTGAAATTGGTTCTTTAGATTTATATATATGTGAGAAGCTCTGAATCATTCAATTCTAATTGATGAGCTAAAAGTTATGAGAAGTTTTAGTTTGCAGGTAGGTAAGGGACTCCCAAACCTCCATTCCTTTTGCCCTTTGCAAAATTTGGTGCTTTACTTATTTGGGCAATTTGTGTATTTTTTTGGGACTAGTTTTTTTTCCAAGTGGTAGTAGACTAAAAGTCCTTGGTTTTCACCATGTGGATCACAATAAGTCAAATTATTGAATTTTACATAAATCCTCCAATTTTGCCTAGTGTATTTGCAAATTTCATGACCTTTTGGCATTGCAAGATTATACAAAGTATGATTCACACCTCCAATTCATTTGAAAATTCTCCCACGCGTACCTAACTTGGTCTTTTACATAGGAAAATAAAACCTCAGTTTTGCGTAGAGATTTTTTTATAAAGGAGTTGTCAAAGGCTTCTAAAAATTTTGAAAAAACTTTTTTTTTTCACTTCAGATGTCAATTTCTCACTCCTCTACATCTAGAATGAGCTAAGTTTTTCCCCACACAAATACCTCCCATAGTTTAGGGCAAGATCCTACGGTTGGATTTCCAAAAATAATAAATTTTCCTACCTTTCTACTCATTCCCCCAAAAGTGGTAGCTTTGAGTGACTTTCACAAAAAAAAGGGCTTGGGCCTCTAGCTTTGGGTAAAATTTATATTTAATGAAGATTTTATTGTCGTAATAAATGTAAAAACCATGGGTGTGTTTTTAATATACAAAAATCTTCAAAAAAGAAATTTGACATTAATAACGAAAGCATTTGAAAATTACCTTTAAGCATGTGATTCATCAATCGTACATTTGCTAACATTTGTTTTTGTATTTGAATTACTTTTAGGGAATGCTAGAAAAATATTAGGAAACAATGTGAAAGTATAAAAGAATTACAGCCATTTTTAAACTTGATTCATTCATCTTTGAAATAAGTAAATAAAAATGTATAAGAATAGAAGCAGTTTTGTATATAATTATAAAAGATGATGCTAAATTTTGAGATGTCGCTTTTTGACACAAAATTGCCAAAATATTGAAATTGTTTATTTTTACAAATTAAGTTATTATACTTCTTTTTTTCAATGTTTTAAGTGGAGCAAATTTGAAAGTATCATCACAGAAAAAAATATGTGTAAATGGAGCGTTGTTAAACACTTTTAATGTTTTAATCACAACTGTAGTAGATTTAAGCAAACTCGTTGAACCAAAGCAATTTTCAAAACAAATATTAACACCTTCTTTGATAAGTGCAATCAAATTATATGTAGAAGATAATTTATTAACATGTGCAAAGTATTAGGAGATTTTTAATAATACTACTATTAGTGTAATCAATCCTTAATGTTATAATGTGATGGATTTATAAGTACAAGTGAATGCTCAAAGCATTAAGCTATATTAACCATTTCAAAAGTTACAAAATATCTACAATTTTATGAAGCTATTGGATATGGAAGATAGTGGTTGATTTTCCCAGTAACTTGACTGCAGTCACATGTTAACTGTGTGATTAAACAAAGTGAAAGAATATTGCAAATACACCTTACAAGCAACTGTAGTACAGCTGAAAGATGAACGTAGAAAACAATTGCAAACTTAAAGGATTTTTTTTTTAACAATCAAAATGCAATTGGGCTATAATCCCTTCAATAAAGTGCATTTATACTATCTTTATAGAACATAAATGTAGCAAAAGTTGTTAATTAGGGCAACACACCTCTGAATTTTAAAAAATTGTACAAAAATAATTAGCATTTCAAAAATTGCATGTGCTAGTCATAAAGCAATAGTTTATGAGTAATGTGATAGTAGTAAAGCAAAAGTAGTCATTTTCATAAACAACTAAGATACAATTACGTACGGTGTTGTTTATATAAACGGGTTCATCCTTTTGTTGATTGAGAATCTATGATGAGAAAAAGGCTTCGTGTTTCCATTTCATGCAATTGGAGGTGCAATTTTGTTTCAACTATCAAGTGTTCATGTTGGATTGGAGGCATGTAAACCTCCGCTGGGAAATTTCCCATTCATTTGCGGGGTGGGTTATGTGCCGCAGCCAAGGTTTCCTTGCGCGACTATGCGTTTCTACCCGCATAATTAAGCAATACTCACTTCATCCAAAAACGATATGTTGTTAGGTTTGCATCTTTATCATTTCTTTTAAATAAAAGATTTCCTTAGCATTCATCCAACAAACAATAATTTACCAAGATGTCAAATCAAGCCATGTATTTGTAATCATCAATCCTTCAAAGTATTTTCTTTATGGGACAAGCCACTCAATTCCAACCACTTAGCTTAAAGCACATGTCCCATATCAATTTCAACTTGAACTTATAAATGTATAAACATGCCTTTACTAGAGGCCCTTCCAGTAAGCAGTTGAGTGGCTAATCAGCTCTGCCTGACGAGGGAGTTCCTTGGTCAAAATACGTGGTAGTGCTGCGGGAAACCCTTAGAAACCTTTCTTTAAGGGATAATTTCCCAACAGTTGTTTACGCTAGGCAATGCCCTCATTGTCAAGAATTTTACAAAAAAAAAGGGCCTCCTTGTCAAGCTCCACCCTCCTCGTTGGCTTTTTTTTTGCAAAATGCCCTCCTCCTTGGGCATTGCTACACTTGATTGTTTTTCAATTGGGTTGCAATTATTTAGGATACGCAATTGTAGTGCAGTTGGTCAAATTGGACACTTTTTCCTTTAATTGATCAATTACTTCTTTTTTAAAATATTCAACATTTGAAATTTACCTCTGCAACTTTCTTGTTTTTTTAATGATCTTTTGTAACACACTAAATGAACTAAAATTTTGCATATCTCTCAAAATATTATTAGCAAAATGTGGTAGTTTTTTTCCTCTCTTTTCTTCATATATATGAAGAAAAATGGCAATAAACAACTAAGTAATTTAGTTGTTGTGCAGTTATTGTGACCATATGTGACCATATAACAACTATGAAACAACTACATATGGTCACAATAACTGCACAACAACTAAATTACTTAGTTGTTTATTGCCATTTTTCTTCTAGTGTTATATACCACATCAAAGTTGTCATTCTTATAATGCTCAAATTGTGCAAATAAACACTTGCAGTAATATAATTAGCCACATGCTATAAAATATGTCCATCATTTTTCAAGAATATGCTCAATCTACCTTAACCCCTCACCACCCAAGGGGCCCAAATCAAGCTTCTCTGAATTTTATACAGGGATGCACAACCTTTCTACAAGATTTTTTTTAGTGATTAATATTATTTTAGAACTCTTATTGAAGTATAATTTCAGCATCAAGAGCTTGATTTTGAAAATGAATTAAAGTTGTCTATTCAAGATTTTGTGCAAGGGTGTCCATTGCAAATCTTCACTTTCTAGTGTTGAAGCTCTTGGAAATGAGCTTCAAGTACATTAGAACTTGGAGAAAAATTCACATTAAAAATTCAATTTAAAAAATTGTAGAATAAATTTTGAGAAGCCGTAAATTGATTGGGGTTAAGCATGTTGTACTTTACATACCCATATTTTTTGGTACCCTCAATTTTAGGTTTGAGATGCAAAAAGAAGATTGAAGGGCTTCCAATCACTTTTGCAGTTTTAACACCCTCATGATCAAACATTATAATCTTTCAATCCTTAAATGATATTATTGTGATTTCTCTTCCTATGTGATCTATAACATGTTTACTTTGAATTTGTACAGTTGAACTTTAGAGAAATTTGATAAGATTGATCAAAATACAGACATCTTGTTCACTTTCAAGCAAATTTTGAGATACTCCAAAACACTATGGGCGGTGAGGGGTTAAACCCCAAATGCTTTTTTCGTTAACCATTCTCATGCTAGATTTGATAAAAAAAATCATGGAATTTTTTTCTAGTTAAACTTCCATTCACAATAAAATAAAGGCCTTAGCGGTTATGCTCCATTACCAATAAATTTTCACGACTAACAAATTCCTCTCACTGATCACCTTTTTTCCTACTTCAAATATTTGAAACACGGCCCAACTACAAACTTCCGGCCCTTCCAAGATCAAAATACCCTCATACGTATTTAACATCGACCACATCTAAAACAAGCTGAACAAAAATCTTTTAAAAAATGATACGTTGTAAAATTTAAAGAGGTGCCATAATAGAAATATGGCTCTCATCAGTTTCACCTAATATGTACAGAACCTGCCATTCTTTGAATTCTTAGCTTTTTGTTTTATTCAATATAAAGTGGGTTTAGAAAAAGCTACCAACATTAAATGCTACGTAATAGGTTCACAATATTTAAGAAGAATTTTTGAAATCATACTTAATTCATTCCACACATATCACCAAATACTGCTAAAGAAGTGTAGACCCTAATCAAAAGTAAGTTATAGCAACTCTAATTTAACACAAATATTTTTCTTAATTTCATTTTTTTTCTATGACATGCCTGAAATATTGTATAGAATATTAAATGGATGTTTACATACCCTCATTCACCTACAAAGCATATTAATAACTTTGTTCAAACTGAGAAGACATTGTTTCAAAATCCATCAATCCTTGAAACTTGCCAAATTGTCCTTGCAAATTATTGCTCTTAAGAATATAAAAATATCATCATCATCTTAGCATTTTGTTTGTCAATCTCAAATTTTATAATGCCGCTAATCTATCAACAACATGCTTCATAACCATGAAAAAGGAGCAAAGCTATAAGAGGGTGTTCTCTCTCAAATCCATTGTTAATGAAGGTAGAAGAGGATTATTTCAAAAAATGGGGAAATTAATTTTAGAAAAAAAGCTTGTAGTTGCAATTGGTATGCGACTTGGGACTTAGAGCATGTGCTTTGCCTAGCATTGAAGATAATCCTTAGTAGCAAATCATTCGTGGAAACCTTTCATGCAATTCATAGCAAAAAAAATTCAACATTAATTTATTTTTAAAATCAAATATATATAGAGTTCCATTGATGATGCTTTTGTAGTTGGGACTTTGGCCTTCACATCATGTGCCTCCAAGTTCAGCAATATTGTTTTTTTGCACTTTTTAGGCTCAGAAACTTGGGACTTGGCACTTCTACAAGGATTTGTTGCATGGAACATAGTGTGAACTGCCCTAAGGATGAAATAATCCAAAAAAAATTGCTGAGACGGTTTTTTGTGTTTTTTTTTAAGGCAGTTGTGACTATTGATTCAAATGTATAAACAATTTCAAGGCTTAGGGCAAAAGAAACAAAACAAACCTAGACAACAACATTTTTGTTACTAGAGGTAAAGTAGCACAATTTCTTCCAGATATATATTTTTGTTTATTATGCCCTTCTAAAATGTGGCTTCAGCGTTGTTGGATTTGAGTTTTTAACCACCTAGGAAATTGTAAACAAACCATCTTTTGGTGTCATTGGCCAACCCGATAAATGCCTAGAGGTACAATAATTTGCAATACACTAATAACAATATTTAGTGTTACGATATTTATAGTGTTATTTACCCTATCATATATTTGACACACTCTAATCCTCATTCAATTAACAATTAATGTTCATGTCAACAATTGATGTTTATGTTGAGTACTATTTTAATATAGGCTAAACTATTATGATCATGTTTTCAAATTTTTGGTGGAAATTTAGTTGATAAACAATGTTCATGTTGGCTTTCATTATTGATAACACTATTAATGCTCTTAACCTGTTAGAATTATGGTTTGTAACTAGCATTATCAATATTAAATATCATTGTCAGTGTAGTATTTAGAACATCTCCACTAGTTGGCCAGTGGAATGACAGGCCATATGGCTCAACCCGGCCCCTGCATGGGATTGGCTTGTTATATGATTCCCGTGTTCACCATATTGAGTTTAAGAGGACGCATTACAAGGTTTGGAATTTAAAACTATGCTTTAAAATAGCTGCACTTTTTGGATGCTCCAGGCATCTTTGCCATGGCAGCATGGGATGCTCTAGGCATCTTTGCCACAACACCATGGGTAGGTTAGCAATTTAGACTTTAGAGAATTGATGGCAAATAAATTGGGGCCTCACCAACCATCAAGGTAATAAATGAAAGTGTCAAAGCCACAATTCAAGCACGCTACAAATGAAAACTACCACGGCACTTGAGAGTGCCAAGAGCCTTCTTTGGCGCGGCTTGGCAAAAATTTGCCATCACTATGTCAACGCTGGACACTCTAAAATCAGAAATGACTCTAAGGCCACAGTAAATCACATGCCGGAGCCAACCGGTGGAGGTGCTCTTATCTTCACAAATAAATGAAGACCAGCCAGGTACATTTGCCATGGCCGCCACATTTGCATGGGGAGAAGTAAGGTAGCCGCACCCATGAGCATGACCGTCCCCATGGGTGTCACTGACATCATAATTAAAAAAGCAAATGCTTATGAGTGACAAAGTGATGGTTGTGGGTGACTAATATGACGGTTTTGAGTACCCATCTCACTATCTGAGAACCAACAAGCCTTGTTTTTAGCATCTCTTATACATGGTTCTTACAATTTCAGTGATTTAGCACTTTGGAAAATACCCACGCACACATGACTATGTGGATAACTTCCCAAACTAAACTAATATTTTTTGTTCTCTGTTTCCAATCTAATGATATAAGTTTTGCACTTGTCCAACTACCCTAACCATGCCAAAGTGCTTAAACTCACGCTTATGGGGGCGGCTACCTTAAAGGATTAGGTATAAATACAAGTTATCAACAATAACTAAGTATTGACACAGGGGATGGTGTCTATCAACATACCCTAAGCTTACCCCTCACTTCATATGCTTTCGTTATTGAGGTAGTCTGCTCATATTCCGCTTAGGCTCTAAAACCGTTCACCTCACCAAATGTACTCGGGTATATGCTGTTTTTCATAGCCTTTCAACAATGTACAGGTGATGTACTTTTGAGGAGGTGAGCAGTTTTAGAGACCTATGGTCTTTCCACTTTAAAATTTCATAACTAATTCCACAAAACTTCAAAAACTATGAAACAACTTGGGTTAGATGTCAATTCTTATCTTTCAAGGAAAATTTACTAAAAAATAGTTCAAGAAGTTTCACCTCCCCAAAATTCAGTTTCAGCCCCTACATGGACGGTTTATGAGCACACTACCTTAAACAGCTTTTGCCTGGTCCATCAAAAAATGTTTTGAGTCCTCCAAGAGCCCCTTCCAAAGTCTCAATAAGATCCTAAGTTATGTATTTATTGCAACAAACAAATCACTAATTCCCTGTTTTGCACACCTTTTGAGTTCAATGTAATCATGAAAATTATATTATTGTGCCATTCCAATTGGATAAAGCTATGGATATAAATGTACAAAAGAACCATAATTTTATTTTACTCTATTTGAATAGATGAGTGAAGTACTTGGACAACGACAAGTAAGTACATTTACATATTTTAAGAGTGCAAAGCCTTTTGTATTGTTTTGGATTGTGCATGTGGCTAAGGTTTTTTATACAAGATAGCAATAGATATAAGGGTTTTTCTTGTACTTATACTAGCATGCCTAGTCCCCAAAATAGCTTGCTTTGTCAAATATTGGAGGGCTCATGGAGGGCGCAAGTGTTTCTTAATGGAACTTCTCAAAGGACTAAAAGTGTCCTATGATTTCATAAGTCTTTATGAGGCATTGAATCTAGCTTTTTGACCTTGCTATAAAATACAATTATAAAGGCATTTAAGTGGTTCATGCAAATGGAATAATAGTAGGGCAAGCCAAATGTTGTACAAGTGCCTCAAGAGCCTTGATTGGGTGGAACATCAAGCTAGGTGAGGTGGCAAATAGTGTCTTTAGGCTACAAGCAGTCAATACCAGTTGCAAACTTCCTTGGTGTACTTTGTGGTGGAGGAAGATTGGTCAACAAGGGTTCATGCATGTTCTAGACCTTTGTTGTACCAACCCTCACCAATTGTGCTAGTCATTGTTTTTTGCACAACAATAGTTTGAAACCTTAAAACTTAACATCCAAAAAATAAATTCTTGAGTAATTTGTAAGTGTGTGCATTCACATCTTATCTTGCTACTCATACAAAAATTGGTCAATTAGAGGCTTTTAGAATTTTGTAAAGATCAACAAATAGCAATCACCTGCCAAAATTTGAGATTTTAATGCCATACTTGTTAAATTGGGAAAACACAATTCCAAGTTGTACTCTTGGGGAGGTCACTTTATGTATATTTTGAGTACCCCGTGCGATGAGGGGTTTTTTTGAAGGGGGCTATTTATCTCATAGGCAAGAATTAAAGGGTCCCTATAATTACTTATAATTGGCAAAATGGCTTATTTGATGGAACTCTATCATTACTTATACTTTCTATTTCAATGCAATTTATTCTATGCTATATTCTTTATAAAGAAAAACCTAGAATTGAAAACAAGTTAAAAGGAGAAAAATTAGACAAAGAAGTACACAACCCTTTTTTCTTCCTAAATTCTTGAAGCTACCCATTTTTATTTAAAGAAATTGGGCAATTAATTGCCAAAAAAAAAAAAAAAAAAAAAAAAAACATTTGACCCAGGTGTGCACCTAATTGTACACACATGCTATAGTAAATTTAATCTAGAGGATCCAATATATGATAAACTAAATTATATGTATAAAATAATAATGATCCACATTTGAAGGCTACCTAAATTACTTAAAAATGATTTTTGGTATTTAATGGCCTCTATCTTGTTTTTAAGCTTTTTATAAATTTAACCCGAAATAGAATAAAATGCTATCTATATTCTACCGCACGTTGTTTCAAAAATATGGTAAGTTACCTCCCCAAGGTTGTACTTCACCTTAAACCTGAAACTCGGTTTAAGGTGGTCACCTTAAACCTAGTTAATGCCCAAAATGTTCACAAATTCCCAATTTGATGAATATGGCGTCTTTTGCCATCACGTTATGTTTGAGCAAATGTTATAATCTCTCATCTTCTAGAGTCCATTGTTCTCAAATTTTGCAAGTTACTTTTTAAGTAGATGTCCCACTATTTTCAATGGTCACTTTTTGTGGATTGTCCAAATGCACGAGATGCATTGCATCAAAGTTGTAGGTCTTAATTCTGGTGAAAATGGCATGCCCAAAGAGTGGAAGTAGCCTTTCAAGAGGTGCCCATAATATGAACCCACCATTTTGTTTACTAATTGTGCATTCTTTAGCCCTTAAACCTGGGTTGGTCACTACGACCAACCCGGCTATAGGGATACCTATAGTGTCTCCCGTGGTGCCATTGGTGTGGTAAGTGCCCCACGTACTACAAAAGTCAATAGTACATGCTAACCTCAAGAAATTTGCAAGAAGGGCAGTATGGGACCTAAGACTGTGATTGCAAATCTTCTCACAATTTGAGTTACCTAAAAATATGAGTACATTTGGTGAGGTTGTTTTTTGTCTTCCATGATGCACTAGGTGTTTATGATCACTTCTGAAAAAAATCAGATGAAAAACTACTGTTTCCTAGTACCCACAGAGTTTTTTCAGAGCCAGAGGACGAAAAACGTCCTCCTCGGCGTTTAAGGGTTGACAACTGTTCTTCTATGAAGACAAACGATAATACCAAATGTTGATACTCAACTAAGATGGATCTTCAAAAGCAACTATCTCCCTCTTCTATGCTATACTTCTCCACTTCCAACAGAAGTGTTTTCCTTGGGAAACAAACATCATTTCTTCATCCAAATTCAACTAAACAACAAAAAAACAGGAGCCCAAATACAAATGTTGAAAGATCACAGAACTGAGTGTCAACAAGCTTAAGACACAACAAAGAACTGAATAACAAAGAAACTGAATAACAAAGAAACTGAATAACAAGAAACAGAGAGAACCAAGGAACGAGATAATATCAAAAACCAGGCATTCTGATATGAAAGAGGGACCAGCAACATTACAATCAAACACGAAGTGTGAAAATAAAGAACAGAGTACACGAAGGAGCTGGGCAAAAGAATTCGTATGTTCAGATTTTTTATTTCACATATAAAACCACGAAGGTAAAAAAAGGGAAGCTGACATCCGAGTCCAGCTTGTAATCAAATCCTGTAAAACATTCTAAGGATTTGATAAAAAAAAAAAAACAGAAGCAAAAAGTATATATAAAAATCTAGTAAGAAAAAAAAAAGGGGTTACAAAGGGATCCCTTGATCTCCCAAAACTAAAGGTCGTCTCCTATGTAAAACTACAGCATCAGCAGTACCTCTCCCCCACTACTCTGCAACAAAAACCTGTGAAAACAGGTTTTTGCAAAAAAAATTGTGATAAAAAAATCACCTTTTCTCTCGAACCAAACATGTTGATGAAAACATAAAAAGTGCCACTCAGCGAAGACGAGTTCTAGAGGAATTTTCCCATTTGGGAAAACAAAAAACCCTAGACAAAAATCTCATACTGGAGTAGACTCTTCAAAAATTTCGAAAAAGGTGATTGGGGTTGTTGGGGGGGAGGGGGGAGGTAGACTGGCTACTTACTGCAGGCGGACAGAAGAGAAGACCTCAAAACCAACCATTGGTTAGAACTAATGGGAGAGCTCAGTCCTTGGTGACAAATATTGACAAAAAACCAAAAGTACTGTGCAGAAAAAGGCGCCGTCCAGAAGTCGTCGACGACGTTGATGTTGCTGTAATAAGCCATGCAGCTTCACGTGCAGGAGCAGAAAGCCGTCCCCATCGGTGATGCAGACCTTTGAAGTGTCGTTTGTTTTTTAAAAGAGGTAAAAAAAATTATATAATCTCAGGAGGCTAATATCTTGCACGGGGTTTGTCAAAAAACCCCACAAAACCCCCGTTTGGTTATCTCACTCAGTCTTCCAGTGTATAATACAGGTCCTGCAAACTTGTGACAATCTCGTCTGTACTGATCTCCGACCCTTCTGTCATCTGCACACAGAACCCCATTTCAAAACATTAGAAATCTGACACTTCCACTACTGCCAGCTCAGATACCAGACAAAATGTACTAACAAACATGCAAACAAATCTCTCGTACACTTTCTAAGAGTGCATACACAAAGAGCTAGAATACCATAAACAACAACATGAACAAAACAAATGTTATAAATATCCTCAAAAATCCACTTCTAGCTAATACATCACAGACATATGTACTAAAAGATGTTCTAGAAGTTCTCGAAGTAGATACACATGTAGATAGTAGGTCACTACATTATTACCAGCTTGTACATGGCAGACAACAGTACAAACTAACAAACTGTCTCTAGACATTCTCGAAATACGAAACAAGACTAACATCGAAGTGAGTTAACACATAATTCAGGATCCAATGACCAGGATATTAAACGTAGATATATTGGTTCAAACACTTTGTAATGAACGAAGAGAAAAACAGTGTTCGTAGAGTTTTGCTACAAGGGTTTCGAAGTAAAGACTGAGGAAGAAACTCGAAATGAAAATCCCTTACACAAAAGCTATGGAACACTTAACCCTCGACTTTTCAAAATAAATTCAGTGGAAGGAACTACAGAAAAGTTGAGCATAATACTAGAGCTCTGGAGAGGAGGGGTACCTGGGCACAACAAGTGAAGTCGACAGTGTTAGCGGAGAAGGAGAGGATGTTGGCATTGAGAATGACCAGCTGCATCTTCTCCAGCTCAGCAAGGGACTTGACAAGCAAGCTCTTGCGCTTTTCACAGTGCATCCGGATGAGGAGGTTCTTGTCGATCTTCCGTGCCTCAATCTCGGGTTGAAACCCGTCGTCGTCTTCATCTACAATCTCTTCTCCTAATTGCTGCATTGCAGCAGCAGGCTTAGCGCCTTGCGAACCATTTGTTGTTGTTGGGGATGCTAGTTTCTTACTAGAAAGTGACCGCATTCTCTTCTTCGGTAGCTTCTCTTCCAGCGTCTTCAGCTTTTCCTCCAAAGTTTTCACGTATTTAATAGCGTCGCCTAGTACTGAAGCTTTGTCCATCTGCCACAAGTATCA
This sequence comes from Ulota crispa, assembly GCA_963920765.1. Classification (NCBI taxonomy): domain Eukaryota; kingdom Viridiplantae; phylum Streptophyta; class Bryopsida; order Orthotrichales; family Orthotrichaceae; genus Ulota; species Ulota crispa. The sequence goes on along the minus strand of OY987243.1, from coordinate 25,215,227 downwards.
CAAACCAATCAGTTAAATGGGTTACAGCTGCAATGTCCATACAAACTGATTACACTATGTCAATCACAGCGACTCATTTTCCACAAATTCAAGCTATGTCAGGCGACTCGGACAATCATTTACTCGAAGATATACAGAAGCAGCAAGGATTGCCCACCACAGAACCCCTTCACCTGATCTCACAGGAGGCTAAAAACAACAGAGACACTAACCAACGGAAGAGGAACTCGATACGAGTGAGAGAGAAACTGAGTATTATGAAAACACATCTCTAAGATTCAATACATAATAAAGACAGCTAACAAAGAAGGGGACAGTATGCTCTAGGTCACACAACATAATGGAATGGAAATATGATGGAAAATTACTTCACATTCCCACATTCAACCTACCCTAACGAAAGCTCATATGAAGAGAACAACAGAACAGACACGAAAACTGAACACGTCAGCTAGCAGGCACTGATTCACACTGTGTAGAAGCATTATTCAGACAAATCAACTAAAAACATATACTTGCATACAATGTATTAGAGATGTAGAATCAAGTGGAGCTGCAGACAAAAGTAAATACCTTTTTGAGACCGGGGACAATGGCCGAGAGAGCGATAAACCTCTGGCTCAGCTTCTCCCGCCGCTTCCGTTCCGCCATGATATGATCCTGAGTATGTCCACTACCCTTAGTCGTCACAGGCGGAGTAGGCATTCCAATCCTGGCACCATTCACCGTCGAAGGAAAAAACCCCGGCTTCACCTTCCCCTGTTGCTGCTGTTGCACATACTCGATAGACGACAAGGGACTCGACCCTCGCAGACCATCCAAAGTTGCAGGATCTAACTTCGTTGTACAAACAGATACAGGCGAGGTTTGCGAATCAATTTGCTGCCTCACATCCTCCTGCAACATGGCGTAAGTGTCAAGATGCTGTGGAGGCAACGAAGACCCAAACGTCATGGCCATGGAGACGTTGTTCCAATGAGCGTTACTATTCGCTGTTTGGTACTGGAAGTCGTCATAGTTGTTGTTGGATTTCAGCATCTTGTTAGGCCGCTCTTGTGAGTAAAACCCGTCGAGATCCACGTAGACACTAGAGGAGGTGGTAGTACTATTAGTAACCAGCTTCTCCTTGTGCTTGAAGATGTCGAGAGCAGTGGCGCCGTAGTCGTTGGTGATAGGTCCAACGGTGTTAGGTCCTCCGTTGCTGCTACTGCCTGGCATCATGTGCCCGTATTGCTCCGCGTTCGAGTGGAACATCGGGTCGAACTGTCTCACCAAGTTCGGATCCTCCATACCCTAGACACACACACACACAATCAAAACCCACTCAAAAACACAGGAATCCTCTGAAGATGAACACACACGCAAGGGTTTGGTGCAGAATCGAATCGGACACGTCAAAGATTCAAGTTTTGCTTACCATTTCTGTGAGCCACTGCATGACTTGTACTAGAAATGGTGCGCCACGTCTTGCAGTAAAAGTCGAGCTTTGGATACAACGACGGCTAAAGATTGGGTTGTTGTTGTTGTTGTTGGTGGTGGTGGTGATGGTAGTGGTAGTAGTGATGGTGGTTTTATCAATCAACTCCAAGTCAAGATCTGGTAATAACTAGAGCTGGCGAGCTCCTCGCCTAAGCACTTGGTCAGAGACCGCGACTGCATCTGTTCATCCTCGCAAGCCTGGTAATCAATCGCTAACCCCAACTGTGCTCAAAAATTGAGAGGGAGCACGTAGACCACGGATCCAGAGGTCGTTGAGGAAATAGAGAGAGCGGCTTTGTGGTGAGAACCACAGAGGAGAGAACAGAGAGAGTGAGAGAGAGAGTGGGGAGTGGAGTGGAGAGAGCTGTGGATGGTTGAGGGAATTATGAACTTGAAGAGGGAGAGGGGAGGAGTGAGGAGAGCGAGGTGGCGATGGCGGAGATGAGGAGGAGCTGGAAGGGGCCCGGAAGACCAGGCGGTAGCCAAGCTTGGCAGAGGAAGACCCGGCGGAGAAGAAGGGTGATACCGTCACCACCACCGATGAATGAATGTGGTGCACCGGGAATCGTGGAGGGTGTGGATGGATGGACGGATGGATGGATGGACAAACGGATGGATAGTTGGGTGCAATGGTCACTGGTAAAAAACAGGTCTTAAATGACTAAATGACAATGATTAAACCATGACTGTACAATTATTTTATAGTCATTTTGTAATTGTTGTATAGTCATTGCAGTCATTGTCACTTAGTCATTTAGGACTTGTTTTTTTACTAGGGTGTGCAAAGAGATTTTGAGCTCTTTTGGCAAAAAGCCTACATTTCTCATTTTTATTTGGTTTTCTCAATAGATGCACCGGCTATTCCCTATATACTTACACTATAATAAAAAAACTTTGCAAAAATGTAGTCGACTTTTAGTTGGTAAATTTAGATTTCAATCGATTTTTTGTACATTTTGTTTGGCTGACTTTCTATTGTTTTTCAGCTCTCTCCATTCATTGGTTAGGTGGATGGGTGGATGCAATGTACAAGGAGAGCTAAACCGATTGAAATCTGAATCAACCAGCTAAAAACCGACTAATTTTTGGGAAAATTTGGGGAATAGCCGGTGCATGCATTAAAATAACCGGATGAGAATGTGAAATGTAGGCTTTTTACCGAAGAAGCTCAAAACCTCCTCGTACTTTGCCGTGGATGGGCGGATGATGGATGGATCTGTTCGTTGCGGCGGATCTCTGCTTTGCGAGTCAAAGGGCTGGGATTGGTTGAGGGGTACCAAAGGTATGAGAAAGGTGTGAGAGAGATAAACCTGCTCAACTATTGAAATTTGAAACCCCCCTCCCATCAAGTGCAACACAAGTTGACATTCTTTGTGGGGGGAAGACATCATACGTAAGCTTCCGTGGAATTGACGGAAAGATGGGGTGAAAGAATCCAAATGAGTGACAAAAAAAAATTGGAAATCTAAGAAAATAGGGTACTTGTGTGGGAAAGTGTGGGAAAAGTCATTAGGGGGTAGGGTAGTCATACCTATTTCACTTCACCCCATTCTTAATCTTCGAAACGGGGATGTGGCGTGGCACTCTTGCCTTTGCTTTGCTGAGGTCCTATTTTTTGAAAATTGAGAAAAAAAGAGTGGAAATTATACAGGGGACATAAAAGTGAAAAATATTGCACAGTTTCAAGACCCTTTTACTAAAAAAAAGTCTTATTTAGATTTGATTTGGAAAGATCTTTTTGTTTTTTGGAAGTTAATTAACATTTAATGTGATGTATCTAAAATCAACCAATGTTCAAACCAAAATTTTACGGGAATTAAAAAAAAAAAACAATGGAATTGTGCCCCTATTTGTAATTATTTTGAAATTGTGCCCCTATTTGTAATATTTTTATTTTTTGTGCCCGTATTTGTAATTTCCCCAAAAAAATCGTCACTTTGAGAGAAGAAGAACAGGCATGAAGATTGAAGCTTTTGCACATGACGTTTTATCAATGTGTGTCTCTTTTTCATTCTCGCTCTTCTTTACTTTTGCCACCCTTGTAGTTGGAGACCTTGGTTGAGTGTGTAAATGCAACTTGCTTTCTTATTGCATCATCATTTTTTTAAGTAAAGTCATTCTTCCTTCACTTTCACTTACAAAAGGGGAGTCACACTAGAAGGGCTCTCACCGGACTTCACTCCATGGCTTCTCATTCTTCAAAAAAAGTTTCATTCTTGGAGAAGATGTGACTACCCCTAGTATATATGGGTAACTCTCTTTTATAAGTTTGAAACTCTCTATTATTATAAGGCATTGGGTGTCTGTCGACTATTTAAAATTTGAAATTCAAAAGGAGAGGGAGAGGAAAAGGCAAAGAAAGGAAGAGTGAAAAAGTCATTGTAATTTTGAGGAGGGGAGGGAGAGGAAAAGGTAGGGAAAGGAAGAGTGCAAAATTCAATGGAATTTTGAGGAAGGGGAGGGAGAGGAAAAGGTAGTAGGGAAACAGAGGTTGAAAAGTTACCTAAAAATTCACAATGAACCTAAGAGAAGCACGTTGCAAAGCTTGTGCAAGGTATTCTTGTGAAAAGATAAAAGTGAATTAGAAATTTGAGTTTTGAACAAATTGAATTTAACCCTTAAACGACCATAGGAAATAGCATGTACGCTGACTTATAATTGTCATTTGCTACCGATAAGAAATTTTAATTTGGGATCTCAAGTAGCTCACTAGAACCGCATTGATCTATTCTCCAACTTCTTTGTTGGTCTCAAATGTAGTAGAGGTGTGGAGCCATTCCAAATACAAGAAAAATACTCCATATTGTACTGGTCACAAGGGGCCTTTTGGTCGTTTACGGGTTAATATAGGTTGGATGAAGAGATAAACATGTATTTGAAAACATCTATATGCTTTTGAAAACAAGGATGAGATAAATGGCAAATACACTCAAACCATCATCAAATGTAAGTAAGGATGAAATGACTAGTTTAGTAATTTAAGATCTCAAAAGCACATTCCAAGCATTTTAAATATGCAGATGTTTTATAAAGTATTAAATGATTGCTTCTATACCAAAGATTTAGGTTGTGCATAATAAACTACACCCATACAATTGTAATTGGATCTACCTTTGCATTTACCATTACTTACCAAAATTATTTGAAAATAATAATTTGATATTTTCTGAATTTTGAAGATGGACTCAAAATCAACCTCTATTTTGAATTTTTTATTTTAAGAATATTCTTTGTAATTCTAAAAGATGTATATTCTCAAAATACTTCTTTCAAACAATGTGTTTTTTCAAATTATACAATCACAATTTCCTTCACAAAAGGAGCTCTTACCACTTAGAGTTGCCCTTCAAATTTAATTGAAGTGAAAAAATTAAGATAAAGTTTTAAGAAGTACAACTAAACTTTAGCTTTCAACTTGAGACTAACAATACTTATGGAAATCACAAAAAAAAATGGTTCATAATGATTTTGAAGATAATTTTGAATTGGCATTTTTGCAGAAAATATCAATAGATATTTGGTACGTACAATAGTAGATCCATTAGTAATGATACAATCTACGTGCTAGAGCTCACAATATGAAAGACAGTTCTTTATTGATTGCATTTTGAAATGCATCTTTGCATTTTATAATTTTGGACTTTTTCATGTATTCAAAGGACTAAAGTTTGAATCAACATTATGTACAATTAGAAGCCAGTTAATAATACAATCCTAATTTGATTTCAAAATACAAAAGTTAATTAAATATGACAGAGGCTTTTTATTCCAAATATTTATGCTAACCACAAATATCAAGGAGAGAATGAGGTCTGAGAATGGGCGTTGTATAGTTTTGTGGCAAAACTATACTTTGTCCAAAGAAAATTACTAATAAAAGTCCTTGTAGAATGCTATTTCAGTCATTTAATTACTTTTCAAAACACAATAGGACAAAATGTTAATGAGGTCGCATTTTCTTCACCAAATTTTGAAGTGACTAATTAGACAATAAACTCAATACCTAATGGTATTTAGTCCTTGAAGGTTGCTATAAGCCACAAAGTGGCTTAGAAATGACCAAATTGGGCTTGTCCTTAATGATAACACATGATTTTCATCCAAGTCCTTTTCATAAAGAGTTCCTTGAGTGTATAGCTCTTGTTGATGAAAAACTCCCCATTGTACAAACAAAACAAAAATCACAAGGAGGTGGAGAATTCATGAATGACAAAATATGCCTTCCCAATGCACTAAAAAAACTCCCATCCCGTTGCTCTAGATTTGAATTTAAGCCATGAAAGTGATGTTTTTGAATTTGAGTCCAATTTAGCTCACTAAAATTGACTTAAATTCCAATTTGAAAATGTTCAAAATTTTAAAACTTTCCAAAATTTGAAGATTACATTGCAGTTTGTATTTTGGACCTACAAGGGAGATTTTTTATAATCATAATATGAAATGGGATTCTGGTATACACCGTACCGTTCCACACTATATAATACACACCTATGGTTGACTTTTCCTTACTTTACAACTAAAATGTTACTTAATGTGGATTTTGTTCACGTACTAATTGAAAATTTCATAAAAAAACATCAAGTTTTCACAAAAACTATATATATATATAAACTTCTAAACGATATATGATTTCATTTTTGAAAATTAAAGAAAAAATTAAAAATAAATTAAAATTCCAAATCAAACCAAACATTCTAAAAAAGATATTAACGTTTGACCACACGGTCATGGTCAAGAGTTTGAAGAAGTTTGACCACATGGTTATAGGCTCCGGGCTTTGAGGGTAAAGGCAGTGCTTCAACTTCGTCCAGCACATTCCTTGTTTTTTGAACTATTGTGAAAAAGGAATATCGAAGAAACCGAGGCAGAATAAAATGAACCGGAATTCTGCACCAATCATTCAACGACAGCACTACCTACAGCAGTATACTAGAACGTTCGTTCTAAAAATACTGTGCAATACTATTTTAGTACGTATCAAATACTATCCTGATGCAGTGTCCGTATAGCTGCATTCAATATTCTCTCTCTGTATTTTTTTTAATAATGTTTTTAATAAGGCTACCTAAATTTGAAAACCAAGTTTAATGGAAGTTTACACTAAATATTGCGCTTAGGTGTTGCTCCACACTAATTTCTCAAAAAAAATCACTGTACGAATACTTACTGATACCATAATAATATTCAGCAATAATTATTGTAATAAATAGTTTTGAAGGGCCTCGCCAAAAACAACAAAGCGCACAAAAACAAACTAGCAAAGTCTAATGTGAAATTATAGTGTTTAGAGAGTTGCATGCGCCTCCAAGTGGACAAGTAATGAGTTAGGAGGTAACTTTCTAGGGTAAGGTAACCTAATTGTTGAGGCAACCTAAACACAATATGTAGTATTGTCAAACCAAAACCAATCAAAATATTTGGGGTTTTTTTTTAATTTTAAAATCAACTAAAACGAAGACTAGATCCATTATTAAGTCACTAACAACAATCAACATCCATAAACCAGAAACAAAACATAGAATAATAATAATAATAATAATAATAATAATAATAATAATAATAATAATAATAATAATAATAATAATAATAATAATAATAATAATAATAATAATAATAATAATAATAATAATAATAATAATAATAATAATAATAATAATAATAATAATAATAATAATAATAATAATAATATACCAACCATAAACCTGACTGAATAAAACGCAAAATCAAAGGCCTTAAAGTAAACCAACCAAAAATCAATCAATAACGTAAACATTGCTTGAACAAAATCCTTTGCATTTTTGGTTGCCATATCCATTAAATGTTGGGCTGGGCATCGTGACCAGCCTCACTATAGAGATTCTACATTGTTCATTCAATGCTCAACAGCTATAATAATATTTTTTAAAGTTGCAAAAGTCAACAATGCATGGTGCCCTCACAAAAATTACAAGAAGGGCAGCTTGGGACTAGTTTTTTTTTTTTTTTTTTTTTCTGGCGACAAGATGTCAATTTTGCCCACCTCATTGGAGTATATGTGGAGGGAAGATGTACCAATGGGTAGAATAGACATCTTGTTGCCAGAAAAAAAAAAAACACTGCTTGGGACTTAACATTGTGTTTCTAAATCTTATCACAATTCAGGTCACCCAAAAATATGAGTGCATCTATTGAGGTATTTTTTTGCCTTCCATGATGGACCATGTGTTTGTGATCACTTGTGAAAAAAAAGAAGATGAAAAACCCAAAAAAAATCATTATGCATGACGTTTGTTCAAAAGCAGTGGACGTTTTGTGTCAGCGTCGGCGTTTAAGGATTATACATATGAACCATAACTACCTTCTTTGAGAAAAATAATGTAATGGAACATAACCAAAAATTATAAAGTGGTGTCACACTACATAATGTCATTCCTTTCACTTGTGATGGTATCTTATTCAAACAACAATTATGCAAGCTAAGGACCTTGTGTAGATACAATCTCACGTTTGCACTGTTGGTTACTTGGACTTCACCCTCAACCTCAATGTCTTAAATGTGACAAAGTAACCGTAGCAATTCCCGACCCTTTACAACCTATCCCCAATTCCAACTTTATGTTCCCAGGGAGTACATTTCAGAGTTGAAATGTACATGCCAAAAACATGAAAGGTCGGAATTGGGGACAGGTCGGGATTCGGTGCATCTACCTTAATGTCCTTGCTACACGTAACTAACAACAAAAACAGGTATAAACAACTGGGACACCACAAAAAGAAAACCATGTGTATATATTTTAAATTAAACAAAGAAACCAGCCTAAGAAACACCTAAAAAACACAACAAAACAATAAAGTCAACAAGAGAGTTAAAAAATGCACTGTGTAAGGGTAGTCAAAGGGAGGGACGGAAGGACGAAGGAAAGAGGCAGAAAGGCAAAAGCAAAGATTTGTGTCAGATATTATTTTCTAAGGTTTTCTTGAGGTTTTTTTAGAGGGGTGGTGGGGTTTCTATACATTTTGCTGAGTTGGTGGGTCGTTGTTTTTTCACGTAGGCCAAAATAGCTACAGCGCCAGAGAGGTTTTTACATTTATTCCGTTGCTGCCGCTGTGTGGCAGGTACTGGCACGTGTCACTTCCGAAGATTCGGCTGCTAGTTAATGGACTTTCCCTTTCTTTGTACTTGGGTTAAATTTCTTCTATTTTTGGGTTAGTATTTCTTTTTGGAAATTGAAGGGTTCCCCCGATTGGAAATTAATTGGGTTTCGTGGAAATTGGCCTTCGATACTTTATTTACTTCCTTCTATTTTCTATTTTTTGATTAGTTATTTTAGGACTGGGATTCTGATAATTCACGATGGTTGGAACGGTGGTTCCGAGGTTGTGGAAAAGAATAATCAGTGGGGCCTTTGTGTTTTCACACTTGCAAGTGCACGAGAGACCATTTAAACCCTTAACCCCTTGTTGCCTAAGAGCATCTCCTGCAGCACTTCAAAATAGTCCCGTGTTCCCTAGTCGTAACAGTTTTTGTGTTTCAAGTCTTCAACAGCACTTGATGCGTCCCTGTGCAAGTCTCGGGGTTTTCAGATTGAGCCTTATTCCCGTCAAATTCAAGCTTTCTCCAGGCCCCCTTCACGGTCCCTCCCAAGCACTATTCACGCAAGACCCCACTCCATAGCCAGGTGTACCCATGCGATTCATTGTAACGCAGGTGCAAGTCCAGAAGATTTGAGAGCTGCAAGAGAACTTCAAGCCTAGCCGTGAAGGTTCGCATCATTAACCTAATGAAACCTCATTTTTCCAGGGCCTGGAAAGTGTGTTGCAAGAGATGCCCTAAACGGACGGAATTGTCACCATTTCTAGTGTATTTTGAGATTTGCCGGCGACAAGGGGTTAACCCCCAAATGCCTAAGGGTATGTTTCTTGATTCAAAAAGGCATTTTGGAAGTTTTGAAGTGTAGTTGTAAGATCATTATTAACCCCTAGAGGATGTTGCCTACCAAAAGTGTTGGTTGTATTCATACAAGGACCATTTAATACTTGAAGAAATGGCTATATGACAAATGCTAAAAATTTCCCAAAAAATCTTAGGTGACATGCAGTATGTTTGTGACTTGGCTTAAAATTTACAACTCCAATTCATATGTTATCCAAGTACCCCATCCATATACAACACAAGAGAGCGTATACAATACAAGAGCATCCTTTAGGGGTTAAACATTAACAAAAAAGTGTGACCGTAGGATGTTGAACTTCAACTCTTCTAGATGATGCTGCCAAAAAAGAGATTCTAAAATAGCCACACAAATGTTGAGATATTTGTGATTGAATGTGGATCAGTAAAAAATCTCTCATTTTTCTTTTAGCCGCCTAAAACTTGTTATGCAAAATGGCAATTTTTGTGGACAAATTGGGAAACAACCACTTATGATGACTTAGTGTTTATTGTTGTTACTTCATAATTACTTACTCCCTTCCAAATTCATGACCACAATTTCACAAATGAGCTTGCAATGCAACTGTTAAAGAGCTACCACCTAATACAAAGAATTTTGATGGCTCCAATTATTAACCAAAAGTTATTATGAATTAAAGAGAATTCAATAGTGAATAAATTCTAATTTGTATAACGATAACATTCCAAGTGAAATTAGCGCAAATACACAACTAGATTTTATTAGATGAAGAAACTTCAATAAAAAAGCCCTCATTGCCCAAGGGAGATCTTCAATTTATTCTCAACTTGTTGCTTGTCTTTCCAATGTGGCAACTTTTCATGGGCTCTTTGACTTTTTGGTGTGCAATAGGCATGCTCGCAATTTAGCTTCCACCAAAAAAAATTGGAATGTAGTATGAAGGACATTCAAATTGGACATTGAAGCTAACTTCAATTGCAATTTCTCAAAAAAATTAATTTAATTTAATTTAAATATCTCCTTTCATTTTGATCTTAAAATTTCTAGAACATCCAAAAATTTGGTGTCTTAGGCATTTAGAGGTTAAATGACAAGCTAGTCACCATGGCTACCTGCTATAATGGTTGGCCAATGTGGCAAAAAGCCCACATGATTCAATATTACTCCCAAAATTTGCATAAACTAATATGCAATGCTACCCTTATGAAACTTGCAAAGAGGGCAACATAGGCCTAACATTACTTTTGGGAATCTTTTTAAAACATGGAATACTTAATCCCTAAAGGCCCGTTGTTCCTAGCTACAAGGGTCAAAATGCATTTTTCTAAGCTTACTCTACATAGATTTTTGACCTTTTTTTTTAAATTTTTTTTGATTTGAATTAGAGTTTTGCAAGGGCTAAATGGGGGTATGATTTGTCTTTAAGCTGGATTTATGGTTCAACTATTATTGAGTGTTTTATGGATTATTTTTTAACTAGGGACAGGTTAGGCATGCCCTTTTCCATCAAATTTTCCCAAAGGCAACCAATGAAGGCATGACCCTTCATTAGAGAATATCCAAAGGAATAGTGTCATGATAAATACCTTATTATATTTGACAAATATAATAACTTTTGAATTGCAATAACTTCTAGAGATTTGATTTTTGTTTAAGTTTTTTTTGTGGTTCTCATTAACGGTAAATTGTTTCAATCCATTGTTTGGATTTTTATATTTCATAATCAACTTCTAGAAATTTGGTTTGCAAAAAGCTCCAATTCAATGTAATTTTCAAGCACATATTTGCAATGCAAGGCCATGTAAAGTGTGTTCCATGTCTCCATTGGCCTTGAAAAATTGTGGAGATATGCCCAACATGATTTAGAGCATATTAGACAAATCTCTCTTGCATTCATAGTGCAAAAATGTCCACCACACATGGTCAAAGGGGCCTAAATTATTTGGGCAGAGGGTAAAAATTTATCTATACTAACACTAGAAGAAAACGATAGTAAATTTGACTGACAACAAACGACTTACTGTCCTAAACGACTACACAACGACAACAAAGCGACTCTAGTCATGGTTGAAGTTGTAGCAATTGTAGTGTAGTTGTTTATTTGACTTGGGAGATGAGGTCTATTGTGTATATTTTGGGATGAATGATTTTGGGTCCATAATTAGATGAAATATTTACTGCCGTCAGAGCAGTTTGACATCTTTGACTTAGAGTTGTATGTGAGTTGTATGAATAAATGACTTCTTTGTCTTTACTACTACAATATTACTATAGAACAACTATAAAACAACTCTTTATAGAATTAAATGAAATAATTAATAAAATTCATACTTAGGTTGCTCGTGTTGCAGCTCCCAATACCATTCTTATTTTGGTTGGAAGATGTACACATTAATGAGTGGTTTTCTAGTTGTTCCACAGTCGTTGATTAGTGCTGGAGTGCTACATCTAATTAGGGACTATACTCATGGGGGGTTGTATTATAGATGCAATGCGTTTCTTCTTCTCAATTGAACTATTTTGCCATTTGTGATACATTTTTGAAGCTTTCATCTTCAAATTTGGTCATGAAAACAACTAGATCATTGCCACTACTAAACAACTACTCAATCGTAAATTGACTTGATATCAACTACACAACAACTACAAGACTAAGCACCAACTTTACATCGACTAAACAACAACTACGAGACTATACACCGACCACTAAACAACTACAAACTGACTCAGTTACTATTGCAATTGTTGTGTACTTGTTATGTAGTAGTTCTAGTCTAGTTGTTATTACTTGTTCTTCTTCTACTTAACCCATTCTCTTGAGTTGTTTAAAATGTCCGGACTAGCTCATCTCATCAATGTTAGCAATGAGTGCATTACATAGAGTGTCAATAACCAAATGTTTACTAATACTTTGCACATGCTAATAAGTCATCTTCGGCGGACAATTCAATAGCATCTACCAAAGAATGTTACAAAACAAGAAATGTCATATTCTCCCTATTCTAATTCTAAACAACTATTTAAACTGGGTGTATTTTGGTTAGCTTATTAAACCGTAGGTTTAGTGGTTTAATTGTATTTTAGGTTTACATGAGTTGCAGTGAGATCATTATAATCTTCTCCAAACATGTGCTAGTTGTAGCTTAGTTGTATTTGAGTCATAAATTCAATTCTTATTATTATTATTAACAACAATTTAAAAGCTACAATTAAAGCTCTTTGAAATCTTAAAAATTTATGTTTCATAATAATAATTATTTTGTACATAATTTTATTTATTTTTAAAGATAGAAGACATAAATAAATAAGATATAACATTTTTTAAAGAAAATTAACACGTTCAAATATTAGAAGTTAGAATTTTAAAATTTGCAAAAAACTTGTTTCTAATGCTTTACAACTTGGATTTTAGCATGTAAATAGTCTATTTTGAGGTAAATGTGTATTTTAGACACATTGTTGATGTTAAATTTTTCAAAAAATATATATTTAAGTTTTGATAGCAATCACCTCTAAAATGGAGTTGTAGTTTTAGAGTCAGTTTAGACCCTTCATTTTGAGATTCGGGTTGATAGTTTGTAGAGTGAAGATGTGGCCACCACCTTTGAGTTTAGGGTTTAGCTCTACAGACTTGGTCTGCTAGCTCCGTACTCTTCTGAGGGTTTGTTGACAATATGCATTTGTCAAAGTTTGTTGACTCTGCGTTCTTCTTATGTTTGCTTGCTCTGCTGAGGTTTGTTGGTTCCACATTCTTCTCATGTTTGCTTGCTCCACTGAGATTTACTTGCTCTGCAATCTTCTGAGGTTTGTTTGCTTTGTGTTTTTCTCAAGTTTGTTTGTTCCGCGCTCTTTTTAGGTTTGCTTGCACTGCGCACTTGTCAAAGTTTGTTGGTTCTCTGTTCTTCTCTAGGTTTGTTGACTTTGTGTTCTTTGTAAGTTTGCTCGTTTCGTACACTTATCAGGGTTTTTTGGCTTCAAGCGCTACCAGATTATAACTAATTTTGAAGTTTTGCTTTTGTTGTCTATATGGAATTGCAAGTGTGTACACATGATGTTGAGTGGATACAAAAGACAATGTGTAATAGTCTGTGATTGTTAAATAAGTAGTGGATGCACTATGAGTTCTAATATACATGAAGTTTTCTGATTTGGTATATACAATTAATATATACTATGAAGTAATTGTGTGTATCAATTATGAAGTAAGTGACAACTAGATGACAACTAGGTGGCAACTCTTGGATGTTATGTGAAGCATGATTGAACTGAGATGCCAAAAAACTACAACTCTAGTAGGACTCAATGGCAACTAAGATATGTCTGTAGCAAATAAGATCTTATTATTCTAGAACTCAATAACTAGTACAATAACACAACTCTCATATTACTCAGTGTTCATTGTGTTACTACTATGCCATGACTTTGTGACTGCAATAACTACTTGTCCAATGAATTATGACTCTGTTGTGACTCAGTGGCCAATAACATGTGACTCTAGTACAACTCAATGGCCAGTGAGGTAGTACTATAGCATGACCCATTGATCATTACTATATGACTTTGCAGTATCTATGATAGTACTATAACTCTACCATGACTCTGTGGGCACTAGATTATCCCCATGCCATGATTGCACAAGAACCACTATACGACTTTATGATGATTAGATGACTACTAGACTACTACTCCACTACAACTCAACTATGACTCAATTATGACTCAACTACAACTCAACTATGACTCAACTATGACTCTACTACAACTCCACTACAACTCAATAACAACTACATAATTACACAAATACAACTCAAAGTAATCCCATAAATGACTTACACAACTGAAATTTGACTAACCCACAACTAGCACAATCACCTGAACATTATGTAATTTATGGACAAATAAATATCCATAAAGTTGCTCTTAGCAAATAGAAACAAAACAATTGGAAGAAAGTGGGTCCTATCACAAGTTGTATTGCAGTTGTAACCGTACCCATGAATAGTTGTATGTGAGTAGAGAATCTAATATTTATCCGGGCACTTACTTGATGACCCACCGGAAAAAAAAAATCTAACACAAAAAAGTTAATACCATTTCAGTTGTGTCAAATGGATAAGAACTATTGTATCGCTTGAATGTCCTAAACGGTAGGTTTTTTAGAACTAGGACATAACTATGCAGTTGTATAGTCGTGAAAGAGTCATTTGTATCCTAAACGACTCAAAAATGAGTCGTTTATAGAGTCTTATTTTGCACGTTTTCTTCTAGTCTAACTTGAAATGATCATATCTCTTAGTTTGTGTGGTCAAACCTAATTGAAACTCTCACCACATGTGGCTCCTTACATAAGTCTAATGCAAATGATATTTTTGAGTGTTTTTTGAGAAAGAATAGACTTGGATGTTTAGGGGTTAAAATTATGAATACATTCTACAAAATTATTGCCTTCCATGATGGATCAAGTTTTCATGATCATATTTTTTAAATAGATGAAATTTGACTTGTTTACATCCAATTTATGACTTTTTTGTCATCCATTTGACAAAATACATTTGCTTTGGCGTTTAAGGGTTGACCCTTTAGTGCCAACTAATTTATGGTCCCTTTCATTGCTACTCGCAAGTCCTAGGTCCTACTCAAAATCCAATAGGTTAAGAGGTTGAAAATGGAGACTATTATTATCTGGTCCGACATATTATAAGTTTAAGTCCTAGGTCTCACTGACTTTGCAAAATCTCATTGTTTGGGAGGTTAAAATTTGAGACTTAGCTTCACATCAAGTCTCTAATCATGGTTTACTCATAAATGCATATATGGCACTTTTTTATTTGAAAGCATTGGGACAAGTAACGTTGGACTTTGCTTCAAGAATTGAATGTGGCAAAAACTAAAATGCAATTGAGGAGTTAAGTCTCTAGATTTTTTATAGGCTTAGTATAGTCCAATAGTGTTCCAGTGATTCTCTTTGTGATCTTTACAAGTTATAACCCAACAAAAGTTGAAATGTGGTTTTGAATAGAGTTGGAGCCATAAGAGCATGTGCACTATTATATGCAAAACACACCCAAAATACCAGTGTGCGTGCCTGCTTCTCTTCGTGTGCTTCACAAAAAATATGCTAATGCCATATGCAAGTTAGGGTTTGCTCAATTGCAGCTCAAAATGCAAATGTCAAGGGCTAGGATAATTTGCTAACGTGCTCAAGTTTAGGATGGCCAAGGATTGTTGGTTGGTTGGCAATTGAAGCTCATAATTGAAGCTCAACACTTGTCTTTCATGATACACTCTTTGTTCTTGCTCAAGGGCGATAGTAAGGTGTCTAGGAATCGAGCAAGCCTTTGGTCGTGGATGCACCCTTGACAATTGCTTTTGGCTGCTTGTGGTTGCACGTAGCTGTGCTGATGCTCTAAGACATTGTGTGAATCATCTTGAAGTAATGTCCTCCTTGTATGAAATTTTCATCCACCATTAAGTTATTTTGGAATGCAATGGACCAATTAAATGCACAAGGAAATTATTTATGGTAGCTAAAAAATATCTTCATCACTTCTATGACATAGAGTTGATGTTTTTTAAAATGTAAATTTCATTGCTTCTTCATGAAATCCTTTAATTTAATTTAAAAAATAAATTTAAATAAAAAGCGTCACCACAATTGTATATGCTTTTTCTTTTTCTTTCTCTGATAAACTTGCTGTTTTGATATGGTGTTGTAAGTAGCAATTCTAACTTTGGATGATTGGGCAACTAAAATGTTTATGAATATGCTTGAATGCTTTATAAAAAACGAACTTTAATAATGCCAAAAAGAGTATTTCTTTTGTTTCCAATATGGGCATTATAGTTGAACTTAGGCTTAAGATCTAGACTTTCACTTTGACACTACCAATCTCTATTTTTAGCATCTGAATCAATTAGATTTTGAGCTCTATATTGGAATTTTGTACTTGGAACAGAGTGCACACACCCCTAAAGAGTTGATGGTTCATGTAGTTATAGACTTTCCCAAGTTCACAAGTAATAACTCCAAAAAATTATTTGGTTTGCAAAGCTTTGGAAGGTACTTGTAAAAAACCAAGAGATACATGCAAAGTATAGGGAGACATCCATATGTTTAGAGATATGAAAATTATATAATTGCATCATTACATCATAAGTAGTTAAATAAGTCATAGAAGAAATTTTATTGACCAATGCCTCAACGTTTTGTTTTAAAATGTAGTACGTGTAGTTCACCCTATTATCACTTTTCTATCTCCAAAAATTCATATCTTTTAGGATTTTGTTTCAAATCCAAGTTTACAAGTATTGCAAGCAAGGTCTTGGAGTCATTTACTAGTAGTGCAATTTTTGCTCCATTTGACCAAAATTTGCAAAAGATATAGAGTATTAACTATGAAGACCTTAGTTAGATATACAATTTATTGCCCCAACACCTTAGCTATAGCAATGTCAGTCGCAAAATACCAAAAATAAATGAAGATTGTCAACTAAGTTAGCACTTATGGATGACCACAGAGGTCAAGGAAAGGAAGAAAAAGTTCAAAGATGAAAATGACAAAGTATTATCCTGTCTGACAATGAAAACCTCTAAGGAAGTGATAAGGAAGTGATAATAGGACAATTTCAAATTTGAGGGGAACCTTGACCTTACCTCATTGAAACCTTGATAACTAACTCATACTTCATTCATTTAGGAATTTGGAACTTAATACAAAACCTTAACTTGATTATCTTTCAGATGATATC
This sequence comes from Ulota crispa, assembly GCA_963920765.1. NCBI lineage: Eukaryota > Viridiplantae > Streptophyta > Bryopsida > Orthotrichales > Orthotrichaceae > Ulota > Ulota crispa. Next base: position 25,198,107 of record OY987243.1, on the reverse strand, counting down.
ACAACCATGTCATTTGATATATTATAACTATTTTTTTATTGATTTTTTGTTTAAGGCCCAATGATAATAGGGTTAGCTCCATGTATACATAGAGGCTTTACATGCAAAGACTAATAAAAGTTGATATCAAGTTGTGACATGTTCATTATCTCATTCTTTTATTGGGTAATATCAAAATCGATATACTTATTTAATACAATTCTGTATTTGTGAAAATTTTGAACTTATGATTATAGTTATAGATATGTTTTTTCAAGTTTAATTATAATGAAATTTCCAAAATAAAATTTCAGATCTTACTTTCACATACAATTTTTAAAAAATTGGAGGACTCAAATAACATATCACATACAAGTCTTAATTTAAATTCTCAAGCTTTTCGGAATTAAATCAAAGCCCACAACGTTTTATTACATTAAATAATAACAAATAGGCAAATTTGGAGGATGTGTCGTAGTTATAAAATGGAAGAAGTTGAAATTCTAGACTACGAAGATTGAGAGAATGCCCCCAAAACATGCATTCAATATTGTAATCATCCAAACAATCAATGACCAAGGATTTTGTTTTTGATTTACGTATAGTGCATGACAATCACAGCCAACTAAATTATTGTAGCATGAAATACTAAAACATAGCACATATACCCATTAGCTCAAAAGCAATTACTAGCTCAAAGAACAAAACTTAGACTTCATTTTGGTGAACTACAATTTGTGATAGCTTTCTTTTTGACAAAGCAATAGAATAGCAACCTAAATATGGGAGTTGTTGGTTTTAAGTGTCATGCCCTACATCACATAGAAAAATGGACCTATGTGCATTTAGAAGCCTCGTTAATATTTTAAACATTACACAATGAAAAAGTGTGAGAACCTCTATGCAAAAAGATTACATTTTTGAGAAAAAAATGTGCAAGTTTTACACAGACACAAAATTGTCCTTATTGCACTGGCACTCTTGGGGGTTGAGCACTAAAATTTTCAAGTTTCACCATGACATTCAGAATTTTTTGTAACTGCTTCAAAATTTGTTGGTAAAACTTTTGCTAAATTTATAAAACACTGGTCATTATGAAATGGTTCCCAAACTCCTTTTGTCACAAACGAGTGACACGTGTAAACATATAATTTATCGGAAATTGAACTGGAGTGGGTCAACGCAGGGCGTGTTGACCTTGAATAAAGGTTAAAACTACCCTACTCATTTCCTAGTTCCTACCTTGCACCGGTACCCCATGTTGTCCAAATGAATTTTAAACATAAAAAAGGGACAAGAAAATGAAAACTAGCCCTTGAACGTCGAAGGGGACGATTTTTGTCCCCTAGGCATTAAAAAAAACACTCAGTGGGCAGGAAAAAACAGTTTTTTGTCAGATTTTTTATAGGAGTGATCATACATACACATGGTCCATTATAGAAGGTAAAAAATTATCTCATTGTTTGCACTCATATTTTTAGGTAATATAAATTGTGAGAAATTTCAGGGTCATAGTGTTAGATCCCAAGGTGTCCTTTGTAATTTTCATGAGTGCACCATGCGCTATTGATTTCTGTAATTTTTAAATATAATATTTAATGTGTGGGCACCATTGCAAATATTATTGTTCACCCTAAACATTGTACAAGGGGCAAGCATGGTGAGCACCCCCAATGTTTAAGGGCTAGGGAAGATTAAGATTTTCAAAAAAAGTTTTGCAATTTTAGGTGGGATTCATGTTTGTTGATTTTTTAACAAATAAGGTTGGAAACACCAAAGTTCTAGAATGAATCTAATTTGCATAGTTGTAAGTAGCAAGGTAGATTTTCATGTATATTCCACAATGCCAAATGGCCAAGACATTTATTAGAGTTGATATACACATTCCCATGTTAGTGAAAACCCTTCCTAGTGGTATATTCCATTACCCATCTCAAACTAATTCCAATGTTCAATACTTGTTGTAGTAAGGTATGTACACCCAAAAGTGACACTTACCTTAGATGTGGTAATTTGGAGGGTCTTTTGAGAATGTAATGGCATGTGTTTGTTAGGAAATGGGTACAAATTCAAGCAAAATTGTTTTCATAAATTTCTAAGTTTGTATGAATAAATTATGAAATGTTGAAGGTAACTCTCTAGATTGACCTATTGTGGACACTAGACCCCTAAAAAAGCAACAACATAAAGATCATATCATGACAGCAAGAAGACAATGCCACACCCAATTATAAACTGCCACTTACACAATTTTTGTTCCCTTATGTCAACTTAAGTGTTTGGTTTGGGTGCATGTTTGTCTTGTTTGGGTGCAAGAGTGCCTACTTTTGGGTTTAATTTTAGATGTCACTAAATGACTGGTGTCACTGATGGGTGTATATACCTTAGTTTGCATGGTAATGGTGACATTCTACAACAAGTCAAATTCAATTACCAAATTCAGCCACGTTCTCAATCATACACAAAACTCCTTCAAACAACATCAATCCTTCTTTTGCCAATTAGCTAAGCATCATGTAATCCACTATATTCATGCCTCTCAACCACAATGGAGTAGGCTTTGCATTAAGAAAAGCTACCTTGACAAAATTTGAGTAACTTACTCAAAAAGTGCTCCATTCCCTTTTGGAAGCAAATCCATTCCGCCAACAAAAAAAAAGGTCACAAGCACCAATCCTACGTGGAATATGTCGTTTTGATTGATGGTCTTTTATCTACTATTTCATACATTCAACATCACTTTAATTGCAACCTAAACCTCAATCGAAATTGCATGCCCCAATAAACAAATCAACGAAGCAAGAAAGGGACACAAAAACATAGAGACAAAAGCTCAAGAAAACTACCAAAGCAGGAATGTTACAACAAAGGAAGCAAAAAAGACAAACAAGATATTCTCTGACGTGGCAAACTTTCCATTAAAAAGGGCAAAAGAAAGAAGAAGAAATGGAATACACAGAAAATAAACTTGCTAAGCGTGATACCTTATGCTACATTGTTCGACCTATACCATCCATGATACATGTACAATGAAATTGCAGAAAGCCCCAGGGTCCCCCCCTCCCGAAAAGGAAAAGAAAAAAAGAAAAAGAACAGGCCCAATGCACTCTCATCACCGCACAAATGAACCGGACTTCTTCTCCTTTTTCGCAAAATTATCCGAGGTTTCCATAATCGACCCACTGGCGTTCACCATGTCAATATCATCTCCACAGTCCTCTGCCAAAAATTATATAAAGCAAGTGTTAAAAAGTGGCTTCTAAGTGTGTAAAAAAAGCCCCTTCTGTGCATACAAATTGAAATAAAGTCAAAGAAAATTTAAAAATGCATCAATAGCAAGTAAAAAGAGATTATTGGATATTAGAGAGGTGCTTGAAAGTTACTAAAACCCAATTGCACCTACAAAGGTTATTCGTTAAAAGAGGTCAACTTTAACTAAGGGATCGCCGTCTAGGGACGAGCCCTGTTTTTCCCTCTCACCAGGGGGTTTTTCAACTTTAACTAAGGGATAGCCTAAGACCGGATAATTGATTCATTAATAGAGGTCGACCTTAACTACAAGTCCCAAGGTTGGGACCAAGAAGTTATGTTATTCATTTATGGAGGCTAAGCACATTAGTTAGTATGTTTTAAGACGGGTTTTACTATATAATCAACAAGTACGGTGCAAGAAAGCATAAAGCAACAAAGACTTAACAACCAAATGAGCCGATCATAGCACCCTTCAATAAGTTGAAACTCTTCATAACTATATAAGCAAGATGGTTTTATAGGAAAAAAAAGATACAAATACAAATTAGAGATATCATTTGGCAAAAAAAGTTACTAGCATTCAAAGTCAGCGACTATTTGACATTTTGGGCCAAAACTTTGTTTGTTTATGGTGTCTTGGCACCATAGCTTCTTCCAGACTATGGTTATTTATAGGGAAAATTTGATGGACACCCCTGAATTTTGCAGCATTTACATATATACCCCTGCTCTTTCAGAAATTACACAAATACCCTTGGACCATAATTTCTAGTCATTTATTTGTTGTGCTCCTACTTCATGACCAATGTTGAAGACGGAGAATGTAATGAAACAAAAAGAAGCGCCGTGCGCACAACGGAAGAAGGGAAGTGGCATATGCACAACAAAACAAACGCCTGAATTTTTTTGGTCCAGGGTTATTTGTGTAATTTCTGAAAAAGCAGGGGTATTTATGAAAATCTTGCAAACTTCAGGGGTATCCATGAAATTTTCCCTTATTTTTATTATTTTGTCACTTGGACACATAAAGTAGGAGGCTCATGAATGGAGCATCTAAGAGCTGTAACTGAATTTTGGGGAGGTGAAACTTCTTGAAATATTTTTCAGTAAATTTTCCTTGAAAGACAAGAGGAATTGGCATCTAACCCAACTTGTTTCATACTTTTTGGAGCTTTGTGGACTTAGTTATGAAATTTTGAAGTGGAAAGGCCATAGGCCTCTAAAATGGTGCACCTCCTCAAATGTATATTGCCTGTACATTGTTGCAGAGCTATGAAAAGCAACATGTACAATCGGAGTTCAATTAAAGGAGGTGCACCATTTTAGAGCCTGCACGCTTTTAGAACCTCCTACCTTAGAGGTAGTACATCACCATACAACATTTAAAGAAAAAAAAAAAGTTTCAGATGCATATACATACCAATGGTGAGTTTTCGCTTTTTAGACCAAATGGCTGCCTTGAAACCTCGTCTCTCTCCTCTGGCAGCCTCCGGGAACTCTTCAGCCATGATCTCATCCAGCTCCCGTTCTGACATCTCCAGCAACGTGGCTACCGTGTACTTGCTGGACGCGAGCTTCTTTGCAAAGTCTCGAACTGTCTCTTCTTCCAGAAAGTTGCGCAGCAACGCCTCAATGTTGTCCTCCAGAGTGCCAGCCATTTGCAAATGTCCCACGGATTCTGACAAACTCACCACCCTCGAGAGTTTCTTCTTCAGGTACACGCTCGGTGACAGACCTGCGTCCACTCCCAACAAACCTACCCACCGTTTTCAGTCTCCTCGTTCACACAACAACAACACCAGAATACCAAACAATACAGGAAAAAGAGAGAGTATGGAAAAGTTCAATAGTTCAAGCATGAAAACAGAAAAAAGATAGAAAGGAAAAGTTCAATAGTTCAAACATTAAAACAGGAAAAATATATAGAGAGAGAGAGAAAGGAAACATTCGATAGTTCAAATATAAAAACAGAAAAAAGAGTGAGAGTATGGAAAAGTTTAATAGTTCAAGCATACAAACAGGCAAAAGAGAGAGAAAGAGAGAGTACGGAAAAGTTCAAGAGTTCAAGCATGAGGCTACCATTAGGGAAACAAAATTACCTTCAAAATAAGGAGTAGGTATCCCACCAGCAGGCCGGGGAGAAGGAGAAGAAGAAAAGCGGGCTTGCTTTCGTGCAGAGCCAATGCGAGACTGCTTCGGACTTCCACCTATGAGCTCATCCAAAGCCTCAAACCATGGCCACTTGCACGGCACATTACCAGCCAGTTTGTCCTTTTCCTACAACAACAACAACACAAAAAACATCCTCACTTGCTAAGCAAAGCAAAGGCAAAAGCAGCAATCAAGGAGCAAAGCTCTCGAAAAACCAAGGAAGCAAGGGGACACAAAATTGCAGTTTTGTGATATTAGGGTTTACTACCTGACGATACCGCTTCTTCAAACTATCCACCTTCATACGACATTGTTCTTGCGTCTTGTGAGTCTTTTCATTGGCACACTGAGTGTTCACTTGCTTTGCCACTTCACCCCAGTCTTTGCTGCGGAAGTTGTTCCGGTCCAACGCATGAAACTTTTCCCTGGAAAAAAGAATAGGGCAGCATGCATGCATGCATGCAAATCAGTACACAGAAAGTAAACAAACTCGTACTGTCCAATGCACCGAAGTATTGAACATGCAAGGGAATTTTTTTCATAAATACCCCTGAAGTATGCAACATTTACATAGACACATACCCCTGGCTTTTTCAAAAGTACACAAATATCCTTGGACCATAAATTTTTAGGCATTTCTTTGTTGTGCTCGTATTTCCTTCATGACCAATGTTGAAGAAGGGAATGTAATGAAACAAAAAAGAAGCAACTTGCGCACAAATCAAGCAAGAAGGGAAGTGGCATGCACAACAAAAGAAAAAAAACAAACGCTTGAAAAGTTGGGTCCAAGGGTATTTGTGTAATTTCTGAAAATGCAGGGGGTATCCATGTAAATATTGCATACTTCAGGGGTATCCATGAAACTGCATATTACTGCAATGTGGTATGTAAGTGGTGTATGCAAAGACAAGCGCGAGCATAGAAAGTTGGATGGTTAAGTTGAAACCCTAATTCTATGTGTCGGCAAAGCAAGAAGGGAAGTGGCATGCACAACAAAACAAAACAAAACAAAACAAACGCTTGAAAAGTTTGGTCCAAGAGTATTTGTGTAATTTCTGAAAATGCAGGGGGTATCCATGTAAATATTGCATACTTCAGGGGTATCCATGAAACTGCAATATTACTGCAATGTGGTATGTAAGTGGTGTATACAAAGACAAGTGCGAGTATAGAAAGTTGGATGGTTAAGTTAAAACCCTAATTCTGTGTGTGGGGGGGTTGGGTAGCGGACCTGAAGGCGGTGATGAGGTTGGCGGTGGCGGCCTCGCTCCACTCGGTAGCAGGTTCACGGCCACTGGAGGATTTGAGCAAAGCGCTCTCAGTCTTGGCGGTGGTGGTGGTGTCGCCGACGATGGCGTCGACGTCGTCCAAGTCGGGGTCGGTGTCTTGCAGATGGAGCGGAGGGGGCAAACCCACCGCGCCAAGATGGTGGTGGTGGTGGTGATGGTGCAAATGATGCTCGTGGTTGTTGCCGTCGTGATCGTGATCACCAACCCCAACGCCAACAACTTGAGCGTGGTGGTGATGCGCAAGCGCGTCGATGTCGCTCTCAATGCCGCACGGCTCGACGAGATTGTTGTTATTGTTGCTGAGAGTGCGACGAGGCTGGGGTTGTTGCTGTTGTTGTGGAGGAGCGGCACGAGAGGAGGAGTTCACCGCCACGGCGCCGGTGCTTTGCTGGTCGTCTTCCTCCTCCATCGCACCCGACGACGATGATTCCCGCTTCCCCACTCCCGCACCAACGTCTGTCTTGGCTTCGTCTTCCGCGTCGTCTCCGTCGGTCGGTTCGGTCGGTTCGGTCGGTCGGCGTGGCGGTGAGGATATTATTTGTGGTTCCGTCTCGCTTGCCTCTCGTCGTCGTCGTAGAGGTCTCCGGGGGAAGGGAAGGCAAGGGCTCGCCGTCGGTCGTCAACAAGGCGCGCGCTTCCGTTCGTCCGCCTCGCCGGCCATAGCCCGAGTCCAGGGTTGAGTTATCGTGTTCAACAACGTCGGTCGCGCTGGCGCGCCCTTCAGTTTCAGTTGCGTCCTCGGCGCAACCTCCGCTCGACCGACGACGACGACGGCTGGCCGCCACTCCTGAGTCCGACGAATGTGACTTTGCGTTCATCGGTTTCGTTGTCTTTGCTTTCATCCTGGCGTCGGGGAGCACCCGGGTCTCGCCCACGGTAGAGAATTCGGGATATGTCGGGTGTCGACGGATATCAATCAGACACTGCATATTGCGTTTAGGTCGCCCCCACACTAAGTTCTTGACATGTTACACTATATGAATATTTATTAAAGTAATTTTCATCAATCTATACCTTAATAGGCTGTTTGTTTGGATATTTGGATATTTGTTTGGATGTTTGTTGCAATGAGATCTCCCAGGCCGTGTGTCTCTGTCACATGCTTGGTATCGCTAGAAAGCTCTTGACAAGGAGGGGTGCACATGCTTGGTTTTGTGGCACTTGGGCCTACAATAAGAAAGTTATTGAATTTTGAAAAAAATTATGGATTAAAAAATAGAAAATCAATGATTGGCCAAAGACAAGCTCTGTGTAATAATAGGGTAGAGTACAAGTTTAACCATGGGTGGCATGAAGAGATGGCATGGGGGTATGGGGGGCATGGGGGGTATGGGGGGCATGGAGGGGTGAAAATTGGGCCAACAGCACAAGGCCACACTAGTAATTATTGAATAAATAAATTTTAAATGGTTTAGCAACAACAAAAAAGGTGCAACAAAGTAAATTAGTGGCATCCAAGTCATAAACTATGTGATATCCTAGTCTCTAGAAAGTTGCATGTGCCTCCCAAGTGACCAAATGATGAGTCATGAGGTAACTTTCCACAGTAAGGTAGGAGCACCCATAAGCATCAATCTAAGGGTTTTGAACATGATGAGTGTTAATAAACAGCTAGCAAATTATAGGATCCTATTAGGAATAGAAAATAATGAATTTGCAATTTTGAATGTATTATTTGGATACTGTGAGAATAAGTTGTGAATTTTCAAAGAGCAAACTGCCATTGCACCCATAACCAACACAAAGGTTTCATGTTCACGTGTTGTACATCCTTGTCATTACATCTATTTACTTCCAAAGATTCTCCAAGATTTCAAAGCTGATGGTTATGGGGACATCATTACTTATGGGTGCTCCTACCTTAAGGCAACCTTATTGTCGAGGCAACCATTATGCAACATTCAATGTAGATCAATTGTGAGCCAAAATCTATATTACAAAGAGTGAATTATCCGTCTGTCTCATGATACGATTCACCATTAACAACACAATTTCTATTAGAGAGGAGAAGTGAGTGGAAAAGGCACCCAGAGGGAGGGCAAAAAGTCATTGAAATTTTTTCCTAATATATTTTATAAGTTTGAAAATCTTTATTAGAAAGTATTGGGCATGAAGCACTGGGGTGTGTTAGTCACCCAAAGTTTGAGATTCAAGGGGAGAGGGAGAGGAAAATGGAGGGTTAAAAATCAAAGAAAGTTAAGAGAGACATGGTCCAAAGTGTGTGCAAGGCATACTCATTAATATAAGGTGATAATGCAAGCTTTGTATAGCACAACAATCATTATGAAAAAAAACAATTTTGGAAGGCTCAAACCACTATTTGAAGAGAACGGGCATTTTTATATTGTTAGGAATTTAAAATTGCAAAGAAAGTGGTTAAAATTTGAAACCCTTTGGATAGAAAATTGGCCAAGAATTTTCAAACTTTTTATTAATATATTATACTACAATAAAAATATATGAAATATTGGATGAGTGCCTTTGAAATTTGATTGAAAATGAGAAATGTTGAATTTCAGCCAATGAAGCCAAGATTTCTCTCAAAATACTCGCTCAAACAACTCTATCCCAATAGTGTGAATTTGTTGAATTCTAGCATTTAATGATAGATTCAAGGATGTTTATAATGTGTTATCTTCATACTTTTGTTGGCAATTCATGCTCAAAATTTTAATTTTTGGATTTGTGAAATATTATCAAGTTACAAAAACCATGATCTACAATCAATCTCATCAACATAGCTTGAGATAAGGTAAGAGAGGCCAATCGAAATATTGATAATATACTTGCAAAGTGCAACTTGAAATTTTTTGTACATAATGTGCTAACAACATTTTTAAGATTGCCTCGAAGTTGATTTTGGAAAGCGGCAAACAAGTGTACCAAATTATGAAAATTGCCTGACATAAAACTTTAGAACACTATAAAGAACCTAGCGTCATTTATGGCAACTTCTTTAGAAGTAGTGTATTCCATAACATTCAAAAGCTTTAATATGCAAGTCCCTACTCTTCCACTTAGTCAATCCACTTTGCATTGAGATTGTTTTGCAAAAACAATTGAGAATTTTGAAAAATACTTGAAAGATCAAGTAATATTTTTTTTCTTGCAATTTTGGTTTATTTCTCTACATATAGTGCATGACACTTATAATCAACAACTATTGGTCAAACAAGAAGTACTAAAGTACAACAAATATATCCGTTAGTTCAAAAATAATTCCATCCCTAAGTGAGACAAATCCTAAACTTCATATTGATGGACTCTAATTTTTGATAACTTTTATTTGACAAAGCCTTAGGCTAACCACTTGAATTGAAAGTTTTTGATTATAAGTGTCATGCACCATAGTATCATCTTTGTCTCTTTGGCCAATGGTTCCCGCCCCAAAAACCCCCCTTAATGCCCGTTTTTTTTTTTTTTTGCCTTTTCAGTTGTATGGGTTCCATACGAGGTTCTTTATATTTGTTGAGCAAAAAGCAATCCTTGTCAGAGTGACAAAGCTACCTACACCCATGGGCATGGATGCCATATGCAAAACAAGGATGAAAATTGTTTCTTCATCAAGAATTCCTCCACATTCATTCAAAAGAGCAATATCGTCTCAAGATCGTGGAGCAATTTGAGAATTTCACCCATTGACCTCTAAAATTCTTTCGTGTTTACAAGGTCAAATGACTAAAAATGGACCTCTTTCAGATTAGTAAGTCAACATTTTAAATGTTCTTCAATAAATTAATCGTAAGATCTATTTTGTCACTTGTTTATATACATCCTCTCAAAAATTCAAACTTTGTGAGGGCATACTTCATTAGATTATAACACTCAAAGTAGAGGCTAAATTTTTTTTGAAGCTTCAATCTCTAAGGTGTCAATTTTTTTTGGTTATCCAAAATGATATCTTCCACTTTATGAATCTCTTGTGCAATTTAACTTTCTTGTAGAGCATGAAGTTGGCTATATGCCTCACAAATTTCATGATCATCCAATGCTTAAAACATAATGGAAAAAATTTGAAAGCAGGAATTGCTTTGTTCAAATTGTTATTAAACTAAGAAAACTTCACGGAAAAGATTCTTATAGAAATAAATCTCAATTACAAAATCCATATGGTGTAAACCTAAACATCATGTGAAGTACTTGCCAAAGTAATTTTTTTCTAAAAATAAAAAGTGAAATAGAAGTTATTACATAGTCAAGGAGAGTTGATTGCAAATTCTGCCCATTGACCAAGCTATTGTAAAGTGCTTTTGAGCACTATTTGGGCAACACCCTTCCTCAATCCCTTTGTTTCTGAAGTTTTTTGAGGATGCCCAAGTTGACATCTAAATCACATATGGTACCATATCTCACTCAAAAATTATTCAATTCCACTTTTTTTTTTTGAAAGGTTTGCAAGCTTTTCAAAATGAGCACTTACAATCTTGTTTTCACAATCTTATTTTATGTATTTATTCAGGAAATGCTTGCCCAAATATCCCAAAAGCCCAAAGTGGGCTCCTTGGTCATTTAGGGGTTTTTTTTATTAAAAAAAAATGCCAATGGCTCTCTCAAAATAAAACCATTTTTTTTTTACAACAGAAAAACTCGAAGTAGAAACTTTAGGTCCAAATGCATGATTATAAAAAATACTAGGTTATCAAATTTGATTATTTTTTCTTCATATCAGACATGTGTATAACATCATGAAAGTTTCAATAGATTAATTTCAAATACTACTATGTGTATATATTAGCCAATATGTAATTTTCCCAAGCATAATAGATGACATCGAGACACTTGTCCACTACTTATTGCCAAGCTTTAGGTCCACTACTCTAAATAGTGCATTTAGGTTTCCTCACACCAATGTCTTGACGTCTTATACTATATATATGTTTATTGATTCTCGAGTTGATTCTACAATATTCTTCATCAATAATAATTTTAATAATCATTGTGTAACAACAATAAGGACTTGGCAACAATAACAACAATGCAAATAAAAAAACTAGCATCACCCCTGTTGTAAACCATGTGAAATCCTAGTTTGTAAAGAGCTGCAATTGTCTCCAAGTGCCCAAGTTACAAGTCATGACATAACTTTATAGGGTAAGGCAACCTAATTGCTAAGGCAACCTATATGTAATATTTAGAATAGTAAAGTAGGAACACCCCTCTCCATGAGTGTCCCCATCCTCAATACTTACTTGTGTCACTGATGTTAGTGATAGATAATTAAAATTAAATTGGTTATGGGTGACAAAGTGATGATTTTGGGTGATTGGCATGATGGTTTTGAGTGCCGCATCTCACTTTTTAAGAACTCCTCAAGTGAGTTTGTGAGCGTATGAGCACACTAAACAGTGCACTAAGGGTTTTTTTTTAGCATCTCCTACACACTATATATTCCAATAATTTTGAACTTTGAAATCTTTGTGAACAAATGCTTACAATTGAAATTTTCAAATTGATGCCACTACTTTTAATTTCCTCTTCCTAACTTAACATTATTTTTTTCAAAGTTTATAAACTGGTTTTCCTACTTCAAAATCCTTAGTTTCACGCTTACGGGTGTTATTACCTTTCAAGAAAATCAGAGCTCAGCTTCATTTTTAAGTTGCCCTATCATCCGCAGATATACATTTGGACGTACTCAGATACACAACGCGTACAATTCAAGACGATGTACACGTATGTAACTACGATATATAAAATACCTCGTATAGTTATCCATGCCCCTGCCCGAAAGCCAGAAATTTATTAAATATCAGCACCCGACATTCGTTTGTTGTAATAACTATGCTACGTTCATCCTACATCCACACTCTATACATTCGTCCCTTCTGCAGTCAACGACGTTCGCCGGAGAACCGACGAATGAGGGCTACCTATTCATTCCATCGTCCACTTCATTCGTTCGACCATGTTATTCATTCGTTAGAGGCTCAACGACTCGAGCGACGAAGCAATAGATACGTTCGTTCGATGTAAGTATCAATTGGCTTTCCACGTAGGATTTATTAGCTTCCTAGATTCTGAATCAGAGGGGGTGTAGATACATATAAATAGTGGGAAATTTCTTGGTTTTAGGGAAAAGTCAAGTTAAGGCCTGATTATGTGGCATTGACTTAGAGTAGGTTCCAATCATTTTTGGGCTACCATGACAAGAATGGCACAATCTTGACACGTGTTAAAAATAAGTCGTTGCCCCTAATAGCTTACTATAAGAATAGGTTGCTTTTTGGAGGGTGCTTTCTTCGACGAAGGTCCACCTTGGAATTTCTGCATTCATACTAAATGTGAGTTTTTTGGGTTAATACAACGTGTCATGTTTTCTTTCGCTTAAAGCCAGCAAACATAGAGGTAAATTTAGAGGTAAAGACAGGCAACGGTGGTTTAGAATGGTTGAGTTGGTCATAAGAATATTTCACATAACTACAGTATTTGTATGTATAAGGAAGCAAGATTATAGTTAAAATATATAACATAACAAAATTGTTGTCATTTTTTTTGTTGCTTTTATTGTACAGTACCCTAAAAGAAAATATACGTAAGTCCAATTTTTGCATTCAAAGAATTTGGTATGACAAAGAATATAATTGGCATTTTGTCCTCATATTTTTGGTATATGATCATTGTGCAATCCCAATTAAGCATACCAAATTTCAGCTCCTAGTAACCAACATTCTAGTATTGGTGAATTGTTTTGATTAAAATTCATGGTTTTACTTGGTAATCGATTAAAAGCCATTGGTGATGAATTTTTGAGATTTTATTGCATGGGTATGTAGGAAACATATGTACACACATCTTTCATGTTCACCAAAATCTTCAAAAAGTTTCATTTCTCCTTCTATGGAGGTTTTAATGGTAGGGTGATCATGCCCAAATTTAGTAAAATAGATGTTTTGATTTTTTAATTAGCTTTTCGCAAAGTAAACATATCATCATGCTCAAAGGTACAAATTTAATTGCAACATTTGAGTCACATAGCAAAACCTTATTTTCATAATGAAATATCTATTTTACTAAATTTGGGCATGATCACCCTACCATTAAAACCTCCATAGAAGGAGAAATGAAACTTTTTGAAGATTTTGGTGAACATGAAAGATGTGTGTACATATGTTTCCTACATACCCATGCAATAAAATCTCAAAAATTCATCACCAATGGCTTTTAATCGATTACCAAGTAAAACCATGAATTTTAATCAAAACAATTCACCAATACTAGAATGTTGGTTACTAGGAGCTGAAATTTGGTATGCTTAATTGGGATTGCACAATGATCATATACCAAAAATATGAGGACAAAATGCCAATTATATTCTTTGTCATACCAAATTCTTTGAATGCAAAAATTGGACTTACGTATACTTTCTTTAGGGTACTGTACATGGAAGATATATTCATCCAATGTACATTTGATATGACACATTGCATTAACCCTTAAACATATGAGCAACCCGTAGTAAGCAATACAATACAATGTATTTTTCTTGTATTTGGAATGCATCCACACCTTTATTATATTTGAGATTATCAAAGTAGTTAAAATATAAATCAATGATGTTCTAATGAAGTAGTCAAGATCCCAAATTAAACCTTTTTGTTGGTAGCAAATGCTAGTTATATAGCATTGTACATACTATGTCCTATGGTTGCTTGGTTGTTAACCCCTCACCGCCCAAGGGGACCAAAACTATCCACCATGCTTTTTGATTTGAAATTTTGTGACTTTTCTTAAAGATTGATTTTAGTAGTTACTTTTTTAAATTATTCTTATTGAAGTCGTGTTTTAGTAGCAAAAGTCTGATTTTGAAAATGAATGACTATGATTTGTCTATCCAAGATTTTGTGCAAGGGTGTCCATTGCAAATCTTCACTTTTTAGTGTTGAGAGCTCTTGGAAATGAGCCTCAAGTACACTAGAACTTGGAAAAACAATCACATTAAAAACTTAATTTAAAAAGTTGTAGAGTAGATTTTAAGAAGCCATAAATTGATTAGGGTTACACATGTTGTACTTTACATACTCATATTTTTTTGATATCCTCAAGTATAAATTTGAGATGTGAAAAGAGGATTGAAAGACTTCAAATCACTTTCACAATTTTAACACCCTCTTAATCAAATATTATAATTTTTCAATCCATAAGTGATATTGTTATGTTTTCTTTTTCCTATGTGATCTCTAACATATCTAGTTTGAATTTGCACGGTTACAATTTTTTTATAAATGATGCAACTTATCAAAATGTAGCCATTCTGTTCATCCAAGAGCACAAGAGCACATTCACAGATACCGGGGAACGTCTGTGGGCGGTCAGGGGTTGAGGATTAACCTTATTAAGAAATTTTGAGGATCATCATGAGAAAGAACATTGTTGAAGTGAAGTGGGATGTGCAATGACCAAGCACATGACAGCATCTGTAGTTGACTACAAACTACAAACCCCTCAAAAGTTAAAAAAAGTTGAATAAATGAACAGCTCCATATGTGTTGTCAAAAACTCCGTACCAAGTTTGAGTTATTTATTAAAACCATTAAGTTTTTGAAAACCAACACAAAGTGCTTTGCAATATTGGAAAAATAATTACAAAAGAAAAAAATGGGCGGGTTGAGGTCTTGTGACTATCATGTCATAATGCGAAAAGTTGCACCATTGGCTTTGCATGGCTTGCTGCAACCAAGGCCAAGAGAGCAACAATGTGTATATACATGGTACTTTGTCAAGTTTGCTCAAAGGTATAAAAGTCCATGGTATTTCAAGTCCTTTGATTAGATTTTGCTAAAAACATGATACTTGCAAAGATGGAATCCATTCTTGTTTATTTGATGCAATGATGCATCTTTTATATCACGTTGAAGACGAGTTGGACATGTGAGGTATCATGTTTACAAGATGGACGTACCCAATGAAATAGTGAGGAGTTTGACAAGGTTGGAAGTGTCAATGGCAAAGGGGAGTTTAACCCGGAACGGTCCGAAAGCCCTTTGCGGCTATATGTACGGCCGTATATATAAACGTATTTGAGTTCCTCTGAGGGCTTTCCAATTTTTTTATGCACCCACCATCATACAACCTTTCAATATGTATGGTTGTAACACTTAATTTCCAACTGATTCAAACTTTTGAATATTGGTTGTGACCGTATTTGGTATTGTAGCTCTAGAGCCCAAGGGCCCTTCAGGGGTTAAAGGTTGATTGTATGGATTTCTTTAGTGGGAACTTGCATAGATTTGATGCAACACATAAGCAAGAGTGGAATGTTATTATGGAATGATTACCAAAACGACTAGGACTTTTTGACTAGTCAAGTGTTTAATTCGTGACTACATGTAGTCATAAATTAAATTATTTATGACTACATGTGGTCATAAATTAACCCTTGAGTGCCCAACCCATATTCATCAAAATCTAGACCTACTCACACTCAGTCCAACCAAATTTTCATCACAAACAAGATCCACAAAATCTAACCATATCAAATGGTAGGTGAGACAAGCTCCAAAGTATATGGAAAAGGACAAATGGATTGACCGTACCAATAGAAAGATTATAACAAGTCAAACAAAAACTTTTTCATTTTTGTGCGCCCCATTTTGAGGTCCTGAGGCACTCAGGGGTTAAACACTTGACTTGTTAAAAATTCCTAATTGTTTTAGTAGTCATTTGCCTTAGTAAAAAAGGCCCTTTCTTTTGTAGTGTAATTTACATTATGACTTTTGCATATGAAGTACACTTATACATCAATTTTTAGGATTGAACTAAAACATCTCTAATGTTGAAATGCGCATGCAAAAACTTGTCAATACGATAAGCAAAGCCTTTGTATGACAATGTTTGGCATTTGAATGATATAGCCAAGTACAACAGCTCTTTTGGTGTCAACTTGGAGGATATGGGCATATTGTTGTTTTATAGCAAATCCTCTAAGAGAGCAATTTGCATCAAAGATTGAAAGCATTCAAAACCTGTTGTAATTGCAAGGTACAACATTCACTTAATTGCTAACTTATGTTGATAATGTTGTGTTTGTGTTTCAAGTTCCTATAGAAGGTGTAACAAATGTTTTCAAACAATATATTGAAATGTTGACAAACAATAAAGTTAGATTAGGGGTCATTTTTGTACTCCCATAATTCCTTTCCACTGTGAATGGATGAAATATGTAACAAATTAACCCTTAAACAACCATAGGGCATAGTATATACATTGCCTTATAATCAATATTTGCTATTCATAAAAACAAAAATTTGAGATCTCAAGTAGCTCACTAAAACCGCATTGATCTATTCTCCAACTTTTTTGTTGATCTCAAATGTAGTAGTAGAAGTGTGGATCCATTCCAAATACAAGAAAAATATCATGTATTGTATTGATCACAAAGGGCCTTTCGGTAGTTTAAGGGTTAAAGCAACCCCACGCATATTACGCATATTGAGATAACTTTGACTTCTTCATTGAAAAATCTTTATAAAATCTTTGCCACTAGATGCCTGAGATGATGAAGCCTTTTATGGTTCTAAGTTGAGCCACTTTTGTGTTTGTTTTCAACAAATCATGTTTATCATGATAGGAAGTACTGCAAAAATTTGAATCTTAGTCCAAACAAATGGTAGTAGGCACACTCGATGCTCTCAAGAACAGTATAATAGAAGCTAGAACGCAATAATAGTTAATTTGAGAAAAAATTCCTAATTTTGGACTTTTGAATTTATCATTCTAAAGAGATTTTAGGTGATCTAGAGTGAGTTTTAAGATGATTTCTTCAAGACCTTACATCAATGATGGAATATCTTGAAGGAATTATTAAAATACTCATTTTAAATCATCAAAATATTCTCACAGATGCAAAATTCAATATCCCAAAATCTGTTTTGGAAAAAAAACTCCCAATTTGTCTCATAGCTAAGCTTTTTCATTGGGTATTGTTCTATCGTAACCTCCTTTGAAGTTCTAGACTATTTCAGGGTCTCTACATTAACCAACTTCCTACATCAAAATATATATTTGAAAGGAGCTATTATATTTTTGTCAAACATTTAATTAAAATTTATTTAACAAAAATTATAGTTGCATAACTCAAATTTTTATCATCCAACTCTTGATAATAAGTTATAACAAAAATTATAGTTGCATAACTCAAATTTTTATCATCCAACTCTTGATAATAAGTTATGATTGACTCCAGATAAACCCCAATGCATTTGGTGTTAACAATTACTACTAAACACTTTGACATCATTTGACACTCTAGCCAATAAACTTCAATAAACTGTTGCAATTTCAACACATGAATACAAAACAAAAAACATGACTCATAGAAACGTAACATTCACTTGTTCTAAAAATAATCATTTCCGGAGCAAAATAGTCTTAAAAGGAAAAAGGAAAAAGGAATCTACATTTTGAAAATTGAACAAAGCTACTTCATGACCGTTGCGCGTTGCCACGTACCTTCAGTTTCTTACTTAATTACTCACTTCTAAGAAAAACCCCTCATTGAATTCTATTCCTTCATCCAAATAGGAATAAATAACATTTAGTTTAAAATTAAACTGTCACAAGAAAAGGATAATTTTCTTGCTTTGTCAGTTTGCCATTGGCACATTTCCTTCAATTTTGAAAGTCCAAGGCAGAACTACAATCCAATGGCTCTTACATGTCACCATAATTCTTTCAAAAGTACTATCTCATATTCAATACTTTCGAATTCTCTCAAAAGAGGCATTCGAGGTATACTCAACAATATTATGACGTACTTTTGTCAGCCCAGTTTCAGGAGATTCAGGAGCTGAATCACAGCATATTTCCGGGAGCCTCACAATAACATCACTCAAAATACTTCATCGAAAATGGGGCACAATGTTTCGAATTTACATCTTGAGTGCAAAGATTGATTACGTGACCAAAGGTTTTTATACCCAGAGTTCCGGTTACGTATACACATCCCTTGCATAAATTTCAGTTAAATTAAAGGATTTCAGGTTTACCTTGAGATCACGCCCAACGTTCGTCAACCGCTGTCTTCAAATACCGATACCAGTATTCTCTTCATCAAACAAAGATTTCAGAAAGCAGAAAATACGATAAGTTAGCGGCCCCACAATGGAAGGATAAATGGATATGTTGTAAGAAGCACGTGATTACAACGTCAGATTCTACAGATATCCATAGAGCTCAGCTTGCAGCTTTACTGAATGCACCAATCCCTGTTCCAGTTAAGATGCATACAGAAATCGCCCCTAACACTTGTGCATACTCCAGACCGATCACCACAATCAATGGCACGGTCTAATTGCAGCAATTGCAAGCGCTGTGCGGCAGGAAAAAAAAGGGGAACCATCCTACAAGCCAACCGACAGTCTGCACTATAGCAGGCTAGAAGCGACTGATTGATTACTTGATACAAGTTTTGCAATCACTAAAATGCTGTAGGTTGAGGGCGCAGAATTCGTCGTAAATACTCTCGGATCTCGGGAGTAATGCGATGTAGCAGACCTGGATATCTGCGAGACGGCAAATTCACACACTAAGCCCATAATATTGGTTCAGCTCCATATATTGCTGACAAGAATCAAACATGCGACAAAAGGAGCAGATTTGATGTCGGGATTCCATACCCCGTCAAGCCACACATTTGCTCATGCTGTTTCAAAATGAACAAAACACAAGTATCCCTAAGCGA
Organism: Ulota crispa; assembly: GCA_963920765.1. Lineage (NCBI taxonomy): Eukaryota > Viridiplantae > Streptophyta > Bryopsida > Orthotrichales > Orthotrichaceae > Ulota > Ulota crispa. The sequence goes on along the minus strand of OY987243.1, from coordinate 25,178,757 downwards.
CAAGGCATGATAAGCCTCCGCCAAATCGAAGACATTCATCACGGTCTCCAAAGTTAAGTTCTGCACATCAGCACACGTTTGAGAAACTCAAGACCTCTTTGACAGCAGATAGATTGATTGCAGACGAAACTGAAAGTGTTCTGATTGAATATCAGGCAAAGAAGTAGAACACAACACTTTACTACAATAGTACCTGAAACCGTACGATCTGAAAAAACAGTCGCCGCAATATTCTGTACCTGGCAAAATTAGCATTGTAACACGTACCTGAGCAATAGAGTACTCACACAAACGCTTCAATCCTTCTAGTAAGTACTGATCAGCAGCCCTCAATAAATCTTGAGCGTTATCGGTTGACACCTCCACGTTTCCTGTGTATATAAATCTGACAAATCGCACCAAAATTGAATGGAGTTGGTCAAATAAGACTGAAATGGCACACTACTATTAAAACCCAACGTGTAGATACTGCACCACGCTGTATGCACTAATCAAATTCTTCTCCATCCATACAATATGTTCTAAAGTAAAAATATAATCGACAGCAGGTATTTCAAACGTCAAGAGTAAACCAAGTCTCTTCGTAACGATTTCTAAATTTAAACGCTCTTATCACCTACCTCATCATCAGCTCGAACACCTTCCAACTAATGTTTGGAATCTCGATATCCACCGCTTCCTTCTCCTGAATGAGAAACATCAAGACAAGCATAATAGCGAACATTTACGTCACGGTTGATACCAGAGGTTGTAGGAATATCAATCCCATAGAGGTGAATATGAAAGAAAAAAACTACAAAGTCAACGATTTCAAGGTTCAAAAGTAGTTGTACCCTGTAGCCACCATCAAACATGGCACGGAATGCATCGGAGGATGCTAACAAAGCTATTCGATGAGCATAAAAGCGTCTGCCTGCGATCATCAAAGAAACAACACCTCGGTCACTATTTCAGTCATTCTCGTAAAAAGATCCACGGAAAGTGTACAAAGCCATAGCCGGTGTTAAAAGATATAGGCCAATACGACTGAACTTTCACAAAACAGCACTCCTTCGTATCAGGGAAGTTCATCAATCCCACAAGACTGAAAATAAATGCCTATGTTCAGTAATATCAGAAGTAATAGTCCATGATGAACGTCTTCATTCGATTCTAAACATTCACTCTCAATCACCTAGACAATTATTAACTAGTTCCCATGAATTTCATGCAGCAAATTGTCAAGACACACCAAATTATTTGTCAGCTAAATGTACTATAACGTCAGCTTGATCATTAAACGTAGAGAAGAAAAAAAGTAAAGATATGCTAAGAACCAACCAGTCAGCAAATCAGATAAACAAGGACAACAGATACAGGACGATGCCAAAATACATATGTAGAGTATTAACCTTCTACAAGGAATGTCACGTCAGAGAGTGTGCTGCTGTTTACATACTGCTCGCCAAGATAAACCTGTAGGTCCTCACAAAATAAGGAAAAGATCAAATACTCAGCAACATATATTCTAATTCCTCTTATAATCAAGATAGGTTTCAAGGTTCAGCACAGTTTGAGAAAAACATTGAATATAGACATGACCTCAAACTCGATTAACTTAACACGGTTCAAACTGAATATAAGGTGAAGACAAACCTGGGGTGTAGGAGGAAGGGGAGCAGCGTCGATGGGCGATAGAGCATTTGCTTTTCTAGCTAATGTACATAGAGCAAGGGCACCATCCCGCTGATGTTTGGGGCTTGAAAACCCATTCAGCATCTCCAGTAACACATCCATGCCTGCTCATCCACATGCTTGATGAATAATCTCCATTGTGCACCATAGAACACACATCTCAGACAGTTTGCAAAGAACACAAACAAGTAGTAACAGAGAACTCAGGAAATTCTCACCATTATTCTCAATAAAGATGAGACGCTGATCATCTGGACCACAAAAGTGAGCAAGGGTAGTGGCAACTCTTCTTTGCACAACCTTATCAGCTGTGCGCATAAGGTAGAGCAAGTGCTTCAATACCTAACAATGGCAGACACAGAAACCAACAGATGAGGATGGATATAGAGGCATAACTGTGGTGTAGAAAAGGGTAGCTCAACATTAGTTCGAAGAATTATTTCAATTCTAAAATGCCATATGTTCGACTTTCATACCCGTCCATGAATCTTTTCTTCCAGCCTTTTCAGGGTCTTCTGCACACAGTCTTTAGATGCCTGTATTATCAGGAACAGAAACAAGTCAACATTCTAGTTTACCACTCACTTGCAGAAACGAAGTTGCTGCTATCCCAATGCCCAGGCAGGAGAAGCCAACATTCAACAACACTCACTGCAAGATCCAAATTTTTAAGATGTTAAGAGATCAGGTGCAGCCCTCAAATAACCCTTTAACAAGGATGAATAGTGCCCCCCTAACACCAAGTGAAATAACAAGAATAAACCGCATAGACAAGCAGGCGATGAGGCAATACCTGCACTATGAAGTAACCATCGTATAGTCTCTGTACACCACCTTCACTAACTATATCTGAGACATTATCCTGAAATTTTTTGAGAACATCACTCGAATTACATTCAGGTTTTCAATATAATCAACAAACTAAAATAATAATTCAAGCCCCACGGCCTGTAAGCCATACTCAGCTGCCATATTCAGTGCGAACAGGTAACGAACCTCGTTATCGGCCAAGCCATATAATGCGAATGCTGCGTTATGCTGTAGGGAACCGTTTTTGGAATCCAGAAGCTCCAGCAATGGTCTTAGTCCACCATCATGTACAATCCCAGCTTGATTATGAGTATTCTGCGAAGACTATAAGAAGAACTGTTAATTTAAATTGTAAATAATTACCCTGTGGCGTATTAAAATAAAGAAAAGGGATCCTCCAAAATCAAAACTGTGTAAAGATAGAGGCTCACAGACTCACACCGAACTGCTTATCAAGACATCGGTATTAAATAATAACTAAACAAACTATTGCCTGAAAAGCAAACATGATACACTTAAAAGAATCACAATGCTCCCGTAGTCAAGAACGCATGTGATTGATCAGGACCTGAGCTAGTCGGCCCAAAGCAAATGCTGCCATCTCTCGAAGCTGAGTATCAGTGGCTTCCAGCATTCTTATCAACGGTCGTACAGCACCCCGTTGAACAATGTGAACCTGAATTTGGCAACAAGTTATTAGATGTACAACCTAACCATATTATCCTGGAAACAACTGCTTATTTACACAACTGAGACCTCCAATCCTCCGTACAAGCGAGCTGCAATTTCACTATATGTAATACTGTTCAGGGGTTAAAACAATTCTAGCCGTTGACAGTCTCTAAAATACAAGCGTCTCTTCTTTTTCATTTTTGGTTTCTACTGATTCAAATGTAGACCAGCAAGGATAGAATTTGCCTATTCCAACGCATTCATTTCAAATAATAGATGATGGTGCCAATACCCAGCCCAAAAAGGAAGCCATGGCACGTAAATATAGCATAAATTCACAACGTTTAATCAAAAAATAAGTACTGAAAGGCAATCCTACATACCTACACATAGATCGACTCTAACAATCAAAACAAATAGATGACTAAAGTGAGAAAGGATCAGCTGTCAGTTTCATTAGAACCTTGCTTCTCATTAAAAAACGTAGTCAATAAGATTCTATCCTCCAGAACAAACATATAAAAGTACTTCATCAACTTACATTTTCGTATAACACCAAATTCATAAACCTATCTGCCAACTAGCTATTTGTTTACAGATGTAGATGTCACAAACGATTTCAAGCCCCACCCTCAAAGACTCTCAACAGAACTGGATGTGAAGGATAGCTACTGAATAAACTAGGAGGAACCAAAAAAGGCTGCACCAGAAAAGGGAATATCAAAAGAACAACAGCAGTTCATATACCTTACAGTCTGGGTCAGTTGTTGCGAATTGCCCCAACAAAAGAGCAGCTTCCCGCTGACTTTCTTGGCACCTTGAACTGGCACAAACGGGGATACGTTAGTTAAAGTTAACGAACACACCTCGCATCAACTCTATGTTCACTTGTATTCTACTCAGAAAGCTATGGGTTTACGTCAATAACCAACAAAGAAAAAGGGATGAAAGAGGTGTCAAGAACTGGGAAAAGTGCACTCATACTGTTGCACTTTCCTCACTTTCCTCACTCTCCAACATCCACTTATGAAGCTTGGTGATAAAGAGAAGCTCAAATAAGGTAACATCCTCACGTAAAAAACCAAAAGGTTCCTGCAGAACCTTAAGAGGCCGATGACAGGCTGAAGCGCTCCAGCAGCCAGCACCTCTTTTTTGATGTTAACAGAGGAGTGGACAAGGTTCCCAATAACACCAACCTGGTTGGACAGAGGAAGACATCACATGATTCAGCATCATAAATCATGAGCTAGCAAACAGGAACATGTATCCTTAATACCTACAATTCTTCACCCCAAGATATAAGCAAAGTCTCACAAACCTACCGTTGCAGAAATAGCAAAGAGCAAAGAAAAGCAGCCAATCAAATAGTTCCAACACGAAAATAGAGCAACATTGACGACAGGGTAGGGTAATCAGTTCATACAGCCTCATAATGAATTCCAACATCCTCCGAGCGAAGCATCAAAATGAGAGTAGGGAGCGCATTTCCCTCCACAATCTGAACACCAAAAGAACTATTGCTCACAAAGAACATGAACACTTCTTCAAAATGATCTGGTACGTACATACCGAACCATGAAATATTTATAAGAAAGTTCGAAATGCAAAATGCTGAGTACCAAAACAATGGACCTTGCATATTGTTTCAATATACAGTTAGCATGAGAACCGCTGCCTCCCCAGCTATCAATCAGCTTCTCGAAAGAGAGCAAACGATAGAAACAAACCTGGTTTTTGTTAGCCTCGTTTTTGAAAGCTAGTGTCCGCAACGCACCAGCTGCAGCGCGTTGAACCTTGGCGTCATTGGATTCTAAAAGCCTGACTAACGGAGGGATGCCACCTTCCGTCCTGCACCAAAGAACAACACATGTCAGGGTTTTCTACAGTGGCTTCGTGCACCATCACCAGCAGCAGTAGGCCGAACAGGCCCCGAGGACTAACCTAACACGAGTCTTAATATGCGCATTCTCATGTGCAAGATTTGTCACAGCATCTGCAGCTCGCCGGACGACACCATTGGCAACTCTTGCATTGCTGCTACCGCCTTGGCGTAATAACAAAGTCACCAGCAACGGAAGAGCACCAGCATCCGCAATTCGCCGTTGATATTCCGGCTGTACGACACAAAGAACCATCAGCAACGCAATTGGCTCACAATCAACCCGAAAGAACAATAACAACACAAAAACTTTCTCCCAAATTACACTTCCAACTGACTCACTCACCTTAACTGCAAGCAATCCCAACGCAAATGCGGCATCCTTCTCGACTTCATATTCACAAAACACAGGACCTTCTCCTTCGCCGAAACTCGGCGGGCAGAGATGCGATACAAGCACATCCACAGCTCCTTCTTCCACAATTGCGTCCACGTTTTCTTCTGAACAGTCGCTAAGAGTTTTCTGAGTCAGATCATGCTCAAGCAAAACCTCAACAAACATAATAAAAACAACAAAACACACATTAGGGCGGGCGAGCAACCTTTTCCAAGAAAAATATGAAAGAACTAGATAATTTTTCTCACCATTCTTCGCAAGCTCCGCTATACCATGAGCAGCACGCCGCGCTGCAATACGGTCGTTCTCTTTCCAAGAACCACACGTCCTCAACACCTCCACTTGCTCCCTAATACTAACTGACAATCCGATAATATTCCCTTCCTCTGCAGCACCAGCAAACCTCCCGAACGTGTCCGCCAGTTTCCGCTTATGTCCTTTCCTCTCACTCTCAGGATACGATTTCGACTCCATCGAAGGAGTTGTATCCATTGAATTAACAAACAAAACAAACAAACAAAATACAAAACACAAAAAAACCACTACCTACCTACCTACCAATCAAGAAACTGCCTCCTAAACACAGCAACGTGACGGAGTAACAAAGAAGCTCATTCTATAACATCAAGCTCCACTAACTCCGACAGAACAATCCTTAATCTAAAACCCTCACAGTCCGTCAACCTAAATAACGAACAACAAAACAAGAAAAAAGAGCGCTAATAGTGAACCACACGCATCCAGATCCAGAGAAGAAAAGAAACAAAAGCACAACAATAGAGGAGTCTGAATGTTTTCCGTTATTTGAATGATAACGAGAGAAATCCGGAAGCAGGATGTTCAAAGAAAAGCTTGAAACATCGCCTATTGCTGACGAAATGAAAGAGTAATAGGATCGGCTTGTGCTCAAAGCAGAGCAGAGTTTGTATGAGAAGGTATGCGATGCTACTGTAATTCGACTCGTTTGTGTTTGTTGCTGGATCTGCTGCAGCAACAGATCGTCGTGGTTGAAGGAGGCAAAAATGGTGACACGAAGTAACAGAGACGAGCTAGTTCGGGGAGGGAGGGAGGGAATGTCTTGAGCGGGGTGCTCAAGGATTAGGGAATCGGGACTTTTTGAAACGAACTAGGGTGGTCTATTTATGGAATAAGGGATATCTATTTCAAATTTTAGGGTTTGGTCATTGGTAGTAACAAGTTTGTTTTTAATTAGTATGAGTGTTTGAACAGGGCAAGAGCAAATGTTTGAATAGGGGCAAAAGTTTGAATGGGGTAAATGTTTGAATAGCTGAAGAGTTTGAATAGGACAAAAGTTTGATATCTATACATGTAATAAGGGATATATGTTTCAAATTTTAGGGTTTGGTCATTGGGAGTAGTATAAAACAAGTTTATTTCAATTCGTGTTGAGTGTTTGGACAATACAAGAGTAAATGTTTGAATAGCTCAAGAGTTGAATGGAGTAAAAGTTTGGATGAGACAAGTGTTTGAATAGCTCAAGAGTTTGATATCTATACATGGAATAAAAGATATCTTTTTCAGATTTTAGGGTTCGTCAAATTGGTAGTAATATATAACAAGTTAATTTCAATTAGTGTGAGTGTTTGAATGGTGCAAGAGTTTGAACGGGACACAAGTTTGAATAGCTGAGGAGTTTGAATGGGGCAAAAGTTTGAATGACGCAAAAGTTTGAATTGCACAAGAGTTTTAATGGGGCAAAAGCTTAGCCCTTTAGGGACCAAATGTATGTGAAATACACTGCAAATCAACCACTTATTGGTCGCATGGCCTTAAAAGGGTTAAATCGTGCAAGAGTTTGAATGGGATAAAAGTTTGAATAACGCAAGAGTTTTGATGGGGCGAAAGTTTGGATAATACAAAAATTTGAATGGGGCAAAAGTCTGAGTAGTGCAAGATTCCTTCACACAAATTTGGGTGGATTTCAAAAATTTTGAGTTGAATTAGTGTGAAGTTGCTACATACCTAGAGCCATTATCATTTAAGCTTAAATTGGATTAAAATATTTCAATGTACCTTCTTTTTAGTGGCCTATTTAGGTAATCTAATGCACCATCCTTTGCAAACTTCTTGATTGGGGCATGTGACTAAAAAAATCACTTAGAATTTTGGTCACTATTTTAGTGAATATTTAAATACTCAATCTCAATATGATATTGAATTTATCTAAATTGATATTGATTGTTGAATTAGTGCACCTTGATAATTCACTTATTTTTTAATTAACGTGAGTTAGCAATATAAGTGTGGGCTTGGTAATTGTAATAGATTTTGTTTTGCATGATTTTTTATTAGAGATATTTGAAATAATATTTAAGTGTTAAACTAATTAGAAGTGGTTGCCTTTATGTATGTATACATATTGAATAGTTTTAAATCATCAATTAACAAGGTAATGCACAAGCACATTCCAAAAGTTTTTGGAACCTAGTGGCATTTTGAAGAAATCATTATTATTGATTTAATCTTTATCTTATCGTTTTGCTACAAAATGTTATTGCTTAAGATCATGTTAGTGAGTCTTGAGGTTCAAATGAGACACTCTTAATACAAGATTGACATTGTAGACATTACCAATACCATATTTAACTAAATGTAGAAGGTTCAAAGTCCAAATCTAATTATTTGAATTTATAGTTTTTGGACAAGTATGCAAACCATTGGAAGAAAGTTTGCTCATGTTTGCATATGCATCAAAAGATTTTCCAATGTTTTGCTCAAACACCAACAGACATATTGATGTTTTGTATAACGGAGGATTCAATGCAAATAGTCATTAATTGTATGTACAATTCATATTCTGATAAACATGACAGTTTTTATGGATGATACTTAGTTCATCAATTATGAAATTTGAATATACACTAAATTTGTCACCTAAACAATATCAAATTATTGTATAGGCAAACTTAACAATTGTTATATCCAACACACTAAGAAAATAACATTTTTCTTGACTCATTTAGAACCCTTTTAAAGAGTTCCAATGATTTTTTTTGGTATTGTTAAAAACCAAAGTGTGAAGAGTCTTGGACAATAAGTTGTAGTCTTTTTTTATAGTTTTCTCACACAATCAATACTTTGCCAAATCTAAAACTTACTTATTTGAAAAGCTTAGAAAAAAGAGCAATTTTTTGAGTTTAGCGTAAATCTAATAAAGAGAAGTGTTAGAGAAAAAAAACATTTGGAAAAAAAATCTAGTTATGATTTAAATGTATTTAAAATCACTACAAGTTTGTTAACAATTTTCCACTAGTGTATTCTCAATCTATTCTCAATGTACAACAGGTTTGCTTGAGTTAAAACAATTTCAAGTTCTAAAAGGCGGTTAAAAGTCACAAAGATGTTCATGATGTTGATAAAAGTGGATAAATATGGCATACTCATTTGTGCAAGATTGCATTTGACATGGATTAAAAGTATGAGATTAGAAAAATTTACTTTTCAAATTCTAATGCAGTTTTTTCAAATATATAATCACTTTTGAATTTGATGAAAGATTGAATGTATGGGAGGGGTTTTAAAAAGGACTGTGACTTAATGTACAAGACTCTATAATAGCAAAGAAAATCTGCTTGCCAATCCAATTCATTTTATTGCTTGAAGTATACAAGCATACTATGTTAATGAATGATTTTACAATGTCTCTTAGAAATATAACAATTTTTGGAACTTGATTATACTAGTATAAACACACATAGAAACACACATGTATATACAAATACATACATAAATCATATGTATACATATATATACATATATATATATAATATACATACATAGATATATATATTATATATATAATCATAGCTCCAATTCTTTTTCCACAAAAAGATACCTTCACAGGTGCATTTAATGTTTTAAGCTAAAATAAAGGTATCATTGTAAAAGCAAGTTGTTCTAAGACTATTACATTTTTTTAAACTAAAGCAATTTATCTATGAGCATGTAGTTTTGCTTCTTTTGCTCCACAATTTCTTATATTCCACATACTTTGGGATTGATATCTTCTCCTACTCTTTGAAGGGCAATCAATGATAGTACTCTATATACCAAACTTTTGGATATTTGGGCAATGTTTCCAACACAAGTTATCCCTTGTACTGTTGTTGATTGTGAGGTAGCATGAAAGTCTGATTTTGCTTGCCAAATTAATCAATTATACCATCACCTTGTCCAAAGTCAATGTATAATTTGTAACTTGGAACAATAAAATATCCTCTTTACATCAGAACCCATCTCTTGCTTTTGCTAATTAATCCTCCATTACTTTTGGTGTCACTACAGTGAAACAATGTCAAATCTACAGAAAAGTTGACAAAACTTATGACCTAATCTACAATATGATGTAGATTAGGTTACAATTTTTGTCAACTTTTTTGTGAATTTGACCATGTTTCCTTGTAGTGTGTAGATGCCCAAATTGGATAACCATAAGAACCATGATCTTGATCCTTATAAAAGGTGTTACTAAAATCATCAGTTGTATAAGTGATATTGCTAAAGAATTCAATAATGTTTTGTTGTAGAATCATAAACTCATTTTGGCCTAACAATGGAACACCTACTTCCAATGCCTTACCAATGGTTTCATATAAATGTATGGTCCTAATTTTAGAAATTTTGATTCATAAAAATGTGCAATCCACTTGACCAAATGCACTTGATCTTCTTCCCATTTTTGTCTGGAAGTTTCATTATTTTTAATGCCTTGTTCCATAATAAAATGACCCATTGTATATCCTAAATCCCTACCACCTCTCCACCCTAATGCAAATATCTTTCCACTAACCATTGCTTTATTGTTTTTATGTATCCTAAGTTTTCTTTCTTCAATTTGACAAAGACATTGTTAAATTATTGAAGTTTTCATATTTTTCAAAAGTCACATCTTCAAATTTTAGGAATGACACAACTAGCATTATTTCTTTATTGCTCTTATCTTGGATGGCAACTTTGTTCTTATGTAGCATTATATAATCATCCATAATGTTATCCATCATTTTCCTCATTAATGCACTATCCTCCAAATTGCGAGATTGTTCAATGACATAGCAATCATATTCATTACATGGACCTATCATTTCTTTTGTTTCTCTAAAAATTCTCTCTTTCCAAGCTAATATTTTATAAGCTTTTGTTTCCATTCAACACTCCTTTTCCCTCTCCCTTTTGTCATTGAAAAATTTGTATAAATTTATAAAAGCAATATATGAAATTAAAATTTACTAACAACATGTAATTATAAACAAAGCAAAACAATATATTCTATCACTCTTTCTTGCTCTTTTATACTTAGGATTAAAGTCAAGCAAAACCTTTCACTTTAGAAAACTATTTTTATTTTTATTTTACTTTGTTTAAGCTAGCTTTAGTTAACCGGAAACGTTATTTTTATTTTTAAATTATTATTTTTAACTTTGCTTTAGTAAAACTTGAACGTCTTTTTTGACAAAACATCATTCTATTATAAAATATGTATAGAAATCTAGTACATGAACATGTACATATTAATATTTCTAGAATTTTTTATATGATTTTTTATGAATTCTTATCAAAAAAATTTGTCTTACAATTATATCTAGTACATATACAAGCACTTATTTATAGAAAATATATTTTTACTACATAATCTTATGTTCTTATATATTTTCTTTCATTTCTTACATATATACAATTCTCTCTTCAAAAAGATGTGGTGTGTGCATTGTGAACAATTGGTTCCAAAGCGCCCCAATATATATACTTGAGGTTAAGTATTAAGATTTTAATACTAATTAATAAATTTCATTATTATGTGCTTAGAAATCTCTTTCTCATAATATGTGCATTGTGAACAATTGATTCTAAAGCGCCTGATATAAATACTTGAGGTTTTGTTCATATGAGAGGTTTATATGGTTTCATTTAGCATGTGTTATAAATTTCTACAAGGTTTAGGGTTGAAGTTTGATGGACGCTGCCAAACATTTGTCCATTTTGGCCAACACAATGTGAGTTTTTTGTCCATGTACAGTACGTTTTATGAAATATTAAAAAAATGTTTATATTCATTTGAATTTTGTGTAAGTTGTTTATTTTTTTCATTATTGATTATGATTTTAGTTAGCTTTGTTATCAATGTATAGTTGATCTACTATTAACAAATAAATTTCTAATATATACTTGTAATATTTTTTAACATTAAAGATTCTGTATATGGAGTAGAAACTCATCTGGGCAATTGGCCTTAAAATTTTCTTCTTACCAATATATACTTAAAAGGATTTTGACATTAAAAGTGAACTATTACATAATACTAGAAGAGACTTTTTTCAACTTTATATTTTGTGAAATGATTACTACAAAAAAAATGGAGGTGATACTAAGATTTATAAGCATGGAGATTATATTAGAGTTGAAAAACATAGCTAGGTGATTTTACAATTTGAAGATATACAATCCAAAATTCAAGATATTATTTCTAGAATAGAATGAAATGTATGTTTTGTTTTTTTCAACATGTATTATTTGTACATTTTGTATAAGTGTATGTAAATCTAATTTTATACTTACATAGCTATATGTTGTATTTGTTATTTTGAAGTGTATTTTTAATATATATATTTGCTTTTTTATTTAAATGTTCCATCATTCCATTTAATGATTTACATGTGATTTTTGTTGGTTTGAACATTTTCATTTAAATTCTAAAAAAGTCATAATATTTATAAGGTTATGATTGCTTTGAACTACTCATATGTATTGAAAATTTGTTATCTTTATTACTAAATGAGTTACAAAAATATGAAATATCTCTATTTATTACTTAAATAATAAAACTATATTAACACTATACTTGTTACATTGGGGAAAAGTCATTTTCAAAATACGGGCAAGTTTTTGGTTGGGGTACCCAAAAAAGCTATCCAACTTACAATGTCACTATGTATCGGTGTGTCGAACACATCCAATTTTTAATTAAAATAAAATATGACTTCACCAAATGTGGTTTTAGTTTTCTACATTTATAACGTATCAAGAAAAAAAGTTTGATTACAACCAAAGATTTTTAAGTAATTTTATTTGATTTTTTAGTTGAAAAAACAAGTTTTGTCACACTTACCTAGAATCCCCAAAATTGAGCATTTAAAATATCAAACAATTTTATTTTAATATCATTTTTGAACATGACCTATAATTACTTGTGTAGAGTACAAAATAATTTATTTTATCAATAAAAATTTAATAAATTGTGCACTGTAATGCCTGCAAATCCCAAAATTCAGGATTTTTTTTGATACCTATGCATGGATCCAAATTTTTTAACCAATTTTAATAAAAATTCTTTAGACATATAAATCTTGATTTCATTGAGGTGCACAATTTATTTTTTCTCATTTTAGGGTCTTTTTACTTGATCAAAATAAACAAATTAGACAAACTTTGGAGGTTTTAAACAAAAATAACCCAATTAGTGTGTCCAGAAAGTGATATCCCTACTGGATTCTTATCCATAGATTTTAGGAACATTGAAATTTTCTTTTGTAAAAATATTTTGATGATTCCAAGTTAGGTTTTTAGTAATCTCTTCAAGATATTTTTTTTGTTGGTATAAGATTTTGAAAAAAATCTTATGATAAACAATTTAAACTACCAAAAATATCTCAACAACATAAAACCCAAAAGTTACATTTTTTTTCTAAATTAACAAATATGGTATCCATTGCTTTATAATACTTTAGTTGTACTAATTGCTATTTTAATAAATCTAGTATATGAAACATTTGTTTTTTTTGTATATTGTAGATATATAAATATTCAATAACTCTAAAATTATTTTAGAGAGTAATATAATAAAGAAATGTAAGTGATATTTTTAATTTTTAACATGTAATTGTTTTTGATAATTTTCATTTGCAATATTAGAAGTCAGAAATACTACAAATATTAAAAATTAGAGATATGTCCATGTTGATAGTTTGTAATAAACCTTTATAATTTCTTTAATTGCAACATAGATAATAATTTTGTATATGATTACTACATTTTTTTAATATACTAGTTTTATTTTGTATTCAGTATGATCTAAAATATAATTAAAAAATGAAAGAACATATTTGTATTATTTTTAAGTGTCATTAAAATTAGAATGTAAAACTTCTAATTAAAAGAGTGTTTACTAAAATAAAAAGAAATAAATCTTCTTGTACAATTGATAAATAGCGTATATTAAAAAAACTACATTTGGAATTTAGAAATAGAGTTCAAATTTTATTTTTATTTTTTAGAGTTGTTAAAAAAATCAAAGAAAATTTTAAATAATGTAGGATAGTAATATTTTGAAGATTTAATAATTTTGTTTATTAGTCAATTTATTCTTAACTATTTTATAAATAATGTGTGTTCTTATTTTTATTTTGATAAATTTATGTATTTAATGCAAATGCTTGTGTTATTATTATTATTATTATTATTTTTGGAAAACCTAGGAGATTCTTGTATAACATCTATTTCTCATGTTTCATCCGCACTTATCATGGAAATGTAGTTGTTCAAGATAAAGTTTCAAATGAAATAATATTTGTTGATAATTTTATTCCATTTGAGAAAATGATAGTTGAAGAGTACAAAGAGAATGAGAAGTTAATTTGTTCTCTTGTGAGCATGAAGAAATGCGTTATTTTAATGACTTCAAAGGGGCCTAAATATTAAAACGGGTGATATGTATGCAATCGAATAGAGGGCATGTTTGTTTTATATACACAAACTAATTTTGAATATTTTTGTAATTTATACTTGATATATGTATATATATATACATTTTATAAAATTTGTAAAATTAGTTTTAATATATGTGGGTATTTTGTAAAGTAGGTACTAATAAAAACAAGAGTACTGGCCAGTAAATTCCCAATGGCAATATTTAACAAGACATATTGAGTTGATTAAACTGGGAACAATATAAATATATAAATATATGTATATATATATATATATTTCTATTTTTGCTTTTTTGATATTTTAGCACTATTTTAAAAGATAACAATGGAATTTAAAGATAACAACATTTTAGGCTTATTTGAATCAATATTTAGCCTTTTATGCAAAAAAGAAGATTATTTTTGTAGTAATCTAACATGTACAATCAATAATTTTAATAATTTGTTTTATAGAGATATGGATTCTAATTCCTATACATTTGGTGCTTTTGCCCCATTTTGTTTGAAAAATGGCACTTTGACCAGCCAAAGTAGCGGATTTAGAAGTTATGGAGGTGAGTTTGTTTTGTGTGATTATAAAGTTTTTGTTGATTTTAATGGATGTGATGAAATAATGGAAATGTTATGGCAAGGTAAAAGTGATAGTCATTGTAATATTCCTTCTATAACATTTCCATACTTTACAACAATTGGAGTTTCTATGCAAGTAAGCAAAGCTTTAGCTCATTGCATAAGGTTATTAGTAGCAAAGCAGCGGCAAGGTGAAGGCATTATATAGGAAATGTATTTGGGGTGTTTAAGAAATTATTCAATATAAAATAAAGTAAATAAAACAAATAGCAAAGAATAATATATATATATTTTTTCAATTTAACAAAAGTCATTATGTTATTGACAATTTCTACATTTTTGACATTTATTATCAAATTTTTGTCCGCATTCTAGATCAAATTGTACGTACGTCCTTTGATGACAATTGGTTAAAGTTTCTAGCTAAAGAGCTAGTAGATTAAACAGCCACAACTTGAAACGTGGCAATTGATGGGCATTTTAGAAATTTGGTATTCCATTTTTTTGTTTGATATATTTGTCTGATGTAAAGCTTTTAGAACATTGTTAAGAATTTGTTGTTCATATATATATATATATATATATATATATATATATATATATATATATGTATATATATATATATATGTATATTCTACGAACCTAGTAGGAGGATTATATTTTGTTCGTTTAGGATTTAGGCAAAGTTGTTGATAGTCAAATTTTGCTTATTTGCAATGTAACAATTTTCATGAGCAAAGGCTTGATAGCGCATACATCTGCAATGACTTTCTTAAAAATTGAAAATCTATCTTGAATTTTTAGAGAGGAATTTGGCGTCTCCATTAAATTACTTAAAATTTAGTATTAAAACTTCAACATTTTTTGGTTAATTTCATTATTATGTATTTGCAATTCTCTTTTCATATGGTGTATGCATTGTGTACAATTGATTCCAAAGCATCCCATATAAATACTTGAGGTTTTGTGTTAAGACATTAATAGTTTTTTGGTTCATTTTTTTGTAGTGTGCACGACCAGTCCTTAAATTGAGAAGGTAAGTGGTTGGGAGGCAGTTTTAGGAACTGTGTTTGGGGGATCCAACAACAAATAGAGCAAAGGAATATACTATCGATATTGGCTGCATGTACACTTTCCAAAAGATTTGGGGACTACTGGCACATTTATGTGTACATATAGGAACATTGAATCAATTTTCATGTAGCGGTCAACTTCATCCACATGCGCAAGCAAAATAGAAATTGATAGAGTTTTTGCATGCAATCACTTGTTTTAGATTCAACTTGAAAGGTGGAAGGGTCAAACAAGATTTTATTAGAACTATAGTTTTGTGAGAGAGTGTAGAACATATCTCACTCAATGCTCAGGGTGGCAACTCACAATGCAAAGATAGGAGCTTTCTTAATCCTTCTAATGTAGCACACAAATTGTTTTATGAAGTAAGTTATATGAACATAGTAAGAAAGAAGACATTGGGATCGAGGATTTGAATGGTGTAATTTTTATATCAATTATAATAATTCTAGGTATTCAATAGTAATTTTAAGAACCAATAATACAAAGAATTTCTCATACAGGTAGCACCAGTCAGACCCCTCCAACTCATTTTTGGATTCATTAAAATTCATTATTTCTTAAATACTCTTCTGAAAGAAATTCTAGTAATCTTAGTGTTAAATCTTCATTATTACCTTTTTTTTATTATGAGCTCTTTTGAGGTTATAATAATTTATTAAAAATGAAGTATTTAGCTCTTTTTACCCTTTCTTAAAACAGTGGCCTTTCACATTATACATGAGTTGCCACCTTGAGACTCTATGAGGGATGATGAGCAAAATTTGACTTTAAGCAACTTGGAATGGAAGCAAGGACCCCTGAGATCCAATTGTATGGCCTTCTGGTTGATGGCGGATGGTCTCTCTGCAGTGAGCGTGGTGAAATTAGAAGTGGCGCTATTGTCCTTCCTCCGTTCAAATTGACCAAATCTTTTGCTATGCAAAGACAATAGTCATGTTTTGGTGGGTGGCCGGGGATACCTGCAGTATCAAGGAATCCGGATCTGCAAAAGTCAAATCTGTAGAGGCGTGTCAAGGGCCAAGACATCGAAGATTTGTAGAGCGGCTATTCTAATATACATGACCATAGTGATGAACACCAAAGGTTAGCTACAGATCAACCAACACATGTTGTAGTTCAACAAAGGCTATTGGGAGATCATCGTACATTTGCTAGAGATGAACAAGGGTTTGCAAGGAGAGTGCAATGGCCCACTAGAGTGCATTGTCAGTCAATTAGAGATGAAGAAAGGTTGATTGCAGACTTGAGAACCTAGGCTAGAGATCATCACATATTTGTGGAGATGATGCGATGGCCAATTGAGGAGTAATACTAGTTAGCCAGAGAGCAACATCTAAATAGAAATTAGCAAATACAAATTGATGACCGGCGTAGTTCAGTGGAGATGTTGCAGCCTATGGACACAAAAGTTGGGGGCGACACATAGACTGCAGAGCCACTTTTGCAACGCTCATTATTGAGATTCTAGACCTTGCCGGTCACACTCAACCCGCCCAAATGCAGAGGCCAGTTCAAACAACAAAAGAGTTCAAATACATAGACATATAGTCAACTCATGGCAATGATTTTAGCAATCAATGAAGGCAGCAAGAGCTTGTGGCATTTTGGAGTCCTCCCTCAGTGATCACTTGCACAGTAAAACATTGAAATGAAAGAAGGGTCAGCAAAGGATTGTTACGGTAGAAGGGAGTCTGTCCTTCTGAAGTAAATGTTGGACATGTAAGAGTATGCCTATCTAATTTCTAGTGTGGAGTTAAGAAGAAAGGTTTGCAAAATTGCCCAAGAACGTTGGACACCATTCACAAACGGTATCCGTGGACACAATTGGCTGCATTGGTTCTAAAATCGACATCCAAAGCTAACATTAAGAGCTGCACAAGGCTTAGAAGAGGGGCGTGCAAAGGGTTAATTCCTTCTAGTGTAGCATCATTGTATGAAAATCTAGTAAAGACATACAGTTGCTATGACTATTTACCAAATCAGCTTTAGAATGCTAACAAATCTAGAGCTTAGGCATCCAGAAGTGGAGGATTGAGTCTATATATATAGGGTCTTGCTATCATTAGAAGAAAACTTTGTTGAAATCAACATAAACTATATGATGTCTTTTTGCTTCTAACGCAAAAATTTACCTAGAACAACTCAAATTTATGCGTTGGAAGCAAAAAAACATCAAGTGATTTATGTTGTCTTCAATAAAGTTTTCTTTTGGCGCGCAATATATTGCCGTTCATACCTTGTTGTATTACAACTTGTCACTCATCATACTACACTTTTTCAATCATTGACATGCTTCCTATAATGTTTGACACAATCACGATCCAATTGTAAGCAGTAGCAAAAGGCATTGGAATGATTTGTTACAATTCCATAATTCAAAAACCAACTTGCCTTCTAAAGGTTGATGATCAAAGCATCTTGACTTGCAGAGGTGCTAGCAATTAGAACTTCCATGAGAAAAGAAGACAAGCAAAAAGTGCTGAAGAAGCACTGGACGTGTGGTGTGTGATGACATCAGCAAAAACTCTTGATTGGAGTGGTAGTAGCAAAGATTATGATGGCAATAACAATTTTATACATATATATATATATATATATATATATATATATATATATATATATATATATATATATATATATATATACATATATATATATATATATATATATATATATATGTATATTCATACATACACATTTGTACATATACAAAAGCAAGGACACCAATGTTGCAAGAAAATCTTTTAAAATTGACATGATAAAGATGGCAGAGGTTTTGGTATGAGAGTTTGAAATCTTTGTGAACAACATAACTTTTCACTTTGAACCATTCCCTTTGTTGATTGCCTTAACTTCTAAATGCCCAAGGCATCAAATTTTGGTGTGTAGAACACCAAAACTTGGTGCCTTGGGCATTTAGAGGTTAAGGTCTAGTTTCTATAAAAGGTTAGTTTTGGTAAAATTCACAAGTGACAAAAAGTGGACCAAAGGAATGCATGGAAGTATAGCTTGTTGACAAAATAAGAACTCATCATCTTAATTAACATGATTTAAAGAGGAAGTTTGTATTTTCAAGAGTTGTGTCTCCTATCAACTTGGTTGAACTTAGTAGTTGAACTAGACTTGTAGTAGAATATCATCAATATTATTTGACATGGCATTAACATGTATTGAAATTATAATTCTATTCCAAGTGGAAAGTACAATTTACAATTATGAAGGTATGGTTGAGAGCTTTACTATTTGGGTACAAATTCCACACGTGGATGCTTATCAACAAGACAATGACATGTGTTGTGAGTTTTAGCACATTTCACATTTCTTTGACATAAAGTCTATTCTATTTGTTCATTTATATCTTCCCTACACACATGTGATGGAAGTGATTGGCAAAAAGAATTGTTGGGCAATATACGAAGCATATTTACCAAATTTAATAAAAACATTAGATCTTTGGTAACTTTCTTAGCTCAAGTTTCCCCTTAGGAGGCATACTAAGTGGCCGTAAACTGTTATTTATTGACCTAAATCCGATGAACAAAGCATTCAGTTTTTAAAACCATTCACCTTTAATATTTCATTCTACCAACACATGAATGAAAAAGATATCTTTTAAAATTACTGCAAATTTAATCACGGGTCTTCTCTAAACAACCAAATTTCCATATTTTTCCAGCATAGATATGAATTTATTGCAATTTGTTTGTTGAAGTAAAAGTCAAGAAATTCGTGACACCCAAAATTGAAATTTTCATACCAAGTGTGGAGACTATTTTAGTGTAGAGCATTGCCATGTGAATCTTTTGGTGTCACTTTAACCCCTAATGGCTCAAACAATGTTTTTTGATAATATAGAAATTTTGGGCAGCTCACTACAAATGGATTTTTCATTTTTTTTCTTTGAACTTTTCACACATGATGTGTCCAAGGAGTAGCTTTAAGGCCCAAAAAATTTCATAACTTTTGACTTCATGGTTCAAAAGTTATTGCATGATATTTAGTTTTCTTTGTTCAAGGAGCAGCCTGGACAGCTCAAAAAACTTTTTTAAAAATTACATTTTTTGAATTTTGTTTTTTGAAATTGGTTCTTTAGATAGATAGATAGATAGATAGATAGATAGATAGATAGATAGATAGATAGATAGATAGATAGATAGATAGATAGATAGATAGATAGATAGATAGATAGATAGATAGATAGATAGATAGATAGATAGATAGATATATCCTTGGGAAGCTTTGAATCATTCAATTTTCATCAATGAGATGAAAGTTATGAGGAGATTCTGTTTGCGGGCAGTTATGGATTCCCTACTCTAAAAAAAACTTTTTAAGTCCTATGTTTTACTCAATTTTTAATATTTTGGGAAAAAAATAAAGCCAAAGTATGTAGATTGCTTATTACAACATTTTAATCATTGGGATTGGAGTATTCATTTTTCATAATTAAATTCTTAACAATTTAATGTTTTGTATCATTCTCTACTTCTTTTTATTTACTATTTTTTTCTTATGTGTAGTACATTTCCAAATGATTTGAAATTTTTCAAGTGTGTACCTGACTTTCCTTGAAGAATAAATACAAAAAATTACAACCATTTTGAAAAAAATTTCATACAAATATGACCTTGTGAAGTGCAACTGCCCGGATTTTTGCAGGGACAAAAAATAACTTTTTGTTAATTCAAATTCAATCACCTAACAATCCACATGGCAAAAATTTCTAAAAAAAATTCCGCATTTTTGGATACTAGTGTACTACAAGATCTTATGATTAGATGCGTCCAAAACATAACTTTTAATTAAAATTTGATACTTGCACTATAAATGACAATTTTGGGGCAGTTTTGATGGAAACATAGTTAAAAGCCTTTAGGGGTTAAGATTAAAAAACCGCTTACAGGCTCTCAATTAAAAATGGAGACTCAGTACTTTTTTAAATTTTACTTGAACTTTTGAGCGAAGCAAAACGTGGATTTCATTGGCTTCATTTTCGTTGGTTTGACTAAATTGATAAGAAATCATTTCAAATCAAATTTGACGAACACAAACAAAAAGTGATGTAATACACTACAGAAAGTGCTCCATAATATTGATTATAACTCCAAGCAAAATCTTTACAAAATTGATATGATTTGAATTCTATACAAAAGAATCCATGTATTAATATGTTTTAAAATGGAAAAGAAGTATTGAATCATTAATCCCTCAAAGACCACAGTCCCTATGGGGCACAAAATGGATTTTGAGCAAGCTTATATTATAGGGCTTTTGACCAATTCGTTTATAATTTTTTCTTGATATAGAGATTTGCAAGGGCTATGCAAATATGCATAATTTATTGAAATTGGATTCTTTACTCAGACTGTTTGGGAGATAACAAGGACATTTTAGTTGCAAAAACAAGTCAAGCATGCCATTTTCTGCCAACTTCTCCCAAAGGTAGATAGTGTGGGCTACTTTGTTAGAAGGAGTAGCAGGTTGGAAGATGGATGTTGGCTAGG
This sequence comes from Ulota crispa, assembly GCA_963920765.1. Taxonomy (NCBI): domain Eukaryota; kingdom Viridiplantae; phylum Streptophyta; class Bryopsida; order Orthotrichales; family Orthotrichaceae; genus Ulota; species Ulota crispa. The sequence continues at coordinate 25,157,454 of OY987243.1, read as the reverse complement.
AGGTTGCAACTAGTAATGTAGAAATACTAGATACAAGTGGGGCAAGAGCAAGAGCCAAGGTCTACAAGAGTTGTGTCCAATCAAAGGAAAGCAAAAAAAACTTGGAAGTAGCCGTTGGAGCCATTGGAAAAGCAACCACTAAAGGAGCAAGGAGCAAATGGAGTGCATGTTCTTGATGCTAAGAACAAACGTGGGAACATGATGGAAACTCATAGAGAACATACTAAGACTCTTTGTTTGTGTTTATACAAGGCATTTGTGAATCTGATAAATATATTGGCTTTTGAATTGTAATAGCTATTAAATATTTGTTTCTTTTGTTTCTTTTGTTTATTTTATTTTTTGTGATTGTCAATTAAAGGTAAAGGTTTCCAATCCATCCATTGGATTTTTTTTTCTTCAAGAACATCATGTGGAAATATCTACAATTAATAAAAAAAACTCAAGTTGGCGACCTATTCGTACAGTCGCTGAGTGATCGGTTTACCTATTGTCAAAAATGTAACTGATGTTAGGCGATTAGGTTGCCGGCGGTTAGCTTCAATTCCTCTCTTCCACGTAACCAATGTTAGGCGGTTAGGTTGTCGGTGAGGCTTCCTTTCTCCCAAAACCTAACGGTTAGCTTCAATTTCTCTCTTCCATGTAACCGATGTCATGGTCAGTTTTATGTAGCTATGTTGCAAGTGACTCGAGTTGTTGATCTGCTTTGTTTGTTGCACTACAACAATGACAAATGTAGTTTATCATGAGTTGTTGCAGTAACATAACTTGGAAGTGTAACTATTTTGAATCAATAACATGAAATGTATTAAGGCCTTCATTTACCTTGGTAAATAGGATTACAAGACTTGTGGTTTGCTAAGAAACCTCAATGAAGTGTGAATTTCAAGCACGTGTTTGCAATGCAACCCATGTAGGGTGTCTTCTATGTTATTATTGGCCATGAAAACTTGACCCCACATGATTTAGAACATGTTGGACAAACCTCTTCAACATTCATAATGCAAAAAATGTCCACTATATGGAATCAAAAGGACCTAAGATTTTGATCATAGGTCAAAAAAATTTATACTAATTTTAAATGGTTGTATATCTCAATTTATATAGTCAAACCTCGTAAGACTTTCACCATGCTTCTTTAATAATTCCAATGCAAGATCCTAAAGTTATACTTGTACATAAAAAATACAATTCTTGGAATCAAATGATGATTAGGAATGGCCACTTTGAGTGTTTTCAAGAAAAAACAAGCTTGATCCTTTCGGGGTTAAGCACCAAAAAAAATTTCAAAAATATAACCTATAGGCCCAATTTTCAAAATCCAATCATTAAAAAAAAGGATTGAAACCTTCTAGGATTCCAAATTGGCCTGAACTCATATTATAAAGTGATCATATTCTTTAAGTCACTACAAGTATAATTTCAAAAAATTAATAAGGAGTGTAATATTTTAAGGTAATAATTTGACTAAATAATTTTCCATTCACTAAAAGCTTTTGAGCCTTTATAATCCAATTCTTTTTCATGAATCATGACCAATATAATTCAAGTGAGGTAATTAACTGTTTATACATTGCCATTTGCTGACAAGATTTTGATATGGTTCCAAATCTTATAAATGGGTCCATTAATAGGACACTAGGCTAGTTTGTTAGTTGGTGTCAATTACTGGATTTCAATTAAACAAAATCACTTATAGATTTTTTTTTTTTTTAATAATCAACATTGCAAAATGAATTACAAAAATTGTAATGGTCTTATTTTACTTCATTATTCATTCCTTTTTCCTAAAAATTTCAAGATTTGTATGAACAGCTCCAACTTTGTGGCCGCAAGGCCGTTAGCCATACAAAAAATCTTTTGTTGTATTCTTATTACAATGAGCATTTGAGACCGTACTTGAGGTTCAGAAAGACATAAATGTTGATTTAAATAACCCAAAATCATATTTGATGTCCTTGACTCCTAAAGGACACTTTATTTGAGGGCCCAGTTGTTGACCGAAACTTAGAGCCACCATAATGAATCAATGAAATTTCTCAAAATTTTAAATGAGAGGCATCAATTGGGCCCTAGAGTTTTATATTGAGAGTTGTCCAAATCCGTCTGTTGATTACATGTTTGTTTATGTGACAAATTTTTGCTTAAAAAACAAGGCCCAAGTTTAGGAAAAATGGGTAATTTTAATGCATTGACTTAATTCAAAAACTTGGGTCCAATTTGTTAATTTGAAATTGGGTTAACAATTAGACCCAAGGACTTTATGTTAAGACCCAATCAAATCTTTGTCCCAATTGATGATCTATTGAATTGTAAACTTGATCAACTTGAAATTGGGCAGGGGACCCAATAAATTGGCCTCATGAAATCTACATTTGCAGAAGGTCATTGCATGTGCGAGGAGATTTGGAGCTCCTTCGCCAAAATCCTACATTTTTCAATTTTAACCAATTTTTTTAGTGCATGCACTAGATATTGCCTATATATATTTATTAAAATCAAAAATTTAGTTGATGAATTGACAACTTTCGATTTTAATCGGGTTTTTTTACTTATCATTTGGAATTTTTTGTTATTTTTCGGCTCTCCCTCGCACATTGGGCCATTGTTAGTATGAATACTTGTTATAAAGGTAACCTTTTGTTCGATGCTTAAATGTCCCATAGGGACAACACATATGTTGCTCTATAACTAAAATTTTCTACCAACAAGAAGTTTTAAGTTTTGATCTCAAATAGCTCACTAGAACAACATTGATCTATATTCCAACTTCTATGTAAGAGACTTAAATGTAGAAAGGTGTGCATCCATTCCAAATAAGGTAAGTGACCTATTTTCGACCATGTTCCCAATTCCAACCCCTATGTACCCATGGTGGTCAATTCAGTTATAAACTGACCACCCTGGGTACATAGGGGTTGGAATTAAGAACATTGGGAACATGGTTGGGAATGGCCCACCTAAAGTGGGAACACCCATAAGCGTTAGTGTCCCCATAATCATCACCTTAAAATCTTGGAAAATCTATAGAAGTAAATAGATGTAATTACAAGGATGTATAACATGTGAACATGAAATCTTAGTGTTGGTTATGGGTACAATGGCAGTAGTATCCAAATAATACATTCAAAAATGCAAACTCATTCTTTTTTAGTTGCTAACAAGATCTTATAGTTGGCTAGATGTTTATTTATAGTTATCATGTTCAAAACCCTTAACCCCTAAAGGACCGTTGTCCCTTCAAGGGACAAGTTGGACTTCGGGCATGTACCTATGGCTAAACTACTTTGTGTGATTTTTTGAAACTTTTATTGAAGGTGGGGAATTCAAAAATCTACGTGGGCATCTAATTTCTTCTTCATTCTGACATTTGACAAAGAAGTTATGCATGAATTTCAAAAAATTTGGGGAGGATTGCCCATCCGGGCAGCCCAAAAACTTCTTTAAAAATTACTTTTTTTAAAAAACTCAACTTTGAAATTGGTTCTTTAGATTTTTTTATTCATGAGAAGCTTTGAATCATTCAATCTCAATCAATGACATGAAAGTTATGAGGAGTTTTTGTTTGTGGGCAGTTATGGAATCTCTACTCTAAAATAAACTTTGAAGTCCTTTATTTTACTCAATTTTTAATATTTTGGAAAAAAAATTAAACAAAAGGAAGTAGATTGTTTATCACAACATTATCACCATTGGGATTTGCATTTTTTGTTTCCATAATTAAATTCTTAACAATTTCATGTTTTGACTCATTCTCTACTTCTTTTTACTTACTGATTTTTCCAATGTGTTGTATAGTTCCAATTGATTTGAAAATTCTCCCACATATACCTAACTTGATCTCCTACATGGAAAATAAAGCGCAACTTTGGGTAGAGCAATTTTTTTGTTATAAGAGTGGTCAAAGGCTTCTGAAATTTTTGGGCAGTATGGAAAAAAACTTTTTTTTTCACTTTAGATGTAAATATCTCACTCCTCTTCATTTGGAATGAGCTCATTTTATTTCTACAAGTATCTCTTCTAGTCTAGGGCAAGATCCTACAATTGGATTTCCCAAAAACAAAACATAAAATCCCTAAAAGTGGTAGTTTTAGTGATTTTGGCAGAAAAAAGGGCTTGGTCCTTCAAGGGTTAACTAACGCTTATGAATGTTCCTACCTTACCTCTTACAAGAAAAATAAGGCAGTACGCTCATAAACCGTTTGCACATTTAGAACCATCCAGTAGCTTGTTGTGAAATGGTGCACTAGTGGTTCTTACATTGGCCTCTTACAACTCATTGAATGCATGGAAGAAAAGGTGTTTTTAATTACAAGAGCCAATCATTCTCCTTGCTTCCTCAAATCTCTTCACAACTTGCAAATGAACAGTTCTTGGAAGGTTTAAGATTATTAATAGGTACATATGACACATGCACTTTAAGAATTCATAAGTAACTCAAAAATACTTAAAAAATTACAAAACAACTTATGTTACATTCCGCATCTATTTTTCTTTGTTTAAAAAATGAACTAAAAATCCTCCCATCCACGGAAAACCATGAAAAAGAGGGATGAGCCCTTAGATGGGCGGTTTTCGAGCGTACTACCTTACCTTGCATTGTACTGGTCACAAAGGGCTTTTCTGACAACTTATGGTTAAAAACAACCTGGACGACTTTGTCAGCCTCAAGAATCTCCAAAATCGCCGGACCTGACTAAAAATAGCCGGGCTCTGACGAGATTCTTCCAACGACGGACGATGCGACTGTTCCGAGCGTCGAGATGCCGGAAGCAGGCGGCATCCGTTAATCAAGCGACGAAGGGAATCTTTGTTTGCATTATCCAATTGGTTAGCGACACGTACCTTGAATGCGGGATGTTTCAATGGTAAATGGATAGGACCATCCAGAATTGCACCTTCATTCGTAAAATCAGCTATTGTCTGTGAATTTCATCCAAATAGTGCTGAATCTAACGTCTCCTTCACAGTGAATGACCTGGTGGTACCATCCATTTTTTTACCCATTTCTTATAGGGAATGACTAGGTGGATACCCCCAATTGCTACGTGGACACCCCATAGCCAAATCTATTAAATTTGAGATTATTATTATGTTGGAATATGAAATAAATCAAAGCAATATTTTAATGTACATCAACGTCTACAAGCATTACAAATATACAACAAATTTACCTCATTTGTGACACAATTAGGCGTTAAACCAATTGCTCCCTTCATTTATTGGTTTGACTCTTGATTGTGTCACAAATGAGGCAAATTTGTTGTATGTTTGGAGTGCTTGTAAACACAGATGTATGCTAAAGTATTGCTTTGATTACATTTCATATTTCAACATAATAGTAATCTCAAATTTAATAAATTTGACTATGGGGTGTCCATGTAGCAATTGGGGGTGTCCACCTAGTCCGTCCCTTCTTTTAATACTGTTGAGGTAGCCCGTATCAATGTGAGGTGAGATAATGGCAAAAATTATCCATTTGAAACTATCCATTCATAAAATAAAATTTTCCCATGAAATTTCATCCAACTATTATTCTTTGAGAGGTCGTTGGCAATCTCATCCAATTTTCACCCAATTTTTTTCATGAGATGGCAAGATTCCACCAAAAATCATTAATATAAGCACGTTTGAATGTCACTTAAGTTATAATTAGTAAAGCTCGTTCAAAATACTACCAATCCTTGATGTTATTTGAATGGGAATTGACAATTTCATCCACATTTTCACCCAATTCTGTGGGGTATAGGAAGCTAGTGAGAAAACGAGGTAAGACAATTGCCACAAAGACCATATACACATGCGCGTCCATCCATAAAATTAGCAACAAATAGCTATTTTTTTTCCAAATATCAACTAACTTCAAGGCAGCTCCACTTGACTTCAAAAACTTCATCAACAAGGAACATGATGTTTGGTGTTTCCAAATATGAATGTTCCCCACTTGTTTCCATCACCCGCTTAACTATGTAAACCACATTTCAATGAGTGACAAGTCTCCTGGTTTGCAAAAGTAAATAGCTTCTCCATTATTGATTATTCAACTTATTAATTGTGAAAGAAAAAGGTCATATTAGAAATAGTTACCAACTTGTCATGCATAGAAAAATTACAAAATTTGTCGTGTCAAAAATGACATTTTGGCAAATTGGTACATTAATTGCTCCCTTTTTATCTAAAAAATCTCCCTAGTCCATTGTTTTCTTGTATGAGTGGAGATGCTCTTATATTGTTTTCTTTGAGAAGGACTTAACTACTCCATTTACCTTTCCCAATAAAAAAAAAAGAGTGCTATTCAAGCTTAACAAGTGCCAATATGAGGAAGGAATTTTATGCCTATTCCATCATACAACTAAAATCATAGTTACCTCTGTAATATCACATCTCCAATCTTTGTGATATTAGCACATATATACAATTTGAAGATTGTCTTACTAAAACTTTTACTTTGCACTCTTTCTAACATACAAAAATCCTAATAAAATCCATGAATGCATGGCTTAGCAAGCACCAACAGGTAGTCATACTACTAGAATCAGTGTGACGTCTGTAACATTACATCACCATTCTTTGTGATATGATAGATACAATCAAATTGAACTTTGTAATATCACATCTTGACCTTTGTAATATTATATCTCCACTCTTAGTGATATTATCACATAAATACAATTTAAGGACTTGCTGAGTTTTTACTTTGTATTTTATCTAACATGTGAAAATACTAATAAACCTCTAATGATGAATGTGTAGCGTAGCAATTGCCCACTGCTAGTAAACTAAATGAGAAAATTGCCGTTCCCAAGTACATGTAGAAAAATGGTGGGTTGGACAACGAAGGGTGCAATGGGGTCCAAGTGGTGCAACAACAACTCATTTTTAAACTCAGTCTACTCACGAGGAGTGCACTATACATGATGTTTGTAGGTGGCGTGCGTTCAAGCCCCTATAAGATGGGGGCTATGTAGGTAAAAAATTTGATTTCTATATGGTTATATTTACCTAATTTTTAAATTTTGACAATTTCGTGTACCCTAGGCTTCATTTGAATTAAGTTCTTGTGATATTTTTGTATACCCTATGTTCATTATAAATAAACAATGACACAAATGAAATTACACACATATAATCAGAGACCAAACACTTCAAAACATATATTTTAACCAATCACATAATACTTCAAACAAGAACTTGAGAGAAAACAGAAAGATGGAAAAGCATGTAGTATACCTAAAAGCATATTTGTAAATTCAATATAGGATGAAGGAAAAAGTAGCAAAACCCAGTACACTTCAACCACAAACCCCTTTTAACATTACTTGTACATCTTTCATTAACCCTACCAAGAACCCTACAACCCTAAGCTAGTGTTGAAAACAACTAATATTAGAAGTTTGAACAAGGATCAAACATGGGATACTTTGTCATACTCAAAACATGGGATAATTTAGCTAACCATTAAATAATTAAAATATATCCAATAAAAGTGTAGATTTTTTTTTGAATATTGGCAAGGCTATTGTACAACTAACTTTTTTATAATTCTCATTATTATGCCCTACCCTTCATTATTTATAAAGAGCCCACACCCATTTTAATGGTGCTTACTTTTTATAAAGCCATGTCAAAAATTTAGGACCAAGGCAATTATAATAACCCTTCATTTGATTGCACGTGTACAATAAAAAAAATGGAGTGCACTCCCCGTGAGTCTATTGCACACATGCCGATGTGGGGCTGGGTGGAAAACCTCAAATTTTTTCACAAGGAGTAATGGTAATAATTTGTCCCATGTATTTGTATTGTTCAATTGTATCCTCCTCCATGCTCTATACTACTGAAGTGTCTGTGAATTCATAAATGTATTCAAAACTCCCTAATGCAATCACTAGATGGCAATAGTCAAACTCTCACATTTTTTTGGCAATTGAAAAACCTGAGGTTTTCCACCACGGCCCCATATCGACATATGTGCAATAGAATGAGCCCTCATTTCAAGACGAGGTGTGGTCAGTTCGTCAGTCCATCAATCTGTCTTAGAATCTTGGACCAAGGCGGCGTGCGTGATGGACCAACGCCAAGCCACCACGCCCTCCTTTTTGTCCTAAGGTAGGAGGCTCTAATTTGGAGCATGCTCTAAAATGGAGCACCTCCTCAAATGTACTCCACTTATACATGTTGTTTTTCATAGCCCTTCAACAGTGTACAGGTCATGTACATTTGAGGAGGTGCTCCATTTTAGAGCTCTATGGCCTTTCCACTTTAAAATTTCATAACTAATTCCACAAAGTTCCAAAAAATGAAACAACCTGGGTTAGATGCAAATTCTTCTTGTCTTTCAAGGAAAATTTACTGAAAAATATTTCAAGAAGTTTCACCTACCCAATATTCAGTTTCAGCCCTTAGATGATCCAATTATGAGCCTCCTACCCTACCAAGAGCAACTGAGTCACCTGGTAACTTACCACCATGAGGAAATTTGGAACTCAACTTTATATCAAGTTTACATTAAATAAAAACTAAATGGACGCCTAGCCCTAACATTTCACTATCCTACCGGCTGACATGGACATATTAGTTGGTGACTTGGCAAGTTGAAGTACCCGATAAACCCTAAGCGTGAACTCTTCAATGGACAAAACTAGTATTTCAAACAATGACATTTGAGAATTTTTTGTCCAATCACTAGTCTAAACTAGGCCTCAAGGGTGCTTCCAAACTTGTCTGGTAGAGGAACATTCTTGGATGGCACACCCAAAGACCGGATGACGTGGAAGTGGTCCTTGTGGATGAAACACTGGACGGGGTGCGGATTTTTGTGTTTTGTCCAACCACTAAGGTAACCTTCCCCATGCCCAAATAGTCACCAAAGCCGACCCCTACTTTTGAGGTGTTCACCACTCACTGTGAACCCAAAGTGGAGCACTCAATGCCACTTGCACAAGCAAATCTTGCCACATGTTAGCTTAGGAGTTACTTTGGAAAGGTTGGGATTGGGACCGTCAAGTACACGTATAGGAACACATCTGAAAAATTTCAAGGATAGTTTAGAGTTACTTTTAGGGACCATATGAGTTGTAACTTTACCCTATAATATAACATATTTTACAAAAAAAATTCCACAAAAACAACGTTCCATGGTAGCTTGTTGAAAGGCTATTCCACCTTCAAGTACCCTAAACCATTAACCCTTAAGCATCAGGTGGGTCACCATGGCCTACCCTGACTTTAGCTTCTACAATATTTTGCAGCTGAGCACCAGTGATATTGCTTCAAAAAGTTGCAAAAGTCAACAATACATGCTGAATCCATGAAAATTGCAATAAGGGCAACTTGGGACCTAACAGAGTGATTCACAACTTGGAGTACCTAAAAATATAAGTGTGTTTGATAAATTTGTTTTTTGTCTTCCATGATACACTACGTATTTATGGTCACTTTTGAAAAAAAATCAAATCAAGATCAATTTTCTTTTGGGCTACTGAGTTGTTTTTTTAAGAGCCAAAGGCCATTTTTTGTCCTCCTTGACGTTTAGGGGTTAAACACTCGGGTATGGGTAAGGTAAGATTACCTTAGGCCTAGTTCAAACTAGCGATTGGCAGAGACACGGAAATCGGCACCCCGTCTAGTGTTTCGCCTGATAGAAACTTTTTCGTGTAATCGCGTGTCATCCAAGAGTGTGCCTCTGCTAGACAAGTTTGGTACCACCCTTGAAGTAGGCCCCAAATCTTCACTGTCTTGGCCGCTGACATGGCTATATAGAGTGGTCCCCATGGTGGTGAAGATAGATGTAAAAGTACAGGACAAACCTGTAGTTTGAATCCAACGGCGGAGGAAAACCAAATTTCAACCAATCACGTTTGAGAAATTTTCAGTTGGTTGCTAGTCTGAACCGGGCCTAAGAGCATCTCCATTGGATGGGGCAAGTCGCTCCACTTGCGCAGCAGGTGGAAACTTTTGCTTTCAAAGACCATTGGTAGGAAGGGCTGGCAATTTTTGTCCCCGGCCTCGCCAAATTTACCTCTAGGGATAGGGTCCTGCCGGGACTTCAACTTCTTGTAGAGAGCTAGAATTGCGGGTTTGCATTTATTTCATCTATCCCAAGCCCAAGCATATGGGGCATTAGATTACGTGTCGAGTCTCTACTGGCAAGCTCAGCACAACCCTAGCAGGTAAGGATGACCCAGCCTCAATCTCCTATGCCGGACTCTAGCAACACCGGTGGAGATCCAGCAGATAAGGTAGGCACACCCATACCTGATCATTTAAGGTTTTGGGGCACCGCAAGGTCTCAAAAAATTCCGGAAAAAAACCCATAAGGTTAGCCTTTCAACAAGCTATCAAGGAACGTAATTTTTGTGGAAAAAAAGTATTGTCGAATGTTTTAAATTAAATGGCAAAGCTGCAACTCAAAGGATCCTACAGGTAACTCTAAACTACCCTTGGAAATGCTTGAATGTGTTCCTATAAATGCACAAGATGGTCCCAATCCCAACCGCCTCAAAGCAACTTAGCAATTGACATGTGACAAGATTTGCTTGTGCAAGTGACATTTAATGCTCCACTTTAAGTTCAAGAGTGGGTGGAGAACAACCAAAAACTAAAATGCAATATTAGAAGATGATTGCTGATGTGTGTGCCTACCTTAAATTAACTCCACAGCCCCAGCTTCCCCCTCTGGCCAGCCCGTCCTTGCTCAAACCAGTGGAGATGCCCTAAGGGTTAAACGCTAGGGTATGAGTAAAGTTACCTTAGTCTGAACGGGGCATAAGGTTACTTCCACTTCTGCTTCTTCTCCGAAGGAATCCTGGGGTCTTCCTCGGAGGAAGGCCCACTGGCCCACATCCCAAGCCCCACCCACCCCACCCAAGCAAGCGTCGACGGTCGACCTCGGCCCGGTCTCCGAAACGGAACTGCGGCGCCCCGACCATCCCTGCCTCTTGCATCTCCCTCTCTCTCTCCCCCTCTCTCCCTCTCCCTCTCCCATTCACGATGGCTTTTCCCCCAACCCCGAGATTCCCTTTCTCCTTTCCTAGTACCTCTGACGACGTTGTGCTCACTGCGTTCCTCTCCCCCTTTTCATTCGTGGTCATTTATTACCGATCCCTCACTCCTTCTTCGTCCGATGTGTTGTACGATGATGCTGTACCCCGCACCAACAACAATAACACAGCCCTCTGTTGCCCTGGTTTCGCCATCTCTCAAGGTTTAGGGCGTTCGATTCCAGAACAGCACTCTCCAACTCGGATTGCCAAAGCTTTCGACACCCTTTGGTCCGGTTTGTAAGGGATTTCAACATCTGAAGACGAAGACGAAGAAGAAGGGGATGCACTCTTCCTCCTCGTTGAGTGCCCGTTTCAGATCCAAGGGTTGGAAATTCCGGATGTGGAGCGCAAGGTGTAATACATGAAGAAGAGCAGCAGCTTGATCAGCTTTGCATTGCGATCAGGGTTTGTTGTTGTTGTGGTTGTGGTGGTGGTGTTGTGAGGTTGCGGTAATCGTGGAGAGTAGTAGCTAGAGACGTATGAGAATACTACTACTGATGTGTACGCCCTGCTGCGCTCACAATGGGCATGATGGTATCCGTGTTTGGATTCGGAGAATGAACGTCAAATTCCGTGACACAAGCTCACTACCACCACCATCCACTTAAGCCAATTCTCGAGGCGATTGTTTCTTCTTCAACACGTCGGGTTTTGTGTCGTCATGGAAGCGTTTGAGAGCCGGAGAAACCCCGCCAAGCCGACCTTCTCCGTGAGTAGTGGGAGTAGTCCCAACCTATGGGGGGGCAGCATCAGCGACGACGCGCATCGCGTCTTGGTCGTCATGGACGTGGGCAAGGAGCTCTCCTACACGGCGCTGGATTGGGCGCTGGACCACGTCCTGCAAAGCGGCGATGCTTTGAAGCTGCTCGGCGTTCTGCAGCAGGTCTCCACGTCCAATAAGGCGGGCTTCCAAGCCGGTCTTTCCAAGCGTAAGCTACTAAGCTCTCCCCCCCCCCCCCCCACCTTTGCAATCTGTCGGTAACCGTAGTACTAGGGTTTTCGTTGCCAATTCTCTTTCCTCGTCTTCTTCCCATTTTCTTTTACACTTTCGTACTCCCTCTGTCGCTCTAAAAATGTCCCACAAGCTTCCTTGTGAAGGATTAACTGGGTTTTTAGTCTTTGTGCTAGTGACACATGCATTCTAGATTCAATACACCATATACCAAATCTATGCAAAATCTTCAGCTGGTTGGGCACCTAGATTCCATGCAAAAAGTACCATATTTGTGATGATTTAAAGATTAGTAGCAACAATGTTACCTCATATGGGCAAATCCAATCTTGCTAGGAGAGGAATGCTCTTTAATCGCTGAATTTGACCCCATGAGATCATTGAACATGGCAAACGCTTGCTCAGCGTTTGAAATCAGCAAAAGGGAGCTTTTTAGTGGTACAAGGAATGTGTTTTGATTCGGAGCTTTTTAGTGGTACAAGGAATGTGTTTTGATTCGGAGCTTTTTAGAGGTACAGAGGGAGTACTAGGGTTTTCGATGCGAATTCTCTTGCCTCGTCTTCCCTCCCATTCTCATTACACTTTCATATTTTGTCTCCACTAAGGTTTTTGCGTCACTTGCAGTTTATAGAATAAAGTTTGCCTTCATTGGTAGAGCTCACTGTAGAGATCATTGTAGAGATCATTGTAGAGCTCTAGGAGTGTCACTGCAACCAAATTCCCTAAAACTCAAATTTTCATATCTAAGGGAAAATGCTCTAAAACCGTCATTTTAAGGGTGATTTGCCTTTTTCATGGGCTTTTCAAGATAAGGAATTTTTTTTGTCTAATTTTTAGGCAAAGAGAAATGCATGCTAAATGTAACACAATTTTTTTCGTTTTCTTTGAAGCATTATTGAATTGTTGATTGATTTTCAAAGTTTTTTGCAGTAGACTCCTATTTGTGACTTTAGGTCTTCCATGAATCGTCCCCTTACAACATAAAGAGATGAGGTGAAATCAAGGAGTATGTATGACTCTTGCAATAGATTACACCTTTTCTTCATATCCATTCTTGAGCTACCTATGGGACTCTTTATCTAAAAGAGTCGCAATTAGAGCACACTCTACCTTACAAGAATTTTGTATGCAATTTTCAAAGTAGGAGGGTGTGAGAAGCACAACTAGGCAAGTCACCGTGTCCATTTAAAGAGCAAGTGGTCATTGACTTTTACTCTACCTTCTCATTTATGGTGAGGGTTTAGAGATTTCCAATTTTGCTTTCAGAGCTTGTTTTGTGTTAGACGGGGGGTTTTTTTTTTTTCTAAAACCCTTGTTGTTGTTGTGTGTGACGTGGTTGCAGTGGGGTACAAATCATGGACTGATGAGAAGGGCTTGAACGGTGCGAACCGCAGTGTCTTGGATGCGGAGCTTCTCACCAAAAAGCAGATTCTGCAAAGTAACTTAGACCTTCATCTGCGGTGTCAGAATCTCGGGGTAACTCCAACACGTCCTGCATCTCCTTGTTGCTCCTTCCGTAGTACAATCTTTAGTCAAATGGACACAAACTTACACCGCAGAGCAATCGTCAAAACCCTATCTATATGGTGGAATTTTGTAAAATGCTGTGTTAACACTAGTTGTTGTTGAACCCTCATGTTTCTGCTGTCCACGGTGTTTTCTCTGTGTAGGTCAATTTGGATATCGACGTCCAACTCGCTCGTGACCTCAAGGCTCTCATTGTTGAAGTGGCCAGGAACCTTGGAGCGCACCATGTCGTCCTGGACAGGTGTGTCGGTATTTTTACTTTGCTTAACCCAGTCACAGCAATCTCAGCAAAGTTCAGGTTTTAGCCTTGATAAGTGAAACCTTCTTCTCTGTGGCTGTATGGGAAGAGACCCCCCACTGGTTCGAAGGATAGCCTTCTAGTATGATCATGAAGAGACCCGGAATAAGAGAGCCTTGAAAAACCGTATTTGTTGTGTACAAATGGTTTAGTGTTATTCTGAACGCATGATGATGCCAGATTTGACGTGTTGTGAAATCTTATCTAATTTTTTTGGTTCTGTTTTGTTTTTGCGTTGGATGTTGGTTTAGGAGTATGAAGAAAGATAAGAAGTACTACATCGACAATCTCACATGCTACGTCACGCGTGTGAAGACGAATGACACGTGTCAGGCACTTCGACCGGGGCTCCCCCCGGACACGATGACCATCAGCCGGCCCATCAGCCCGGCCTCTGGTCCTCAGATTCCTGCCACTTTGGACCGGAGGCCTTCACACCGGCGTTCCACCGCGTCCATGTTCCTGAAAGGAGAGCCTGACTTGCACAGCCTTCAAAGCGAAGCGGAGGTGCTTGATTCTGAAGTGGAGTCCGAGCAAGGGATCACCACGTGTATCAATCCCAACATGCGGCAGGAGCTTATCGCTGTTCGGCAGTGGCTGGAGGATCAAGGTAGCCCTGAGCCTGGTAAAGTCCCCCCTTGAACCCACCCTCACTAATGCACTTGCTTGACAATATTTCTAACACAAATTCCTGCCTCAGAGGGTATAAACGCAAGTGTAGTAGATCCAGTCATGTCGACTGTACCTTCTCTCTTTTTATACGAGGATCGGCTAAATTTAAGAATATCTTCTACCATTTTGTTTCTATACCTACAAAGAATGTGACCACAACGGTGGTAAAGTTGAAGTTGTAGCACATTTAGCAGGGAGTATGTCTAATACCAATATACACTAATTCCAACCTCTTTGATGGTAGAACCGCTTATGAACTAAAAGTACCCTGGGGTTATTGCGGCCGATTTTGGGAGCTGAGATTAAGCATGTCGATTTTTGAGCTTGGAGGTTTTTAGAGGGTGAACAGTATGTGTGTTTATCCAGAAGCTAATCCTGACTTTTCGAGTAAGATGAGGCGGGTTTATTCTGGTAGCGTTCGTATGAGTAATTTTATTAGATTGAGGTGAAGCTGATACTGGTGGTATGAAGGAGTCGTGACTATAATATCTCGACATGCACTATCGACATGCACTAGAAGAAAAATGAGTCCTAAACGACCAGTTCACAATGACTGCAAATGTCCTAAACAACCTAAACAACTATACAATGGCTTTGTTTAGGACATTTTGTAGTCGTTGTGAACCAGTCATTTAGGACACATTCTTCTAGTGATGCTTTGGGTTTGTTAACGTCGACGGGGTCAATGTACGGGGAGTACCGGCATTTAGTTCAAGCTAGCCGGTTGATTTTGAGAATTGCCGAATTGAATTCAAAAGTTTAGGAAAAAAACTGACCATTTAAGAAGAGAAAAGAGAGAATATTCTTTCTTTCAATAGGCTTAGCCGGGAGTATACTCTAGACAACCGATTGGCCCAAGAGAATGTAGGATATTGACCGGTTCAGCCAAAAAAACTCCCCGGACTGTGGACGGGGTAGAGTTTGTTTAGTTGGCTTTTTAGTAACGCACATGGCTTGGTTTTTTTGCTTAAGAAGATGTGGTGGTGAATATTTTCATGGCAGCGATCTACCCACGCGAGGAGTCACTGCAGCTGAGTGCGTCGCCGAGGTCAGACGTGATCAGTCCTGCGGCAACCGACGGCGTCGACGCGTGTGCCGACGCGTGTGCCGACGCCAGAGCGTTTCCAAGGAAAGCGGCGAACGACAACGGCGGGCAGCAGCAGATGTCAGAGACGGTAACGAATTCGTGCACTTCCCCGACGTCTGACGATTCTCCGACGGGCGCGTCGTCGTCGTCAACGCAGGAGCCGCCCATGGGGTCGCGCCCATTCGCGCTGGGGCGGCCGGCGGCGGATGCGTGGCCGTCCATGGTCGACGATGCGGAGGCTGTGGATCCTCGACAGGATACCAGCAGCAGAGCGCAGCAAGGCCCCATCTCCGTGCAGCCGCGGCGAGTGGACGCGAGCTGGGCGCTGCAGAACCTGAACGAGCTCTTGAACGGTGACGTCGGCAGCTACTTGTCACCCCGTGAGACCGTGACGACGAAACTGGCCGCGGTGGCGAAGCCCATGCCCGTGACCACCAAGCTGTCGACGTCCAAGTCTACCCCGGCGCATCTGGACTCTCTCCGAGGCCGGAGCCCTGTCCCACACCAACAACACCACCACCTCCAACAGCATCACCCTCAACAGCACCACCAACAACAGCATCACCACCAACAGCACCACCACCAACAGCATCACTATCAACAGCAACACCTCCAACAGCACCACCACCAACAGCATTTACACCAACAGCAGCAACAGGAC
Organism: Ulota crispa; assembly: GCA_963920765.1. Classification (NCBI taxonomy): domain Eukaryota; kingdom Viridiplantae; phylum Streptophyta; class Bryopsida; order Orthotrichales; family Orthotrichaceae; genus Ulota; species Ulota crispa. The sequence continues at coordinate 25,141,212 of OY987243.1, read as the reverse complement.
CAGCAGGAGCAAGAGCATCAGCAGGAGGAGCAGGAGCGGCAGCGGCAAGCAGTGGTGGTTGCGGGAGAGAGGGCGGCAGCTTTGCAGGGGCAGGTGCAGGGGCCGGTGCAGGGGCGGCGAGGGGCGTTCACAAAGAAGCAGGGGCCGGTAGCGCCGCCGCTGTGCACGGTGTGCAAGCACAAGACGCCGGAGTTCGGCAAGGCGGCGAGGCGGTTCGGGTATGGTGAGTTGCGGTACGCGACGGACAACTTCAACCACCACAACTACCTGGCGCAAGGCGGGTATGGGTCCGTGTACCGGGGCATTCTGCCGGAGGGGCAGCTGATTGCGGTGAAGCAGCACAAGATTGCGAGCAACCAGGGGGATGAGGAGTTTTGTGCGGAGGTGGAGGTTCTAAGTTGTGCACAGCATCGTAACCTTGTCACGCTCATTGGCTATTGCGTCGAGAACGGCAAGCGCCTCCTCGTGTATGAGTATGTGTGTAACGGCTCCTTGGATCGGCACCTCTCTGGTAAACTAAACTAAACAACAACGCCCTCTCTCTCTTCTTTTTGCTTTTGTACTTTGGGCACCTCCCTCCTCTCTCGAGTGTGAGTTTTCGGTGGTAACTTAGGAAGTAATGCAAATGAAGTTGTGTTTTTTTGTTTGGTTGTGTGCTTTGTGTGGATGGCCATTTTCTGTTAGGGTCCTATTGTTGGTTGGTTGGTCACCACCATAATGAACCAATGGGATCGCTCAAATCCTTGATTCGCTCAAATCAGGGTTGGTCCAACTGGTCTTGTTGATGACATAGCTGCTTATGTGACATTTTTTTGCGTCAAAAGTCAGGCTCAAGCCCAAAACAATGTTGGGTCATGACAATGTATCAACCTAATCCAAGAACATGCATGGACCCGATTTCTTTATTTTGAAACTGAGCCATCAATTTGGGCCCAAGGCTTTACCTTTTCTCGTATCTGTTGTTGTTGACCTGCTAATGATGATATTATTTGTCCTAGCTAAACAAAGTTTCCTTTATAGATCCATTCTCTACCATTATGCAAAGTGGATTATCGCTGTCAACGAACTTGTTGTACTCATAAGAGGTGGGCTTGGGTTTGCGCAGGGAAGAACCGGGAGTGTTTGCCGTGGAAGTACCGGCAGAAGATAGCGCTGGGGTCGGCGAGGGCGCTGCGGTATTTGCACGAGGAGTGCCGGGTGGGGTGCATCGTGCACCGCGACATGCGCCCCAACAACATCCTGCTCACGCACGACTTCACGCCCATGGTCGGCGACTTCGGCCTCGCCCGCCGCCAGATGCACGGCCACATGGCCGAGGAGACCCGCGTCCTCGGCACCCTCGGGTAAGCGCACTTCTGCACCACCACCACCACCACCACCACACCACCACCACTTCCTCATTGGATTAGGCAAAAAACAAATAAATGTAGGGCCAAGGTTACATGAAAGTATGTAAAGGACTACACTAAAATAGTGCATTTAGGTTGGTTGCTCCACACTAATTTCTTGATATTCTACACTATATAAGTACTTGTTGGTACTACATTAGTTTTTATCAATAACGGACTACGCTAAATAGTGCATTCAGGTTGGTTGTCCCACACTAACTTCTTGACATTCTACACTATATAAATACTAGCTGGAATTTTCATCAATAATTACTGCAATGAATTTTTTTAAAGGGCCTGGCAACAACAAGAAAGTGTTGCACAAAAACAAACTAGTAGCATCCAAGTTTTAAACCATGTGAAATCCGAGAGTTGCATGCACCTCCAAGTGGCCAAGCAATGAGTCATGAGGTAACTTTCTAAGGTAAGGCAATTAGGTGAGGCAACCTAATTGTTAAGGCAACCTTGATGCATTATTTAGTGTAGTATGCGAGGTGGCTGTGCATGGGTGTTGCAATATTCAACATCTTCTATTGTATATTAAGTTTGTGTCAATATGTTATCTTTGTTTATATTTGTTTGGTTGTCATGGTGGGTTTTAGGTACCTTGCACCGGAGTATGCCGAGACCGGGCAGATTACGGAAAAAGCTGACGTCTACGCGTTTGGCGTGGTGTTGCTGGAGATCATTACTGGGCGGAAAGCTGTGTTGATGAGTCAGCAGGGCGGTAAAAACGGCGTTCTTCTTACAGACTGGGTAAAGGAACCCTGCTTTTGTATTCAAATTTTACGTAATTCTTTTTCGTTGTGATTTCATCGTTGTCTTTGTCCATGTGACATCAAAACTTGTCAAAAATATATATGAAATTGGTTGTGGACCTAGGGAGGCCACTAACGGCTCTGTACAATCCGCCAAATCCTGGTTTTGGTTTTGCTTACAAATGGTTTTTTTGGATTTAACACGATATTTGTTAATTTGGGAAGAAAACTTTCCCAAAACAGATTTTGAGATATTAAATTTTGCATTTGTGAGAATATTTTGGTGATTTAAAGTGACTTTTTTTTGATAATTCCTTCAAGATATTTCATCCATCGATATAAGGTCTTGAAGAAATCATCATAAAATTCACTCTAAATCACCTAAAAACTATTAATAATGAAAATTTCAAAAGTCCCAAAATCAGTGTTTTTCCCAAATTAATGAATATTGCATCTTTTTTTTGGCTTCTGCATCCTCCTAGGCACTCTGAAGGGTTGGTTAACCATGAGTTGTTCAAAGGCTTTTTTGGGTGTTTTGCTTGATTGTTGCTAGTCCGTGCCTGCTTGCTCATGGTTTTTGCTGCTGTTGGCAGGTTAACCATGAGTGTTTTTTTATCAAAAGATTTTTTTTAACAAAAGTTTTTTTGGATGTTTCGCTTGATTGTTGTAAGTCCGTGCCTGCTTGCTTGCTTAAGGTTTTGCTGCTGTTTTGTTGGCAGGCTAGGGAGCTGCTGGACACGCCCAACTTGGAGCTGGTGGACCCGCGTCTGCGAGGGACGGAGTGCTCCGACAACAACCTCTTCGAGATGCACTGCATGATGCACGCCGCCAGGCAGTGCATCAAAAAGGACCCGGCCATGCGGCCACGCATGGCGCAGGTGCTGCGCATTCTGGACCCGCAGCAGGACGGCGAGGCGCTCTATGGCCGCGGCGGCGGCGGCATGGGCGCCAGGAAGATGACGCCGGAGCAGCTCCCCGCGTTCGCTCCGCTCGCTTCGGTGGCAGCGCAAGCCGACGCCGCCGCCGGCGACTTCGGCAAGCTCAAGACGGCTGCGTCGTTGCCGGCGACTTTGGACGACAGCAGCAGCTACTTCACGACGACGACGACTACGTCGACGTCGTCGTCGCCGGTGAGCAAGCCGTCCAAGCACAAAGGCATGAAGGGCAAGAGCAAGAGCATGTTCAAAACCAGCCGCAGCTCGTCCGCCCCGCGCCTCTCGTACGACGAGCAGCGCAATTTGGAAGACGAGGAGGACGGGTTCCGGGAGGGCGTGCTCTTGTCCTACAACAGTATGCTGGAGTTCGTGTGACGTCGCGGTGTGCTGTCCTCACGACGCTGGCGACGAGTCCCAACGCTGCGGAGTACTGGAGGTCTGACTCTCTCAACTCTATCAAGCCTACGTCGTCATCTTTGACTCTTGCAGCTTTCATTCTGGTATAAGCCATTCCGAGATCAACCTTTTCTGGTATAAGCCTGTTCTGGTATGAGCCTTTTCTGATAGTAAGTTTTTTCCTGATAGTAAGATACGTAAGGTTGGTTTGATGGAAAGAACGCCATTGTGTGAGGAACTCGGTTAGGAGTTCATGCCAAATCCTGCAGACTACTGGAGGTCTGACTCTCCGAACTCTATAAACCCTGCGTCGTCATCTCTGACTCTTGCAGCTTTCATTCTGGTATAAGCCATTCTGAGATCAGTCTTTGAGGCTTTTCTGGTAGCGAGCTTTTCCTGATAGTAAGTTACGAGTGGTTGGTTGGATGGAAAGAACGCCGTTGTGTGAGGAACTCGGTTAGGAGATCATGCTAAAGCCTGCGGAGTACTGGGAGTCTGACGCTCCCAACTCTATCAATCCTACTTCGTCATCGATTCTTGCAGCTTTCGTTCTGGGATAAGCCATTCTGAGATCAGCCTTTTCTGGTATAGGCCTTTTCTGGTATGAGCCTTTTCTGATAGTGAGCTTTATTCCTGATAGTGAGTGACGAGTGGTTGGTTGGATGGATAGAACGCCGTTGTGTGAGGAACTCGATTGGGAGTTCATGCCAAGGCTTCAAGGAAAGTGAAGTGATGGTAATTGGACTTGCCGAGTTGTTAAGAATGGTAGTTCATTTGTATATGACGAGTTGAGCACCGTGAGTTTTTGTTTTTTTAAGCCTTGTGGGCAGTGCCTTTTGTATATTAAGTTTCCCAAGTTTCTGAGTTGTAGACCATTGTAACGAGGTATGATATATACATGTGTTTTTTTTGCTGTGCTTGTGGAAAGTTGTGTATTGCTGGGGACGGGAGGATTTGGAGTTGAGATTCTAGTGTGTAGTGGCTGTTGTGTTTTGTAACTCGCATCTTTGTTGGGTTTGATATACTACAATTGGAGTTTTCTTGCTGTTGGAGTTTTGTATAAGAGCATCCACACCCTTGCACACAATTTGGAGCGCTTGTTAAAAGCAGGTGTCCAATGTGCATCCTAGGTGCATCCATGACCACGGGGGCTTGCTCAAATCTCCAATGCCCCTCAAGCAAGTACAAGCAAGCACTAAGAGCATATCACAGAGGATAGGTGTTGAGCTCCAAGTGTGGGTCTCTTGTGTTGACCTATCAACAAGTTTTGATTGTCTTAGATTTGGGCGTTTTAACAAGTCATCAAACCCTAAACGTTTGAGTGTCTGAGTTACAATTGAGCAAGCTTTGTCCTTGTAAGGTATGTTAACCAAATACCGCTCGTCAACCCATTGCAATTCAAATGTAGGCCAAAATTTCATCTTTGAACTCAAATCTTGCCCCTCCGTAGATAGCTTATCTTCTAAGTTCAAAGAATTCTAGAAGATAAGGTATCTATGGAGGGTCTAGATTTGAGTTCAAAAATGAAATTCCTGCCTACATTTGAATGACATTGGGTTGATGATCGGTGTTGGGTTTACCTATCTTATAGGGAGTTGGCAAGCCTATGTTGAGGCACGTCAAATGAAGTAATTGCAAATGCTCCTGTGAGATTGTTGAGCGTGTGTGTCCAAATGCTCTAATGATGTGAATAGTGTTTTGAACCTGGAAAGAAGTGATTTTGAGCACTAGAAGAATGAAAAGCATCCTTATCAATTTGGTCCACAACAACTACTTGATGAATTAGTCTTGCACATGTTGTGGACCAGTTATTTACTTTTGTTGTTTATTTCCATTTTACTTCTAGTGAAAGCAAGGTTTGCTTTGTATTGTAGCATACTTAATTTCAACTCTAGATTGGGATTCAGTTTATTTTGGTAGGAAATTAGAATTTGCATGTACTTAACTGTTGTTGGAGTTGTAATCATTACATTACTAACCTACACAGAAAGCTACACAAAGTGCAAGTATTACTTCAACCAATGTAAACATACTAACCTGACATTCACAAAAAAATGGTAAGATATTCTAATTGATATTGCATCTGCAAGAGATGCAAACCATCCAACCACATCACGAAGAACGCACATAGCATCAATGCTCCTTTAAGGACGTTTGAGATGGACCAAAAACATTTGCATGAATTTCTTAGATACCGCAATAAACCTTGAACCAAAACGAAGTTTACTTCTATATTTACTCATTAGCCTTGGAAACAAGAAAGCAGATAATACAGTGGAGTAAGCATAATGAAGATCTAGACCTACACAAAAACTTTAATTTAAGAACTTAAAATTTGTCCCTTCATGTAACTTTACAAATGCATGAAGTGCCACCAACTACACCATTGATGGAAAACAGAGTAAATTCAAAAAAAGAGTGCCCCGATCCCCTCGGTTCTTTAAAAAATCCTAGATGAAACATTGATATTCCCATACTTCTTCCTATAAGTACATAATTGTGTCCTTGGCTGACCCACACTACGTCCCAATTTCACCAAGAGTTTGTTTACTGATGCAAACTTGTTTGTTCCCAGCTCCTTTACCGAAGCAAATGGACGTACTCTCTCATATTTTGCAACCCTTACCTTAGCCAGAAACTCCCTTTCAAAACCTGTACTAAGCTTCCAGACAGAAATGCAACATACCAGTTTATTGCATTCGGCATCTACTTAAGTCCTTGGCGGTTGACTGGTAGATACACTGCCCAGGAACTTCCGGATTGAACGAAGCGGATCATCCTGCACACACCATCACGAGCTGAGGCAAATCGAAAGCGAAAAAGGTCATTGCACCATTGCAATAAACATGCTACTATAATAACTGGGAATGCAGAGACAAAGTTCCCATGCTATAGTAACCTAAAGAACGAAATAACCTCTAAGCAATGTCCAGTAAAAAAAAGGTGACCAAACTACCAAATCGAACGAGGATGAAAAACGAACACATGGCACACAGGACGACAAAGCAACTAAAAACCTGGGCAGTAAGTACAACGATAATTTTACAAAAAAAATAAATTTAAAGAACATGTGGCTCATATACGAGAAGAATCAAGAATCAACTGGTTTTCAGAACCCCAAAGTAAGTCTATGCGTGAAACCTGGTAAGTGCTTGAAATCTCTCAGGCAACAATACAAAATCTCAATCGCCATTATAGAATAGGTATGCACTTGGACGTTTCAGAAGACAAAGGTAAAACCTTTCACCACAACACGAAAGTAGAAAGATGAACATTATAACCAGTGACGATAACATTACGAACTTATAACCTCACACTGCAACGAATAAAATCCCTCACCACAGATTCTATGTTCCATTTTATTAAGAGAGATGCTATTGCTGCAGAAGCGACAAGGATAACAAATTACCTTGCGTTTGGAAGCAGCGAACTCAGCTGCAGCTAAGCCTGTTCCAGAACGCTCGTCCTGCAAAGCATCCAGCATAATTTGCCATCCACAAGAAATATCAGGCCCTGTGCTGCTTGTTGCTGCAGCGACATGACCGTTCACCCAGGGACAAAAGTGCCTGTGCTGCCGAATGGGGTCGAACTGCCTTGTCTGGATTTCCAACTTCGAAACATCCTCAGACGGCAATCCTGAACAATCCAATTTCAAATTGTCAGCAACTGTAAAACCCTAGAATACTCTCGTAGACGTTTTGATGCAGAAAGCTGAGGAATAAATGTGTGTATGTATGCCTGTATTTCTTATCACAAAAAACCATACATCTCGTGTATATGAGATGCTCCTTGAAAATCCGTGCATTTCACCTGGTGGAAGAAAAGAATGGCTCTGGACCTCTTCGTTCCTCTGAACCGGAGATTCTTCTAACATGTGTCCATCTGCAACTTCTTTAACTTGGAGGCTTGCACCAGCATCATGACCCAGAATAATAGCATTTGTCGTGTCAATAGTACTTTCTGCATTAGCATCATCGTCAGCTTCTCTTTGGTTGCCCTGTCCTTGACGTTTCTCGAACACTCCACCTGAAAGAGTGGCTTCGACAAATGTGTGACTGATACCAGGCATAGCTTGCCGACTGCTTCCATGATAATCTTTCAAGTCTACCGTCTCTGTCTCCTCAGGAACAAAGTCATCCATCAAACCACGACCAGAGACAAATGCTTCCATCAATTCAGAATCATCAGTTACAAATTCTGCAACACTCTCTGACCGTTCCAGAGGAGCTCCACAACCATGAATCTCAGCTTCAGAACTACCGCCAAGGTCTGCTCTTTCCAAACCCGCTACTCCTGCACTAACCCTTGTTCCTGACGTTATGACTAATTCGTTATTCCGTACACCATCCTCAACCCCTCCATCAGACGTGCTCTTAACTGCCCCATTGCTGTGTTCAGCCTGAACCACAGACATGGGCCCATGATACTCTGCCGTATTCATGTATTGCTCATCGCTGTCTGGAGGCAAATTGTCCACACTCTCCATTGAACTCTCTTTCTTTGGTAGGTAGCGTGAATCGATTGCGTTTACAGAAGAGGCATGAGGAAGGGCTATCGCAGGCAGCTTCATCGGAGGACCCGGCCACTGTGAATCTACTTCACGCTTGCGCTTCCCTTTTCGTGAGAACAGACCACCATCTAAATCATCATCTGTCACCTTAACATCTACCAATTTACCCTCCAGGTTATCTACTGGAAGGGACCTGTCGAAAGGAACCGTTTCTACGCTGCTGCCTCCATAACCAGTCTCTCTTTCTTGGTGCCCAGGTCGTCGGGAATCATAAGATGCAGCTGCATAAGTAGCTGCCTGACTACTCGTAGGCTGCACTCCAGTATGTAGCAAGGCAGGATTGGCAAAGGAAGGCGGCACCATAACCGAGGCATTAAGCCTCGTAGGAGGTGGACCACCTGCGATAGTAAGTTTCAGATCTAATACGCCTTTCTGAGGAGCAGCTCTCCCGAAGGTATTACCATGTATCACTTCAAGAGGTTTTGTATGAAGCGCATCTGCGGCTTCTGAAACGGCCAACCCTGGACCATCTGCTAACTCATCTGCACCAGATCTTTCAGTGCCCGACTCTAAGTGATTTTTTTTGGATGACAAAATTTCTTCAAATCCAGAACTCATCAGCAGAACGGGACGGTTCACTGTTGTATAATTCCATAGGCCAACGCTGGCACCACAAAGATTGCAATCAAGCACAGCAGATGCTGGGTCAGAAGAATCAGCACCAGGTTGAGTTTGACTCTGCGGAACCTTAGCTTCAAGGTCCCCTTTGAGGTGTATGGTGACGCTAGGCCCAGGTCCCAGCGAAGTTCCAGTCTGTTCCTTGGCCTGAGCACCTGAACGGTCCTCGTAATCCACAGTGTAAGGCAACAGCCGTGGCTCCCAACCACAAAGCGCAGTTATTCGTTGAGCCTGTTGCAAATCAGTTTTCAATAAAAATCTCAGGAAAATTGAATGCATCGGTTCTGTGGTCTGCTAAATTATTCTAACTAAAACTTAGAACATTCTCCAGCAAAATAAACGAAGTACTAATAAAAAAATGCAATGGAAATAGCTCTTGCACGAGTATCTTTCGACAATGAGCGCTATACACACAGCACCCGACGTACAAATCAGAAATACCAATGTGATAGAACGTAGCTTCCACCGGCATGCTCACCTTATAGAAACTCTTGTTCATTGCAAACAGCTCGTTTTCACTTGAGTTGGAACTCACTCCATTTCCATGCAGAAAACCAAAATCCGTAGGGCTGGGCTCGGAGAGAAGTTGATCAAGTTGCGATCCTCGGGACAATCTCATCTGATACAAAGTACTCTCAGAGATCACAGGGAGTGCAGATAACTGAAGAAGGGTTTCACAATGGCCAGTATAAGCTCCTCTTAGATCTGCTATAGGCGTAGGCGGAAAGTATGCCAATGTGTCCGCACAAGAATTGTTTCTCCATGTACACAAACCCTTGTGTGCAGTGTCAAGTTGCTCAGAAAATGCGAATGCAGCCCCTTCCACTGTTCCAAAATGTAAATAGGAAAACAAGTTCATCAAAAGATTGGACTTCCCAAGAGTGAAAATGTTCGCAGGTTCCATGAATTGAAGGCGAATGAAATAAAAACAGAAATACCTTAAACTTATGCAAGCCTTCGAAAAACGCTAACCTTGATGACGTGGCCAGGACGGTGGAATAGGGAAGCTGAGCCGAGAACCACAGGATTCACATGCAAGGAGGTCGATATCCACATTCACCCATCCTCTCCTAGCACAGGCCACGGGCCCTGCAACCTGTAGTTGCCTCCTTACATATTAAGTTGAATGCACTCGAATAGGATTCGTATACATAGCAAGCATCATAAAGTACATACTACTAAACCTGTGATAACAACAACCACCGAAAGGTGCAAGCAAGACCGCAATCAGAAATGATTTGCATAAATTAAAGCCGTACTCTAATAGCATATAGTAGCGCATCATCACAATACGATCTGCATGTGCACACGGACTGTTTGTGACTGAAATTCATTCAACTTCCTTATCTAACAACTCTACCTGAGGTTTTCCAAACCAGCTAATGGATTTGAAAGTAGCAAGACGACGAAGGAGATCACCACGGTCCCACGGTCTGCACCCATGAGATACTGGTGATGGTTCTACATCCCCAGGAGTTTGAAATGCCCTTCCACTCGTATTTTGCTGGTCCATCTTCTTCTTTTTGGCTGGTGAAGGACCTCCAGCAGAACTGCAAAAGGACCTTCGTTCAGATGTCTGTACACGTTTTGATAACACTAACTTCCGCATGCCTTCTGTTCCAGCTTCTCCAAAACTGACACACGACATTAACAGAGATTTCCCAACGTATTTCGCTATCCTTGGTCACATCGGTGTACTATCACGCCTTCCGACATTTATGAACGAATAGCGGAATGCAATCGAGCAACCAAGTGAAAGCCAGAGAGTTGTCAACAATATTGCATTGAAATGAAGTGCCTGATTTAGCTTTCAAAACAGAGCAGCACAATGCTTGGGAATTGTGGCAAACCAAATTCAACGTACCTGGCAGCTGGAGCAGAGCTTCCTGAAAACAGAAGTTCCATCGCCCGCTCAAAACGCTTCTCCGAAACCTCTGTGAACTCCATTGATGAAGAATACCTGATAACAGCAGAGTTGTTGCGTTTTACTTAAATCTACTGAATATCACAAGACGACAATTTCATATCCAGTACCTCGAAGATTCAGCAGAACCACAACAAGAATCATCAAAGTCGTGCTCCAGCGATAATATAAGATACAATATCCCTGAAGCAGACATTCACCCCCGATCTAGTCATGTGCAGCTTACGAATCAATCACAATACTCAGGCAACGGAAAAAACAAAAAAATAATAAAAATTACAGAAAAAGACAAATCGGAAGCTGAACATGCACCAGGGCATATGCCACAACCACCACAATATATCAAACAACAAAGTTACCTTTACCAATGCACAATCTTACAATTCGACAACAGAATGTGAACTAAGAAATACTTAGAAAGGAGTGAATTATAATAAAAAGCACACAGAAGAGACCAGTTATAACTTGATCGACCTAAATATTTATCACGCGCAGCCGTGCTCCAATTTCAAAAAACCTCACATCTAATCATTCATAATACCAGGTGTCTTCCTGACATCGAAGAACCTCCTCCGAAGCTCAGTTTATGTAATAAAACCGCAATCCTAATCAATGACACGATAGGATAAGCGCAATCCTACAACTTGACTCCGAAATGTGTGTAGTAAACTACTGGAAATAAACACTTATAAAGACAAAAGTCTATAAATAAACGCATTCATAAAACACCTGTGATAATTAAATCAACAAACGCAGCCTCACATAATTATTCCAGTTTTTAGAAAATTCTACAATTTCGCAAATCCTAAACCTAATCTGCATGATCGAAGCAGCTTCGATTTTCCTACGAAGCTCAGTGTAACCAAGCAGTAAACCGCAACCCTAACCAATTCTAGGAAGCTGGAAAACGACTATGCTGCAGTAAAAAAAAATCTGCATCCAGTGTTGTTCTCCCTACGACTATTTCGCATTTTTCCAGCTCGTGTAAAAACTATTCCGAGCCTGCTCAATCCGAATAATAAACTCAATGCTTTCGGGAGTTTCCAGACTGTGCTCTCAACTCTCCAATCTCTTGCCCATCAAAAATAATGGCATCGTAGAACGATCAACAAACGTAGCCTTACATAATAATTATTCCAGTTTTTAGAAATTCTACAATTTTGCAAACCCTAAACCTAATCTGCATGATCGAAGCAGCATCTTCGATTCCTACGAAGCTCAATGTAACCAAGCAAACCGCAACCCTAACCAATTCTAGGAAGCTGACAAACGACGAAAAAATCCGCATCCAGTGTTGTTGTTGTTCCCACGACCATTTTGCATTTTTCCAGCTCGTGTAAAACTATTCCTCACGCCTGCTCATTCCGAATAATACACTCATTGCTGTCGGGAATTTCCAGACTGTGCTGTCAACTCTCCAATCTCTTGCACATCGAAAATAACGACAACATAGAACGATCAACAAACGCAGCCTTACATAATAATTATTCCAGTTCTTAGAAAACTCTACAATTTTGCAAACCCTAAACCTAATCTGCATGATCGAAGCAGCATCTTCGATTCCTACGAAGCTCAATGTAACCAAGCAAACTGCAACCCTAACCAATTCTACAAAGCTGACAAACGGCTAAAACATCTGCATCCAGTATTGTTGTTCCCACGACTATTTCGCATTTTTCCAGCTCGTGTAAAAATTATTCCTTACGCCTGCTCAATCCGAATAATAAACTCAATGCTTTCGGGAGTTTCCAGACTGTGCTGTTAACTCTCTAATCTCTTGCACATCGAAAGTAACGGCATTGTAGAACGGTAGAGAAAAATGAGCGGAACATGAGAAAATGTCAACACGGCACACAGATGAGCCAGCGAGATCTTACAAAATGATTATATGTTGTGAGGATTCGGTGACGCTGCGACTCTTACTGCGGTTGGTTTTGCGAGGAGGTCTCTCTCAGATCAGTTCTTCTTCTGCAGGGGACATGTGTTTCGAGAAGAATCCAGGCAGAGTTGGATGCAAGTGCTCCGGGGTCTTGGAACTGGGGATTCGGTAGAGAAGGGTCCCGCTCCTCTCATTTAGGATCATTGGATTATTTGTTAAAATGCTTTAACCCCTCAAGGCCCAAGGGGGTAAGGGCAAAACATAGATGTGTTATAAAATGGTACTTTTCTAAGTTTGATGAAGTTTGCTTCAAAATAGAAAACAAGAATCATAATGTTTAGTAATTATCTATATGGTCAAACACTCAAATAAAGTTTTGAATTTTTATGTAATGAATTTAGAAACATTTATTATTTAATATTCACCAAAATTACAAATTTTACTCATAAATTTTAAATTTTGGTATGATTGGTTAACTATATACATTCTATCCTAAACTTCAAAAATGCAATTTTTTGAAAGGAGAGAACATCATTAGTTTCCCAAAATAGTAAAAATTACAACACTAGCAACTATTGAAGTGTTTGTCTTTGAAAATTTCTTCTTGGTGGAGTTTAACTTGGATTGACATGATGCAAGTTAAGTTGAAAAGTAGACTTGATTTTCTATAACAATAAAAAAGTGTTTTTTTGAAAAAAGTTTTTTTTGTCTTAGGCAACCCGAAAAAAATGGGCATCAACCAGAAAATGGTCAATTGGGCGCTTAGGGGTTACAATAGGTCACTAACTGTCCTTTTGATTTTGGTTTTTCTTTTTGTTGGTTGATCATTAGTAGCTATCATAACTGACCAATAACCCTTGAAGGACCAAGCAATCCTTTGCGGCTAGTACAATACAGGGTATTTTTCTTGTAAAGTACTCTCTTATAAGTTTTTGTCACCTTGTTCTCAAGATCAAACAACTTTGCATCATACAAAATACAATCAGTGTTTTGTTGATTTGAATCATGTTAACTTATTCTTATGTGATCCCAATCAAGCATACCATATTAGGATTCCTAAAAATCAAAATTCCATTTTTGGTGATTTGTATTGTTCTAAATTCATAGTTTTACAAGAAAATTGATTGCAAAACACTGGTGATGAATTTTTGAGATTTGATTGCATGAGTGTGTGGGAGACATTCATATGCACATCTTTCATGCTCAAAAAGGCCCCCTTAAGTGACAAAAAATTTATCTAATTTTTTTTCAATGTGACTTGTGATATGTTCAAATTTTGTAGAATATATATTTTTATTTTTTAGCTAGCTTTTCACCAAGGAAATGTAACATCATGTTTAACTGTACAAATTTTTTCACAATGTACAAATCAAATAATAAAATTTGATTGTATCAAAGAAATATCTATTTTTCAAAATCTGGGCATATTACAAGTGACATTGAAAAAAAATTAGATGATTTTTTTGTCACTTAACCCCTAAATGCCCAAGCGACCATATTTGGGTCATTACAAAATTTTGAAGATGAATAAAACCTTATCAAAATTTTCTTTTCAATATTTTTTTTTCAATGTATGTTTGTTTTGAAGTCTATTTTCAACATCAAAAATCTGATTTTGAAAATGAAAGTTGATGATTTTTCTACTCAAGCTTTTATACAAGGGTGTCCAATGCAATCTTGAGTTTTCTAGTGTTGTAAGTTCTTGAAAATGAGCCTCAAATACATTAGATTTTGGAAAAAAATCCACATTAGAAGTCCATTTTAAAAAATCTAGGAGTAGATTTATAAAACCGTAAATTGATTAAAGTTAGACATGTAATGATCTTAAACCTCAAATTTTTTGGTGACCAACTTCTTAGATTTGACATGTGAAATGAGGATTAAAAGACTTCAAGTTAATTTTGCAATTTTAACACCCTCATGTTCAAACATTATAATCTTTCCAACCATGAGTGATATTATTGTGTTCTCTTTTCCCATGTAATCTTGAACATGTTTAGTTTAAATTTGTATGGTTACAATTGAAAAAACCATGATAAAATTTATGAAAAAGTTAATTGATTGTTGAGTTTCATGAACATTCCAAGAAGCTCAAATAGGCCTTGGGCATTTAGGGGTTAAGGGGGTCTTTTTTAGCATGGAAGATGTGCATATGGATGTCTCCCACATACTCATGCAATCAAATCTCAAAAATTCATCATCAATGTTTTTCAATCAATTTTATTGTAAAACCTTGAATTTGGAACAAAATAACTCACCAAAAATGGAGTTTTGTATTTTAGGAATCCAAATTTGGTATGCTTGATTGGGATAACATAAGAATCAAGTTAATGTGATTCAAATCAATAAAATACTAATCATGTTTAGTATGATGCAAAATTGTTTAATCGCAAGAACAAGGTGACAAAAACTTTTGAGATGGTACTCTATAGTGCGGGGACAAAAAGATTGGGAAATGGAGAATTGGGCAGCAATCTTTGGATTGGCTAAATTTTGTAGGATGGCTATTAAATTTTTTATGCAACTGAAAAACTTGTAATCTTAGCAATGTTAAGTTTGAACATTTTAGCTTTTTAGTAGTGTTTTTACCTACTAAAAGTCATACTTGGGATCACTAGAATTGATTATTGGGTTAAAATCTCCTCAGGGAGATCACTTAGTGTATCTATAATTAACCACGTGAGTTAAGTGATTTTTTGTCCTTTTATTTATTTTTGAATGAACAGTGATTTCAACCTATTATTTCGAGCATGGTTTAGTCAAGAGTTCAAGATTTTATTACCAAATTCTTCAATCCAAATAATATATTAAATGATTTTTAGAGAAAGTTGAAAAATGAACTAAAATGGCATGTTTTTCAACTCAAATATTTATAGAGAACACATTTAGATGACCATTGCATCAATATTCAAGAAATCTAAAATTTCAATAGAACCTCATTTTTGAGAATTTTTTGTGTATTTTTAAAACAATTTTTTCTTATATAAGTTAGGGGTGTGAAAGTTATTTTCAATTATGCAATGTATCATTTTACTTCAAAAATTTGTAACTAATTATAATTAGCAAATAAAAATATCAACAATTCAAAACATAAATTTTCAAAGTAGAAGAATTTACTCATAATTTATTCTTTTCCTTTTATTTAAGTTTTAGAACATAGGATAGGGGGTCCAAAATCTTAGCACATGTAGTATTTAATGGACCCTCTAAGTGATTTCTCTAAGAAAATCTCCCAATCTTTTTGTCCCCCCAGTGTACTTGGAGTGCATCCACACCTTTATTACATTTGAGATCAACAAAGAAGTTAGAATAAAGATCAATACTGTTCTAGTGAGGTAGTCAAGATCCCAAATTAAAACTTTTTGTCGATAGCAAATGCCAGTTATACAGCAATGTACATACTACATATTATAGTAGCTTGGTCCTTTAAAGGTATTCAAACTCTAAATTCTTTGTGTTTGCAATAAAAACTCAAATATAGATGAAATAGAGATAATTATGTGGTTTCTTGTGATACTGTGGCAATGTAAAGTTGTACATGGAAGAAAAATATCAAAAGAAAGCTCAAAAGAAAGGTTTAATTTTTTTGAATATATTATAGTTTAAATTTCTCATTTATTCTTGTCAACCCCTAAAGAACCAAGTTCCCACAAGGGACAGAATAGGCAAGTTTGTACTATTGGGATTATTGGACAATTTTTAAGACTTTTTGTTTATGATATAGAGTTTTGCCCATGCTATACGGGGATACTACTATTATTTTAATCAAATTTACAAATAAACTTTTCTGGAAGATTTTGGAAAAAATTGCTAGCTATTAGTTTCTACATCAAATTCTTAAGGTTGTTTTATGTTGAAGAGTTTCTTTTTGCAAACAAGAGTGAATAAATCAGTATAGAATATTGCCCTAACACCTCAATCCTTAAATGTCTGAGCGTGCCACTGCGACTAGTACAATACAAAATACTTTTCTTGTATTTGGAATGGATTCACATCTTTACTACATTTCAGGTCAACAAAGAAGTTGAAAAATAGATCAATCAAATTCTAATGAACTATTTGAGATCTCAAATTACAATTTCTTGTTGGTAACAAATGACAATTCTATGGCAATGTACATACTATGCCATATGGTCATTTACGGGTTAACCCGTACCAAATTACATGTTTTCAGAATATATTTTCTATTTTTTAAAGGACTCAAAAGTTTTGGAATCCAGTATCTCCCCACGTCATATACTCCAAATGATTTGAAGCTTCAAAGTGTGCATTCAATTTTTGAGGTCAGTTCCAATAAATATTCATTGGTAGGATGCTAATGCAAAAGCATGATGTTACTGAATTCAGTCATCAGATATTTTTATTATCAATATTGTTACTTTTAATTTTGTGACTCGTGATTTTTTTTGTGTTTTTATGAAGTCACTAACAAACACTTCATACTAATATCTTTATTTCCTACACGTACAAAATTGTGAAATATTCGCCCTCATCTTTCCGACCACACCAAAAACGCCCCGTATTCATAACAAAAAAGCACAACAAAGCAAAACATCTCATTTATAAAAAAAAACTGACGCGTTTTAACACCTCACCGCCGACAGACGTTCCCCGTATCTCAGAATGTGCTCTTGCATGAACAGAATGGCAACATTTTTTAAAAAATTGTAGCCGTGCAAATTCAAACTAGATATGTTAAAGATCACATAGGAAAAGAAAACACGACAATATCACTCATGGATTGAAAAATTATAACATTTGATCAAGAGGGTGTTAAAACTATAAAAGTGATTTGAAGTCTTTCAATCCTCTTTTCACATCTCAAAGTTATACTTGAGGATATCAAAAAAATATGAGTATGTAAAGTACAACATGTGTAACCTGAATCAATTTACGGTTTCTTAAAATCTACTCTACATCTTTTTATATTAAGTTTTTAATGTGATTATTTCTCCAAGTTCTAGTGTACTTGAGGCTCATTTCCAAGAGCTCTCAACACTAGAAAGTGAGGATTTGCAATGGACACCCTTGCACAAAATCTTGGATAGACAAATCATAGTCATTCATTTTCAAAATCAAACTTTTGATACTAAAACAAGATTTCAATAAGAATAATTTAAAAAAGTAACCACTACAATCAATCTTTAAGAAAAGTCACAAAATTTCAAATTAAAAAGCATGGTGGACAGTTTTGGTCCCCTTGGGCAGTGAGGGGTTAAGAAATATAACTGCAAACAACATAGCCTTATACTGTACCAGGTAAAGATTTGAGCATGTTCAATACTTATCAAGGGTGCCTTTAAACTACAAGTCAAGGTTGGTTTATAGTGTTTGACACTTTCAATGTTAGTTTTTAATTAGTTCATTATCTAAAAATGTCCTCAAGGCTTTTACACTAAGAGTCAAGGTTAAATTTTCAAAACATATTTAAAGAGTTAAAAAAAAATTTTGACATGCCTTCATCTTCAAAAGTTGGGTGTTCCAAAAATGAGAGACCAATTCTTGGTGTCAAGGCCATTTTCAAATTTCTTAAAACTAATATCATATGACTTTTCTATGTGAGTTTTTATTCACCCTTTCCCTACCTTTTCCTCTCCCTCCCCCTTCTCTCCCAATGCTATAGAGTTTTAATCTTGTAATATTTTAAAACATTGAATTTGAAAAATCTAATGACTTTTCACAATTCCAATGAGTGACTTTTCAAGTTCCAGTGAGTGACTTTTCAAAATTCCAAGGACTTTTCACCCTCCCTTTGAGTGCTTTTTCCTAACCTTAGAACTTGTAATAAAAATAGAGAATTATGTCATGACACAACATTGTATCATGAGACATTTTATTGTGAGACACTTAAATAATGTGATAGACACACCAAACTTTATAATATAGATAGAAATATAAATTTATTTGAATATGAAATAATATTTTTGAGGTAGTCAACACCATAGATGCAAAAAACACATCAACATCTCTAGTTGGTTTCTATTTTTATCATTTTTCTCTTGAAAATTTCAAAATTTTCACTACTTTTCTCAACTTTTTGGCCTTAAGGCCTTTACATAAGAAAATTGGACCCCATTATACTCATATTATGATGGATGCTTAGGGCCATTTTAGAGACCCTTTGGGCCTAAATTCTGATTTAACCTTTAATTAAACGTTGTTGAGACCAATTTATGTCTTTTAGATGACTAAATGTTACTATGCATAGTGGGATAACATTGTTTATGATCTGAGATTTTGTTGGGACATAGATAATGCACTCTAGTACATGTACGTATGCGGATAGTTTTTGCATGCATGGTGTTCACATAAGGGTCCCACTTGCCAATTAAGTAGTAAAGATGCACCATTCTATAGTGTACTTTAAGTTTTGAGGTCCTTTAACCAAACTTAGTGTGGGCTCTTAACCCCTAAGCGCTCAAGCAACCATTTTCTGGTCGCTGCCCATTTTTTGCGGGCTACCCAAGACAAAAAAAACTTTATTCAAAAAAACACTTTTTTCCTATAATAGAAAATCAAATTCACTTTCCAACTTAACTTGAATCATGTCAATCCAAGTTAAACTCCTCCAAGGAGAATTTTAAAAAACAAACACTTCAATATTTGCTAGTGCTGTAGAATTTACTATTTTGGAAAACTAATGATGTTCCCTCCTTTCAAAAGATAGCATTTTTGAAGTTTAGGATAGAATGTCTATTTTTACCAATCAAACCAAAATTTGAAATCTATGAGTAAAATTTGTAATTTTGGTGAATATTAAATGGTAAGTGCTTCTAAATTCATTAAATTAGAGTACAAAGCTTTTTTGGATATTTGACGCTATGAATAATTGCTAAACGTCATGATTCTTATTTTCTCTTTTGAAACAAACTTCATTAAAGTTACAAGAGTATTTTTTTTTTAATGCATTTATGTTTTGCCTTTACCCCCTCGGGCGTTTAGGGGTTAAGATGATATGTTCTAAGTTTGAGCATAATTAGCAATAGAAATTTTAACAAATCTAATTTCTTCTTTTACTTAAATTTTTGAAATAATTAAGTTTTCAAAACTATATTATTATCACAAGCTCGATCACAAGTTGAACATCTATTACCATGGGATGGTTACTTTTTTTAATTTTACTAACATGGGAAGAAAGATTCCACCATGATGATCTATATTGTGATTCACTCTTCATGGTAAAAAAATTGGCATAATTAAATACATTTTGTAATTGATATGAATTTCTTTAACATTTGTTTCAAAATTTACAATAATTTCAAATTTTCATCAAAATATATGAACATTTCCTATACATGTAGTTTGTACATATCCTCTTCTACTAGAATTGTAAAATTTTGAATTTTGATTGTAATTACATTGCCAAAATAACCAAAATAACTTCTGAAAAAAGATTGTAATTCCATAAAAAATCCATAGTTGTAGGCCAGTCCTTTAAGGGTTAAATGACCCCAAGTTACCATGCATTCTCTTAATGTAAAGAAGCCCTATGTCCGTGGACTCTGAACCACGTACATAAAAATATTTGAATAAAGAGGAATCCACGAGTTGTTCTATTTTTCCGTCGGCCAACTTGAGGTCTCATTGAATAACTCATCATTAACCCGGTATTGGCTTTTTCTTCACGTGTTTTGACTTTTTATATATACGTGTATTGTAAGGCAGGTGTTCACACTAGGCAGAGTTTTTGACCCCGAGCCTAAGTGACAGCCTTGGTACCCGCGATGTAAGAGCAATTGTTAGCCTCAGCAAGAGATAAGGCTCCAAAAAATTTCGGAGTTTTTGTCAAAATTTTGTAACAAACTATTCTATCCAAAACATAGATTTGAGAGATTGTCAAGAGGTTAATGGCGTTATTTAGTAATGCCAGGTTTGAACCTCAAGTACAAAAGAGCGTTCTCAAAACAAAGTAGAGTTCAACAAAAAAGGGGAGAGGCAACAAGACTTCAGCATGAAGGTAAGTTTTTGTAAAGGGAATTGATATATGTACCACCTATTTTTTGACTACTCTACCATACTATACATGGCTACTATTTACAGTATTAAAGTAGGGGAATTGATATGTGCACACTGGGGTTGATATTTGCACACCCTCCTGGAAGTAAATTACAAATTTTTACCATCAAAATGTTGAATATGAGAAATTTGAATTTAGATTTGGACTTAGAGACCATGATTTAGTCTAGAACCATAAAAAAGTTGCAATTCAATAACACCCAATGAAAAAGTTTAGCTAGGAGAAAAAGTGTTATTTTTACTTTTGTTTGTAAAAGAAGAAAAGCTTTTCATTGTGTGTTCTTTAGTTGCAACCTTTTTTATGATTTAAGACTAAATCATAGTCTCTAAATCCAATTTGAATTCTAAATTCTAAAATTAAACTTTTTAATGGTAAAAATCTATAATTTACCTCCTAGGAGGGTGTGCATATATCAACCCCCGGTGTGCACATATCAATTCCCGAAAGTAGGTGTGGATCATGGGCAAAACATCATTAATTTGCAAATATTATTTGACATAAAAGTTGCTATTTGAATTTTGTTTTTTAGCTCCAAATCTTGCTCATGGTATCAATTAAAATTCTAAATTATATTTAGTTTGATTTGAAAATTTTTAATTGATACCATGAGCAAGATTGGGAGTAGAAAATCAAAATTGAAGTTACAACTTTCATGTCAAATTATATTTTCAAATTAATGATGTTTTGCCTATGGTACACACCTACTTTAATGTTGTAAATATTGGCCATCTATACTACTAAGTGGGTGGATTTCTCTTTGTGTGTCCTTTTCTAGAACCTTCTAGAATTTTTTGTTGTAAGTTGAAGCAACACAGGACGTGCAAGATATAGAACACCAAGTGCTCTCCAACCATGTCTTTTCAAAATGTTCTATAACTTTTTGGTGAAAGTTGAAACAATAAGTCATGCCCTAAATATAAAACACCAAACGCCCTCTAGTCATGTGATAGAAAATCAATAAAATGCCAAGTGCTCCCTAGCAAGGTATTAAAGAGTAGTATTTTGATGAAAGCAATTGGTATATTTGGTCTCACCAAAGTGAGGGTGCATGAGGATTAGGTTCTAGACTAGTTCTGAAATAAATTTTTTGTAGAGTACATTAAAGTTAGGTTCTAGACCAATTGAATTGGGATATCAATTTTCATAAAATTGAATGTTGCATTATCCATACATGTCCAATTCAAAACAAAGCGTATGCCTGTATACTATTATATAGTAAGTGTGATAGAATAGTTGAAAAGGGATGGTACATATATCAATTTCCTTATGTAAAACCGTAACTTGATGTGTGAACCCCTTTGCACTTTCATGATTACCGCCTACCTGGCAGGGATGACGGGACATTTCACGTCACCTCATACCCGTATGTGTGAACAAGCAAGACTTACTGAAGTCCTAATTTTTCTGAACCCCCTTTCCGGGTATCCTGGACCTCAACCTCAATTTCAGGAAGTAAAACAGCACTCTTACGGTTTAACACCCCCGTTTACAAGAGCCAAGTGCGAATGGCCCTTAATACAACTCAGGTCTTTTCCTGTTTACTTTTCCTACCACGTTTACCCTGTGTAGCTATTGGCTTTTCTCTAAACATCAAATTTTTGAAATTTTAACTATTGAAAGTAGGACATCCATAAATTGTCCTTGACCTAAATCCCCGAAAGAGATTGCATAACTACAGTAAAAAAAGAATCATTTTTTGTGTTGAATGGCATGCAGGAATCACTTCTAATCTACTCTGATTCATATCTTTCCGACTCTTATTAAAATATTTATATAGATTTAAAGTTTGATTAATGCAAAGATGCTCCAAAAGCATATGTAGAAAAATCTAGAACAAAAATTTGCTTAACTCATAAGGTAGACATATCTTATTTTGACCATGTCTTTACCCTTAAAAGATCAACTGTCCCCTTGGGGGGACAGTTGGGATTTTGGGCATGTACTTACAATTGAATTACTTTGTATGATTTTTTGAAATTTTATAAAAGTTGAAGAAGTCAAAGATCTCTGTGGGCTTCTAATTTTTTCTTCATTCCAACATTCATTCCGACATTTATTGAAGAAGTTAAAAATGAAAACATGGAAAACAAGGGAAGGTGGGCAACCCAAAAACTTTTTTAAAAACTGATTTAAAAAATATATATATAAATATAAAATAGCCTCTTTAGACTTATATATATGTGGGGAACTTTGAATCATTCAATTTTGATTGATGAGATGAAAGATATGAGAAGTTTGTTTGCGGGCAGGTGCTATCTTTACCTAAATTTCCAAATTGAAGGCATTTCATATACCCTATATTTCATTTAAAAAAAATTATTTTCATATTTTATACCCTATGTTCATTATATATACATAATGACATGGGAAGAAATTCATCTACTAGTTGCAAAATTAGTGACATTCATTGTTAGGGTTTAGGCATGCAAAAATTGAACCCTGCACTTAGAGTGGCTTATGGCTTGCACTTGTAAACACATAGTTCCCTTGATTCATCATGAACACATTTACGACACTTGTCAATTAGCCATTGAGCAATGTGGCTAAAAGTAACCTAAACGTACTAATTGTGCCCTCACAAGAAGATAACATCAACTAACCCTTGAACAATAAAGCTTGCATCTATTAATTCCCATCTTATCCCAATATTGTATCTCTAAACCGCATGCTTGAACAACACATGACATGTTCTAATTGCCCATAAATAACCATGAAGAAGCTGCTTAACCCCTAAAGGCCCAAGGAACCCACTTTGGGCTTTATGAGAACTTGGGCAAGCTCTATTGACTTCATAATTTGGAAATTTTTCATGAAATTATTAGGATGGATGCTACTCATCATAATCTACATGTGAAGCTTTATTTCATGTCATTTGGATAAGTATTGCAAAAGTTATAAGGTTTTTTCAAATTCAATGTCAAACTGAACAGCAAAAAATTTATTCTAAATTTTTTTAAATTTTTTTTATAGAATTGTATAGATTGATACCTACTCAAAAAAAATTGAATCACTCAATTCCAAATAATGAGGTAAGAGTTACAAGGAGTTTAATTTTGTGGGCAATGAAGGTAGGAAGAGGGTAGAAAAAACATATAAAGTTACTTTTTACTCTCAATTTTGAAAATTTTCAAATGAAAATGAAAATGAATGCTACTGATTGTCTATTAGAGCATTCTCACCATTGGGATTAACAATTTTCAAATTCTTCCAAAACTTATTAGCATATTAGTTATATCTTTCATTCATTCATCAATACCTTTCACTTTACAATTTTGTAAAAATGAATTCAAATTTTTTTTGGTTAATTTTTTTTACATATGCTTTCAACCCATTTTCCGACATATTTCAAAAATTGCACAAGAAATACAACATATGTGTTTTTTTCTAAAAAGTTTGAATATCAAAGCTTCATCTTTTGGAAGGACTAGAAAAACCTACATTTTGAAGTTTAGGCACATCAATCTTGCAATTGGTGGGGATGTTCATTCTAAAATTTTGGGACAATGTAGTTGTGCAAGTCAACCAAAGGATCCTACGGTTGGATTTGTTAAAAAATAAGTTTCAATGAAGATATTGACCTTGGTTTGGGGACTAGTATTTTGAAGCAGTTTTGGGCCTCTAAACACAAAAGAATTTTAGGGGTTAACACAGGGCATTGGATCTTGCTTCAAATACTTGCAAGAGTAATAACCATGAAGACAACCCTATTGCAGAACTAAAAAATATGTAATATTGATTAATAAACACTACCCTTCTTTACTTATAAAGACCCAAAGCCTAATAAAGTGAAGCTTATCTATTTCCAAGCCATGTCAAAAGTTTAGGACCAAGGTAATTAAAATAACCTGTCATTTGATCGCACGTGTACCAAAAGAAATCATGGAGTGCACTCCCCGTGAATCAAATCTCAAAATTTCATCACCAATTTTCTTTAATCAATTTTATCATGTAAAAACATGAATATCATTTAAAATAATGCACTAAAAATAAGATTTTGTTTTTTTGAAACTCAAAATCTGGTATGCTTCATTGGATTGAGTAAGAATTAAAAACTAGTGATACAAGATACTAAAATTTTAATTTTATTCTATAAGGGTGAACGAAAACAACTGCAAGGCTGCGCTAAAGTAGGAGCACCCATAAGCAATGCTGTTCCCATAACCGTTAGCTCTGAAATCTTTGGAAAATGTTTGGAAGTAAATAGATGTAATGACAAGAATGTACAACATGTGAATATGAAATCTTGAAAGTGGTTATGGGTACAATGGCAGTTTGCTCTTTAAAAATTCACAACTTATTCTCACAGTATCCAAATAATACATTCAAAACTGCAAAATTATGATTTTTCCTAATAGGCTATTTATTACTAATCATCGTGTTCAAAACCCTTAGATTGACGCTTATGGGTGCTCCTACCTTGCAACCAAATCAAGAGCAGGGACACGATAATGGGGACCGAAAACAAAAGCGCGGTAAAAATTTCAAAAAGGCACGGGAGAGGCGCCATAACTTGAGCCCGCTCGAAGATTTGGGGATGCTGACGGGACCACTACTGACTGGCCAGTCCACGGGCCATGAAGCGCACGTTTGAGCCCCTGTCCACACGGCCCCCGAGGGGCGCTATTCCCGCTTTCAAACTGTCTCGTCTCTTCTGTCGCCGCAAGCCCGCAAGCCCCTGCCGTTGCTCCTGCTCCTGCTGCTCCTGTTTGCGTCTTCACCACGCTCGTGCCAGCCCTTGCTAGCCAGCTCTTGCATTGTTGCCGTCATCGTGTGGAGCTTTGGCCGTGCCATTAAACAGATCCTTGCAGTGTTCCTTTTTTCGTCCGATTTTGTTGATTTGTGATTTCACCGTCGGTTGAGGACGGCAGGCGCAATCACGCTCTTGCCAGCTCTTGCCAGCCCTTGCCAGCTCTTGCCAGCCCTTGCCAGCTCTTGCCAGCTCTTGCATTGTTGCCGTCGTCGCGTGGAGCTTTGGCCGTGCCATTAACTTAACAGATCCTTGCAGTGCTTCCTTTTTTCGTCCGATTTTGTTGATTTGCGATTTCACCGTCGACAGGCGCAACTCGTGATGGAGACGGTCGCCACACCGACGAAGCCGCCGCAGCTTCTGTCGAAAGAGGTGAAATTCGTGGACTGGTGGAGGGATGAAACGTTCTGTGATGGCCTTGGATTTTGGTTCTTTCCGTGATTTTAGTTAGGATCCGTGCTGCATTGTTATTTTGTCCCTGGACGTTGTTTCGTTGGCTTAACGAAGAGCGGTCGTGTGATTTGCGTGTAGTGAAGTCGTAAACAGCGTAGCTGTTCTGGAAGGTGCGGCTGGATCACCCCCTTTTAGGGAGAGCTAATGCTTAATTGGACATTTTAATTTTATGCTGTTTTAGAGCTTTCTACTTAAAAACAAATAAGCCTTATCATTTGACTAAAGCTCGGAGGTAAAAAGTTTAAGATTGAGTTTATGCTAATTAGTTTGGCGTTTTTATTCTCTGTTCTGTTTTTTTACATGATGTTTACTAGAGTTGTGAGCTTTCAGATGTAAGTGGAAAACGTTTAACCTGAAGTTGAGCTAGAAAGCTGTTGTTCTTAACTATATTTGCAAGTCGTGAAGGCTGCTTAGTAGAGGAAGTTTGTAGGATGTGTTAGAGGTTTTGGTATGATGCTTTGATGTGTGAGTAGGGAAGCCGATTGGAAGGGACTGGAGTCGAGGAGACATGTGCCTGATTTACGGTTTGTTCGTTTTTGACAAAATTAGCGTTGAATAGGATTTTGAAGCATTTTTTTAATCCGAAAGTATATTTTTCATGATTTCGGACGTGTGCTAGATTTTCTCGTATTTAGACCGACGAGAAGGAGTAACGTGGAGTTATGTTTAGTGCGTGAGGGTGTTGAACTTGTAGCTGTTTATCAATTTGGAGCTTGCACAAGGAGGTTGTAAAGGAATTGTGCGGGAAAGAGAGGACGACGTCGTGTACAGTCAGTCATGGCCTTTGCAGTAGATTACTGAATTGGATACTTTATCCTTCGGAGGATTACTTTGAGGCTTAATCCGAGTGCGCAATGTTCTCCAGTGTAGTAGGCTCTGTACTCGTTCTTTTTCTTTTGGTGGCATCCTGAAGCAGGTATTTGATTGTTGATGAATTCTGAAAGTGTTCTCACATTACTCTGTTTTAGGTTTCACGAGGACGGTTGATTGCACCTTACTATCTCTGTACCACTGTTTGCTTTTCGTCATCTGTTTTCTCTCCAGTGCATGATAGATCAATCTGATATGGCTAAATTTCCTTTTTAAGTTGTGATACAGGTTCAATGAATGCTAGCAGACTAGTTCAACCCTCTGACATTTTCACTGTCACTAGATAAAAAGTTATTCGGTTTACAGTTTTTTACTCCACTGGGATACTGTGATTTAATTCATATTCGGACTTTTGGTTTGCCATTGATTGTTTGTTTGTCTGTTTGTTTGCGACGTTGTTATTACAGACGTTTGAAAATCAGGAATCTTTTCTATGGGAGGAGGTCATTATTTCTCTCCCTTGCACTGCACACGGAATGTGGGTTGCATTCATCTTCTAAGTTAGTTGGTGCTGAATGCTGAATCTTTTATGAGATTCGTTGGAGTTGTAAGAAATAAATTTTTTTTGTCAATTCTAGTCAGCTGCGTATTTGCAGGCATAGTATATGACAATACGATGGAGAACCTTTTTGCTGTTATAGGGTAATCGGCTTTGTGTGTGTTTTTGATAGAATTC
Organism: Ulota crispa; assembly: GCA_963920765.1. NCBI lineage: Eukaryota > Viridiplantae > Streptophyta > Bryopsida > Orthotrichales > Orthotrichaceae > Ulota > Ulota crispa. The sequence goes on along the minus strand of OY987243.1, from coordinate 25,113,981 downwards.
TGAGTTATTAGTACCAGGAGGTTCACTGCAGAATCCTCGAAGTCCTCTAGATCCTGAAAGATCAGCTGCCGATGGTAAAGTTTGGAGCTGGACTACATTCACAAACACGGCCAGGGGCTGTGCTCCTGGACGATGGGGTCCCCACTCCCGTATATGATAGTGAATTTAGGAATGCCATTGAAGCTGTAGAGAGTCCACCAAGAGTTAACCAGGATTGTGTAGTTTCATGTCATTATCTATATCTCAACCCCTCACAGCACACTCTGTAGTAGTACAGCTGAAACTTGATCTTTCAAATTAATCTTTCAGAGGCTGCGTATGCTATCCTTTGTATCCAATTTCTATGACTCATCGACCTGAGAACTTCATAGCCATTGTTAGAGTATTAATACGTGAAGACACAAGAAGCCTCATATAAGATACATTGTCTGTTTTTAGATGGTTTTACTTCGAGGCCTGTAAATTGGCCATTGTGGCTAACGTTCTGGCTCTCAAGCGTTGTCATGTTTCTGAAAGCAAGACAGGTGCATGGGACAGTATCAGAGGTCGTTGCTGTATTTGGTTGTTATTTGAACACATGTACAGTCGCACTCTGAGTTCACACGCTTAACAAGGATTGGTTACGAGCTGACCTCTCTGTCACTTGAAGGAGCAGGATTAGAGCAAAATCACGAATGCATCATTTTTTTGTAGGACTTATGTTGAGATGGGATACTTCGTTCCTTGTTAGAACCTTTCGGCAATTCTTCATCGTTAGCCAATTCCAGTGTCACAGGAATGAGCCTGTTATACGTCAATTCGTTCTTGACCACATGTATCGTGCATTTGTTTCTTCTCTAATCTACTCCAGAGAATACAGTTCCGGGGAAATTTCTGTTACGGTTCATTCGTTTTATTTTCAAGGTGTTATTAAGCGCCTCTAATCTTAATCATTTTTCTTTGTTTACTTTTCTTTTGTTTCGCATCTTGGTTTTCACTTTTTTTTGTCATGTTTTTTCCTTTCATGTCGGATTTTCCTTGGTTCTTATGGAGTTGAAACGTAGGACGTGTTCATGGAGCACATGAAGTCAGTTAGGTGATAGATTCTGAGAAATTGATCCTCTCTCATCTACGTCATTTGGTCCTTGATTTGGTGAGTGACTGCTGTATTTTGCACCTTCAAGCTTTTTATTATCAGGTTCATTTTTGTTTTGTTTGACTACATTTATTTTCATTCTCACGTTGTTTTCAGTTCTTTTGAAGCTATTAGTCGCATGTCTCCTTTCTTTCCATCCAAGGGGTCAATCGTTTTATATTTTGGTTTTCTGATGCATTTTCTCGGTCATCAATCTTCACATGCAAAATATAGCGTTCGTTCTGTCCAAATTCTACATGTAGTATAAAATGCATAATGTCTTCTATCCAGTTGGATGTACTATCTAGTTGCTAGTTTTCTAAATTCCTTCGGGTGGATGGATCTTTTTCCTCGCCAGTATTCGTAATCATCTTACATTTTTGGTAAGATTCCGAGATGTTCGTTGGCTTCTCTATTGTGCGTTAGTACTTGGAAAGGGTCATGCACTTACATTGTCGTTGCTTTCTCCTGTCATTGATGATATTTATGAGATGGCCTTTGTATGAGCATTAGGTATAACCTTTCTTTTTGGTTTTCTAATTCACGGTTTCATTTGTCTTCATTCGTCTTCTCCTTATGCTCGTTGGTCTTTGCAATCATACTGGCTTTTTGTTTGGCACTATTGCTTAGCTTGTCATAATTGTCACATAATTCGAAAAGTCTTATTCAGTACTCAATGTTAGAAATTGAATCTTCAATTGGTATATAAGAGTTCATCTTGTGATTTATCTGATGGTTTTACTATTACAGCATTGAGATGCAAGTAGGTGAAATATTGGACGAACTTTAGTTGTCTGGCAGTATGATGCTGAGTAGGTCTGTTGGGAAGGTGCAGGCTCCTGAAGTGAATCAACCCGTAGGAGGCAGTGCAGTGAAAGGAACAGAAGGGCCGATGTTACAGAAAGGCCTGGATGCTATTGCGTCTTCTCTGAGTCTTCTAGGTGATACACTTGGTAATGCCATCGAGGTATGTCGTCAGATTCATGCTTATCTGCACTTGCATTAATCAAGGATGTGAATGCTAATATTATGACCCCTTTCATTGGATTCTTAATTGTTACGTGAAACAGCTATATGCAGTTCATGTGGAAACGCTAATAACTAGGCTCTAGTCTGTTTGATTAAATTTTGGATGTATGCAGTTGTATTTGTTAATCTGTGTAGTCGTAATACACATCTTTGCTTGTTGTTATCAGGGAGGAACTCTGTATGTCGGGTGGTGTATTTTTATATATATTTTCACATTTATTTTAACCACTTTAATGATGCAGGAAGGATTGAGCATGGTGGAATCAAAAGCCACTGAAATTCTGACTCCAGAACCACGAAACAGTTTTGTGCGAAAAAGTGTGCCTCTTTGGAAGAAGTCGCCTTCTATTAGTCCCTCTGCTTCTTTGCGAGGCTCAGTCGAGAAGTCGTATGTGGCTGGTAAACCAGACGATTCAGGGTTGGCGGGAGACGTTCAACTGAAAGCTTCTCGTGATGTATGATGCGATCTTCCTCCCTAGCAATGTGCAGACCTGTTTAAACTATTTTTGCTTCTTCTGAAATTGACTGCAGTTTGTTGAAGTTGTCGTCCTTAGTTAAAGAGTACGTAGTCACATGGTCATATGGCAATGAGTTTGGTTTGTGAGTAAGAGTTCTTTGCAAACGAAGTTAATCTAAACACTGTTCTTGTTGAATAAATTTGCTTTATGTCAGTCTTCGTTTAGATGTGGAAGCGGGTTGGCCACAAGCGTCTGCGTTTTGTTATCTAGGATGTTTTCCACTAAATTAAATTCATACTCAGTGTCGACGCAAGGTGTAGGGTTTAGAGATTTGAGCATGGATTCAGAATCAGTATCACTAAATCTCTTGTTTCTAATTCTAATCCATGCTTGGTCTCAGGTAGCAATGGCTATGGCATCGAAGGCGAAGATGTTGTTGCGGGAATTGAAGACTGTCAGGGGAGATCTAACGTTTCTAAGAGATCGCTGTGCACAACTTGAGGAAGAGAACCGGAGGCTTCGTGAGAGTGTGGTAAAGGGAACAAGGCCTGACGAGGATGATCTGGTAAAGTCTTCCATCTATATTTATTTCTGGTGATTGACAATTTGTGCAGTAGCCTGGTCCTCTTCAGCAAACTTAAGACAATTATCTCTGTGACTATGTGTTGGTACTTTTTTATTCTGTATCTGGAGTCCCCAAACGGACCTGAATCACAATCTGAAACTGATATCTTTTTATTCATCCTGTAGGTGAGGCTTCAACTTGAGACCTTGCTTGCTGAGAAACAGCGTTTGCAGCAAGAGAATGCCAACTATGCAAGAGAGAACCAGTTCTTGCATGAAGTCGTGGAGTATCACCAGATCGAGTTCAATGAAGATGAGTTAAGCGTCGATGGGCCAGATGTTGGGTTGGACATGAATGATGAAGAGGTTGACCAGATGGTGGCAATGGGAGCGCCCACCCCCAACAAGATGAACTAGAAGAAAGAGTGCCATTTGTTACAATCTGTTCTCTGATGTAAAACAGCGAATGACCTTGGATGATTCAACTCAGATTCCTACCCTGGCTGAAGTCTGTTCTCAACAGATATATCCGCATGATATATGGAAACCGAGGGTACTTCTGTTGAAATCTAGCAACCGAGTATTCAGTACTAGTCTACAACACTCGAGGGAAAGATCGAGTGTGGAATAGATAGGCTTACAGAGTTCGTTATAATATTCCTCTGGGTTTGGATGTACAATTGTACCATAGAGAGCTTATCCCATAAGCGCTTATGAGTGATCTACAGGAGTTAGTTTGTCATAGGTGACTTATGAGTTTTTGAACGATCAATCGACGAATCTCGTCTCTATCCTTTTTCTGTTGTACCTTGAAAATAATGTAGTCATTTGTTTGTGCTTTCCGGATTTAATTTTGGCAGTCAATGGATAGGGACTCAACTCTTGAACACCTGGGATCATCCGGCTATACAACGAAGCAGTAATAGCCGTACTCTATTAGCCAGGTTCTAACAAAGAAAAACCATCTTTCTCTAGAGAGTAAAGAACAACCATTTTTCTCTGGAGAGTGGTGAATTAAATAACTTTCTAATTATTTTCAACTCAGTAGTGAAAGAATCTACCTTATATGCAATCATTTTGCAAACATGCAAATTTCTATTGTAGGCAATATGGGATAATTCTCAACCTTTCATTTGTATTTTGAAGTAAACTTGATTCTTAGATAAGTACAATGATCATTCAATAGCACCTTTATAAGATGGGAATTGATATGTGTACCACACACCCTTTCAATTATTGTACCACACCCCAAAGTAAATTTTAGATTTCTACCATCAAAAAGCTGAATTTGAGAATTTGGAATTTAGATTTGGACTTAGAGACCATGATTTAGTCTAGAACTATAAAAAAAAGTTGCAATTCAACAACAACCAATGAGAAAGTTTAGTTAGGGAGAAAAGTGTTACTTTTACTTTTGTTGCAAAAAAGATAAGCTTTTTCATTGGGTGTTGTTGAAGTGCAACTTTTTGTGTGGTTTTAGACTATATCATGGTCTCTAATTCCAAATTTGAATTCCAAATTCAAATTCCAAATTCTCAAATTCAACTTTTCGATGGTAAAAATCTAAAATTTACTTTGGGGGTGTGGTACAATAATTGAAAGGGTGTGTGGTACACATATCAATTCCCTTATAAGATATCCTCTATTCCTCACCAAACAGTGCATTTAGGTCGCCCCACACTAATTCTTAAACATTTCGCACTATTTCAATATTCACCAAGACTACAATAACTTTTATCAATTGTTACTGTGATAAAGAATGGAGGAAGCAAGTAGAGGTTGGGCACAACAAGTGCCAAAGTCAAAGTCAAGAAGCAATGAAACTAGAACTTTAAACACAATTAGGAATTATTGTAGCATAAAGAGAGTTGCATGCCCCTCAAGGTGGCCAAGGGTAAGTCATGAGGTAAATTTGCCAAGGTAAGGCAACCTAATTGTTAAGGCAACCTAAATGCACTATTTGGTGTAGAACATTGGATACTTTCTCAATGTTGCTTGTTAGTTTACAAACACGTGTTTTGAAGCATTCAATAAGCTTTTCAATTGACAAGATAATGATAACAACACACCCTACCTTTGGGTTGCAAAAACCACACATTTACCAAGGCATGTGGCAACCAACTAAAAATGTCCCTTGCCACTTTGTGCAAAGAACTTGAAAGAAATTCATGAAGTCCCAAAACGTCAACTTTACATATGACATCGGTTGATGATGTGATGCAAATGAGTTTGTCATAAGTGAAAAATAAAATAAAAAGGAAAATTGAACTAAAATAGTCAATTTTGTTGATTTTTGCAAGGGAGGAGGTTTTGCATCAAGAGAAGTTATCTTGAGGAAGTTTGAGTATATATCTTGTTCAAAAAGCAAGCTAGAGTGCTACAAGAACAAAGCCTCTTGTCAACTAGTTGCTCATTCTAAAAGGAAGCACACTAAACATTGACCATCTTAGGGTTGCTTCACACTATGGCTGACCAAGTTGAGAGACCATGGATTTGAGTGGCCAAAATTTGTTGAGAGGTAAATGAAATGTGTTGAAAATAGGCAATAAAATATTAATTTGACAGCTTTGGCTGCTCTTAGTGTGAAGCCTCCAAAGGCCAAGTCCAAAGGCCAAACTCTTGACAATGAACTTCCACGGTCTCTCTCAACTTGAATGGCCATAGTGTGAAGTTTCCAAAAGCCAAGCCCAAAGTCCAAAGTCACAAAATTTATTAGACCTTCCAAATCTAACAGCCAAGATCTTGTTGACTTTTGAGTATTTCATGAATTTTTTTGACAACCTCTCAATCATAGTTTGGGTCTCCATTTTTGCTTGATCCAAACTTTTCTTGAGAGGCTGTTGCTTTGAAAGATAAAGTGCTACCATATGAACATTTGGAGGATGATGACATTTGAAATTTAACCTCTAGTGTGAAGGGCCAAGAGGCCAAACTCTTGGTTTGTTGCAATCTGATTGGTGGAAATCGACCATAGTGTGAAGTGGCTAATAGATAGAGCACCCTAGAACATTAATCCGGAGAATTTTTTTTTAGCTCCACCAACTAAAATCCGGCATCACCCCCATTTTCAATTAGTTATTCACGGGCATGCACCAATTCTATATTTATATTAGTTTTTTGAAAAAAATGGCATGTAATTTGATTCTTTCTCTACTAGTCCCAAGTTCTGACCAATTTTTGAGATTTAAAGGAGCTAACAATACACTAAATGCTGATTCTCTCCAATCCCTGGCACCCTCCATTCCAACTTTCAGAATGTCGTAACTTATTCAATAAGATTCAGAAAACTACAAATCAAAGTGGGTTAAATGCAACTTCTACTATTTATTCAACAAAACTAACAGTAGTTTTATTTGAAGCTATCAACCCCCTCTCCCCGCCCCTGACAGCTCAAAGACATGCTTCACCTTACTGAACAAAGAAAAACAAAATTTTAATGAAACTGGCATCCACTTTACTTGCATTGGTCCACAGGAAAAGCTTTAAACCACCATGGGAACATTATTACAATCATCCACATATAAGTTCGGAGGGCCTGACTACCACAACCCCATTCCATTGGGTTCTCCGCAGCAAAACGGAAGTTCAAAATTATTGCAAGATGAACTTTTATCTGCAGGGAAGTAGATCAAACAGGCACTACAGTACATTGAAACTATAAGGTTAAAAAAAAATGATGTATGAGTTTGGGATTATTTAAAAAGTAGAGGGTGCTAAAGAAACTGCCGGTTGTTTTAAAAATTTGCACCCACTATCTATCTTTCTACGAATGCGAGGCATGCCAGAGTGTTGTTGTTGTAGTATCTATGACTACTACTACAGGGGCTAGATTCTGCACCCTCTGGACGTCGGTATTATTTTTTCAATGGGTTTGGGTGACAGGAGCGAACCCATGACGTAGAGCTGCTTCCCATACAATGTCGATACGGCTCACATCAATAGAGCCCACTTCATGGTGAGCCCAGCCCTCCAGAGTGTGCACTAAGCCCCCTGCATGACAGGCATGTACTGCCCCTCTTTCCATTGTGAACTGCACCCCATCCCACCACACCACACCCACAAACATTTACTTAAAAATCGTGAAGGTTACAAGAAAGAATTAGAGTGAGGGCCACTTCACATTATGGTCGATGGTCAAGAGGCTGTTGATTTCCACCAATTAGATTGCAAGAAACCAAGAGTTTGGCCCTTTCACACTTGAAGCTAAACCCTAAAATCCATCATCCTCCAAATTGCCAACAAGGCATGAACGACAGACTTTTGAAAGAAGTTTGGGTCAATCAAATATGAACACCCAAACTATGGTCAAGAAGTCGTCAATTTTTTTCCATAAATAATCAAAAACTGACAAAATCTCAACCATTAGATTGGGAGTTTGAACAATGTTTATGGGTTTGAACTTTGGGCATGCTTTTTGGAGGCTTCACACTATGGCTGCTGTGTTCAAGTCGAGAGGCTGTGGAAGTTCATTGGCAAGAGTTTGGACTTGGTTGGCCATAGTGTGAAGCGACCCCAAGAATAAGAAGCGAGTCATATTTTTCCTTAACTCTTATGGGGTTAGTAGTGAGGTTTTGAGTTTATTTTTATTTTTGTTGAAAAGATGGGGGAGCGGGGGAGGGAGTACAAACCTCGCAGGTGCGGAGGCCTTGGGTCTCCTTGGGCAGAACCATGCCTGCCAGCTGGCCATAAGTGCAATCCTTGCGCACCTCCGGGATGACCGGCACCACAAACTGGTGGAAGAATGTCCCCGGAGGAGCCTCCTGTTGGTCTTTGGCCCACGTCCACTTCCCCACAATCCACGTCTGCAAAATACAAATGCCCCACAACCACATTCCATAGGTTATTGATAGAGCAATTTTTTTTCTGGCAAAATGGAGCCAGTTTTCGCTAGATTAAGACCAATATGTGCAGGTCCCTCCATTAATTACCGATACTCCTCTCAACCCTTCTTTCTCAAAGTAGGATAACCCTAACCCTAAAGCAAACACAAAGCATGTACACAAAAATGAGTGCTAATCAACACCCCACAACCATCCATAACCTTAATATTTTCAAAACGATCTCAAAACGTTCTGAATCCATCATAAGATGTGTTGAGAAAAGTATTGAAATGAACTCAAACAAACCCCAAGGTTTTAGACTATTTGGTCGCAGTCAAGGTTTACCTCAAAGTATATATGGAGAGCCTTTCACGAGGTATGTATTCAAAAGCACCAAAACCTAGCTAGCACCTTTTAAATTTATGCTTTTTGTGAGGAGGCTTCGTCTCCTCACTTTTGTACCTCAAGTAATGTAATGGAGTGTATTGTATCACTATACTACTACACCCCAAATATTCACAAACTCTTTGTTATTAAACCCTGGGATGTAAACAAAATTGCAACAGCTGACACAATAATACCTTGCAGTTCTTGCCAGCTTGGTATTTGGTGACTTGCACGAGGTTGTTTCGGTGCTCGGTGGGAGCCTCTCTTTGAATTGCATCAAAGCGTTCCTTTGAGGTTGTCAGCATCTGCAGTGTTCACAAATATCACAACACCCTTGCTTACACCAACGTTGCATTTTGTAAAAATAGAATCCAATCCAACCCCCTCCCCCCCCCCCCCAAGAACCATGCTTGAGAATCTACTGTAAAATCCTCTGGACTACGTGGTAAAAAAAATGTTGATGAATCGAAAGGTTTGAAATCCATCCACAGGTCAAACCAAGTCACACTATGTCCCAAGTCCTGGCTAACTTAAAATTGCCCAAAAGGTAACAATTAAAAGCAAACCGGTCAATCACAAGGCTTCTTCATCTCCTCAAAGCCGCCTTATTATATACATATAGAAATGATTCAAAGAGCCGAAAATGCACAAAGGCTACCTTGTTACATATGTATGTGTATAGATTGGGATGATTCAAAGCACCGAAAAATGCACAAAACTCTCAATAGTAGGACTGGTAATAGAATGACGTTGTTTCAAGGAAAAATACACAAAACTCTCAAAAGTAGGACTGGTATAGAATGATGTTGTTTCAAGGAAAAATGCTCTATCTCAAGATTTTAAACATAGTTTGACAAAATAAAAGGTCGGGGTAGTAACTACTGAGAGTTTGGCAAGGGTAGAGAGAATTGATGATAAGTATATGTAGATGTAAATTCTTACCAGGACTCGAATGCCACGGGTACAAAGATACAGAGCAATGGCCCGGCCCAGCTTGGAAGTGGCACCATTCATAAACACTTCTGTCACCCCTGCTGGCAAGGTTTTGATAATCACTGCTGCTGTGAGAGTGTTCCCATGAACCACTCGCATCCTCAAGTTGGGGTGCTTCATCACAAACAACAATCCTCCTCCATTCAACGCTTCATTCTGCACAAAAAAACAGTTTTTAAGGAAAGAAAAAAACACAAAAATATATATGCAAATATACATACACACAAGCAACGAAATCACAAAAATACCCTGTACAGAAATGTACAATTTTACATGTATATATATATAACCCTCTTTCTTTCAATATAAGCTGTAGAAAGCCTTTCACTGATTTAAAAACCAAAAACCTCTTTTTCCAGTCTTAAAACGTTACTAATAAACTTTTGACTCTATGTTGCAATGTGCAATTTTCCATGTGTCTTCCTTTCAATATAAGCTTAAGAAGGGTTTTCATTGAACTCAAAAAATTTCCAAAACTTTCTTTTCCCAGTCTTAAAACGCCACCCCTACTCTAATATCTACATGTTGCAATGAATGTCAAGTATTGTGAATGCGATATGATGTGATGTGATGTTATTGGTTAGCCCTTAGATCAACCAAAACATGCAAATGTCGACACATTCTTATGAGTATAACAGCTTGGCATTGTGTACGGGCCTCTTATCTCTCTAGCAGGCAATATCTAGGATTTAACGCTATTAGACGTACAAAATATTAAATTCAAATGTTTGAAATGACAGGTGCCGACAAACTACTCAAGCTTTGATGAAGATGTGTTTTAATATCATTACACACAAATATTTGCTACACTTTTGAGGCATTGCTTAAAATCAACCTTCCCTTAGAATGGATACAGAAAACCAAAATTCCAAAACAAGAACATCCCGTATGCATGTGTCAAGGTTGTATATGAAGTTGCCTGAATAGCCAGAATTTTACAAAGAGATAAACACTGTTTCCTTTCAGACGGAGTTACATACAGGAAGGTTTTTAGGGTTTTAGAGTTGAGAATCGACCTTGTTAAGTGCAGCAAGACTCAAAACCTTCACGCCCGCTGCATCTGCGTCCAGAATGGCCTTCTCAATGTAGTTGTTGATGGTGTCCAACCCAAATGGCAGGAAATACTGCACATTCCGAACCTCAGTCAGAACAAAAACCCTAAACTTTTAAAATGCAGAATTTCGAAGGCGAGGAAAATGCATTCGCGGAGGATCCTAAACCTTAAACCCTAAAACCCTAACTCTGTAGAAAGGTTAATATATTAACAGAAAACTCCACGTGCTAAAACTTTAAGCTTCTCTTCCAATTCATGAAACTGAATGCAGCCTCTAAACATTGAAGAATCTAATATCACCACATGTGGTAGGTATTTCTGTGGAAAGTTTTAAAGTCAGAGCAATTTTATCACACTCTAACTTTTCACATTTGTATGTAACTTTGGTCATATCACAATTAGTTCCACATATTGTGGCAAGTAGGATTTTCACATGAGTAAAAAAAAAGGACAGATCTATTTAAACATTGCTCAATTTTCTTTATCAACAGAAACCTCCATGTATTGAAACTTCAAGCTTCTCTTCCAATTCATGAAACTGAATGCAGCCTGAGAATGCAGTTTTCGGGTTTATGAACTGGGGACCCTAACTCTGTAAAAAGGTTAAAATTTCGACAGAAAAATCCACGGATTGGAACTTCAAGCTCCCTTCCAGTTTATAAAACATGCAGCCTGAGAATGCATAAACCCTAACTCTATAAAAAGGTTAAAATTTCAACAGAAAGATCCACGGATTGGAACTTCAAACTTCTCTTCCAATTCAGGAAACATGCAGCCTGATAATGCATAAACCCCAACTCCCCAAAGAGGTAAAAATTTCAACAGAATACTCCATGCATTGAAACTTCAAGCTTTATCTTCCAATTCATGAAACATGCAGCCTGAGAATGCAGTTTTAGGGTTTGTGGTTTAGGGTTCAGGGTTTAAGGTGTTGCAGGGGGGAATGGCTTACGTGAAAGCCATGGCGGGGGACGACCCAGGTCATGCACTTGAGGTGGCGGAGGCGGTAGGTGTCGGAGACAAAGGTGCGGCCCCAGTGCCAGAATGAGAAGAGCACAAAGAGAGTGGGCGCCCACATCCACCAGATGAACCAGTAGCACGCGTACGGGTACGCAGCGAGAGTGCGCACGCAGAACGACACCTGCAGCGACGACAGCACGTCGATGCAGTGCGCCAGAAACACGAACTCCGGCACCTCCTCCACCCTCCCTGCCACAACAACACACAACAAATCCCCCCCGCGCATCAGTCAAACCATTCTCATTATACCAGGCTCCTCCAGCGCCTTAAAACCCTAAACCCTAAATCTACCACAACCGCTAAACCCTTCAAGATCGGCATTATGTGTTAAACCCCAAACTCTCGCAGCATTAGTGATTCCAAATGTGATCGATCACATTGATTATTTGGGTTTACTACACTACCATCACCACTTCCAAAAGTGGTAAAATGAGTATAATCACCACTTTGCAACTTTTACAAAGTAGTAATTATAATGATTTTACCACTTTTGGATGTGGTGATGGTAGTGTAGTAAACCCGAATAATCTCCTTGTGATATCTTCACAATCAGCTCCTCAAGCGCCACAAAACTCTGAACCCTAAATCTGCTAAATCTGCTAAGCCCTTCAAGTTCAACACTACACGTTAAACCCTCAACATTAATGATTCCAAATGCGATCCTAGCAATCAGCTCCTCAAGCACATCAAAACTCTAAACCCTAAATGTGATAGGCCCTTCAAGTTCAACACTGTATGTTAAACCCTAAACCCTCACAGCATTGACGATTCCAAATGTGATCTACACAATCAGCTCTACAAGCGTCTCACAACTCTAAACCCTAAACCTGCTAAATCTGCTAAGCCCTTCAAGTTCAGCATGTTAAACCATGAACCCTAAATTTGCTAAGCCCTTCAAGTTCAACACTATACGTTAAACCTCAAACCCTCACAGCATTGATGATTCCAACTGTGATCCTTACAATCAGCTCCTTAAGCGCCTCAAAACCTTGAATCCTAATCTACTAAGACTTACAAAATCAACATTCTACGCTAAACCCTAAACCCTAAACCCTAAACCCTAGTATTGCATCAGTGACGTACTCCAAATGTGATCCTCACAATCAGTTCCTCAAGCGTCCTCAAGCCTTGCCACATCTGCTAAAACTGCTGAATCTCCCAACTCAACACTTCGGTTTTCTCATGTACTTTGTATGAAGAAGAAAAATCTTTCGAAAAGTTTTGCTTAATTTCGCTATATTTGCGAGCAATTCCCTGACAATACATGCGGCCCAATGCCGCAGAGAACTCCTAAATGTGCTAAAACTACAGAAACTCCGAATTCAACACTCTGGTTTTCTCATGTTTTGTAAAACATAAGAAAATACTTGAGAGATGCCCTCAAGCATGTCCTCAAGCAATCTTATGACAAGAGCTACCACTGGGCATTGGCCAAAGTTGTAAACCTTAAGGTATTCAAATTGAGGAGAGAAGGAGAAAAAGTAGAGTAACTGAGATATCATTTTCGTATTACAGTTTTTATTCTCCCAAATAAAAAGTCATACTTTAAGAAAATCTGATTGTTTTAGCATATGATTCGTTTTAGAATGCCACCATTAACCCTCTAAAACAAGGGTTTTTAAAAAATACACTAGAAATCAACCACTTTTTTGGTCGTCAGGGGTTGGAAAAAGGGGGGGTTAAGTGGTGTACCTCTTCTTAGCTCCTGATAGACCTGCTCCGTCTTGGGGTCCACAGTTCCACCCAAGTAATCAAATAACGGCATGAACAAACAAAAGTTGGAGTTCTGCTCGGAGTGGTGCAATGAATGGTACCTGCAACAACCAAAGTCCATTGCAACCGCAACAACCCCTTGTGAACATCAATTTTGTTAAACTGGCAAAAAGAACTCACAACAAAAGCCTGTGCACTTTGCAACAAACATACCATTGTTAAACATGAAAATCTAAAGCAGTCGTAGTTCTTAGAGCCTTTGACCAGTTGCATATGAGAAAACAACATGATTGCCTTGAACATTCAACTTAGTACCCCAACAAAGAAAACGTGCAAAATCTTTTCATAAAGAATCCAAACAATGACCCGACAATGACACCAAATGCAGAAATGACACTTGCATTATAGCTTTAAGGTGTCATTCTTAGGGTTTCATTCTACACCATTTTAAGAGTACATGGTTAGGTAATTGGGGAAATTTTTGTTTGTGAGGATTGCGTTTAAGGGATGGGGAAAAAACAAAAAGGAGGGTGGTGGTGGTGGTACTGACGATGGTGTGTAGATCAGATACTTGACACCGGGGACGCTCCGGAACCAGGTTGGGACAAACTCAAAGTTGGAATGGCCCCAGCACTTGAAAAAATCGAACGCGATCAAGTAAAGATACACCATGCTTTTAGAGGCGCCGCCGAGTGCCGCAGCTCCCACCAGTGGCACCAGCAGCAACGCTGACTGCAGCATTTGCTCCAACATTGTGGTCACTCCCCCTACACCCCAATTCAAGCCTTGTGAAATCTGTGAAAAACCTCATACATAAATGTAAGGTTTTGTAAAGCAGGTCAGTTTTCTTTTACTACAGCTGCTTTAATGTTGACATGTTTTGCATTTTGTCATAAATTGTGGCTTGCCTGTCTTAAACTTGCAAAAACGTTCTTTCTGAGGTATGCCATATTGCCATGTGACCTTCCCACAAATACAGTGCTTTCTTCACTAGTAAAGAGACTTTTGACTTATATCAATTTCATATAGATATGGAAGAGATGGCAATAGCAACGTATACGACTCTCATATTTTATCAAAACCGTTACAAATGAGACAAAAAGAGAGGAGCAGAACTTCTAAAACATTTGATTTTTCTACTGATTGGATATGAAACTTGAATACTGCGTTTTCTTACAGTAAGTTTTCTTTTCAGTTTTTGAAAGTGCTTTTGAAGGAATCTTGTGCTTCTACTCCTATGGATATGGACGAGTAAAAACTAATGACTTTCTGAACATTTCAACCCTTTTTGTGGAGTTAGCAAACGTCCATGCTGGCCTTGGAAATTGGGATCCACAGAAACAACAAATAAGCTCATTGCAAACTCGTTTGTCCTTTTTGAGTTTTATGTCTTGAATCTTACATAGTTTTTTGGGAGAATTTCATGGATACCCCTAAATTTTGCAATATTTACATAGATATCCCCGCTTTTTCAGAAATTACACAAATACCCTTTGACCATAATTTTTAGGCATTTATTTGTTGTGCTCAGACTTCCTTCATGACCAGTGTTGAAGAAGGGAATCTAAAGAAACAAAAATGAAGCAATGTGTGGACAAAGGAAGAAGGGAAGTGACATGCACAACAAAACAAACGCCTAAAAAGCAGGGGTATCTACGTAGATATTGCCAACTTCAAGGGGTATCCATGAAAATTTCCCTAGTTTTTTATTTTGTTTTTTGAAGTGAAGGAGTTTTAGTGGAAGAGGTGGCAAAGTACCAGTGGCCGGCTCGGGAACGACGGAGAGGTGGTGCACAGAATGGTAGTTCCGGTAAAGGACCTCCGAGGAGTGGAAAACGCGGTGCATCCAGTAGTAGACACACTCCACCACGCTGCTGTGCAGTAGCACCACGTACACCAGGCCTTTGGCGTTCCACCCGGGCAGATCACTGAACCCCGGACACCACGTATGCGCTGCGGACACGAACAGCAGCTGCAGCATGATGTGATTGTCCCTGCAAAGCAAATCAGCACCAGCAAAGTAAAACACCGATTAGCAAGCCGTTTCTACCAACACATCAAATCTTACAACTTTAAAGACAGACAGAGAGACTCACTTTGCTGCTTTACTTGCAGGAAAAATGATCTCCATTGCCAAACAGTTAACATCAGCACATTTTTTTTTTGGCAAAAGAAAGCCAAACTGGCGACAGATCTTTCAGATTCTGTCAGACTTGGACAAATCCGGGGTGGTCCCTCCATTTATTCTCCAATGGACTGTGTGCAGGCTGTGCAGTTGTGATCTGGCGGCTGAAAAAATTATGCCCTAGTTGACATCAAGCCAAGCCTTGCCAGAGAAAATGATCACATGGTGTACATTCTCTTTATGCAAGTCTCTCTCTAAACAAATACCAATGCAAGTTTATCTCAACAAAATATCCATGCCAAGTCTCTTTAAAAAAATCTCTATGCAAGGCCGTTAGAAGCCCAACTTTGGAAGTAGCAAACTTTGTGAAAATTTCTTTACGCAAGTCTTTCCACGGAAGCCTCATGCCCCCATTCTCATTGACACATTCACCGACCGGCTGTTCCATCCGCCATGAATACCGTTCTAAATGAGTCACCAAAAATTTCATTCTAATTGGCAAGAATCGTCCAAAACACAAATATTTGTTAATTTGGGAAAAAACAATTTTCCAAAAACAGTCTTCAAAATGAAAAATTTAGAAGTCCCAAATTCGGGGTTCTTTCCCAAATTAATGAATATCGCGTTCTTGAGAAATGAATATGAATAAAAAAAATCATTAACAAAACCCCCAAAGTTTCAGAACCCCACCACCTACAAGGCCCCACGGCCCCCACATGATTATTCCCATCTCTTGAGGTGATATGAACCCATCCCATTGGTTGCTTGAAGTGCGGGGGATGCGTCATTTGAGAGGACGTGATTCCTTGATGCATTCCCCCCCACATGTTTGTGAAACATATTTTGAAACCATGTTAGTGGGACCCACATTAAGGAAGAAAACAAACTCCTCTTACCCAAACGCATTCAACGACCCAGTGAGGACAGACCTTCCCTCTAAGCAAGTCTCTCCATGCAAGCCAGTGTCTCTCCATGCAAGTCTCTTTTTATGCAAGTCTCTCTCTAGGAACTGAACTTTCAGGTATCAAGCAGTGTTTTTTTTTGGCGATTTGGAGCAGAAAAGCACCAAATTCTTTCGACTGGCACCAAGCCTACAGAAAAAAAAAAAAAAAAAAAAAAAAAAGCATTATTACTTGGATGAAATTGTCAAAAAAGCTTCAAATTTTAAAAAAAATTGAATGAAATTGCCAAATTGTGGATGAAAACCAAATTATAGACATGTATTATGTGCTAATGTGATATTTTCTATCCAATATGTGAATGAATGTTGAAATTTTGAGCACCACTATAACATTTTAAATTGCCACTTTGGCACTTTGGCACTTCTTAAAAAATGAAAAGAAAAACCTTGGTATCAAGAGTCCATCACGTTATGAGAGAAGTGGTTTGCTTCGAGAGTTCTCAGGAGCAAAATGGAAAGCAATTAAGCGAGGCATTGCTACGCAGACTGGTGTGATTTAGAGTAATCAAGCAAGCGGTTGTAATGGACTGGTGGACTGGTGGACCGGTGGTGATGGCAATGGCGATAGAGTGTGGCTTACGAATGGAACTCCCGGTCGACTTGATCGAAGCCGCCATCGCTGTCGCGGACGATGCGTCTCTTGGTGAGGCCATACAAACGAGACACGGTACCCCACAACTGCTGCACCAAATAGCGTGCCGTCACCAGCCAGAACATGTGCACGCACCAGTCGTCAGCTTCCACGCCGTACCCCTGCTTCATCGTTTGCAGCACGCGCCACAGAAACGGCGCGTACACCACATACTGCAATGCAATCCCACCACCCAACCTTATTTCCCATGAATATCAATGCATCCAAAAGACCCAATACTAACAACTCTCAGCATTTATGTTCCTTCAACAATCACGATAATATAAGGTCCACCGAAACTTCTATAAAAAACTTGGGACCCAAAGTTTGTTACTTTTATGCTGTTAATAGCCTTTGTGGAATGTGACGGTTTGTGCTTCAGACTTCGGTTCCAACCATTTGCGCTAACTCTTACTACTAAAATTCTTGGATTGAAACCAAACATTCCCTATAAGCAAACTTTCCTATCAATCAGGTGAAACGCAACTTGCACTATATATAGAGCAGCAGCAAAGTACAGCACTCTTGTGTGTGTATGTGTGTGTGTTTAGTATAATGCAGTGCAGTTTACACTCTTTGAAGTAAGATTCTACTGACTCGTTGTTCAAAAACGGTCTTCAAAATCAAAGTTTTCCTTCTATTATGTAACATTGTTCAGGTGTGCGCTGCACTTTATCATACCTGCTGTCCTGAGATTTTGTCCAAAACCCCCACGTCATCATGCTCAACTTTTGAACTGTCAATGTGTCCCCATATTGATAAAACAAAACCCCATATTTGATCAATATGGGGTTGCATGTTGTATATGGAGTGTATCTGGACATTGCATTGGTCCAGATACACTCCATATAACTCCATATTGATCGAATATGGGGGTTCAAACCTTCGCCTTTGCAACCCTTGCAGCTTTTGCAGCTTTTGCAACTTTTGCAACTTTTGCATGCAGTATCCAAATCACACAATCTTCAGTGGCGCTGAACCCCGCTTTTTCCAACACACACACTTTTTTCCCCCTTTTCAAGGCAAACCAAACAAGAGATATGGGATCTACGCTTAACGGTTCTACCAGCAGTAGTACTTGTAGCATAACCACGTACCTTGTAGTGATGGAGTCCTTCCCAAGGCCATTCCGCCAAGAAGCCACTGCTGCTGCTGCTGCTGGCCTCAGTGGCCACCATAGCTACCAGCAGCAACAAATCATGCAACCCTTCCAACAACAACAACAGAAAAGCACTCACTGGTGGTCTAGTACCCTCAGTTTCTGTTCTACAAACCTCCTCAATCACCGCACCATATATCACTAGTCCTGCATTGCCACTCTTGGTATAACACCAGACATGAAACACCACGTTTCCACAACCAACCCAAGGGCCGGCCTCGACCAACAAGCAAAACAAAAACCCCTGGCCAAGGGGGAGATGATCACTGGCGGTGCTTCATGCAAGCTTTAGTGTGAGTTTATATGAGCGAAAAGAGCTGTAGTGTATATAGCAGCAGTGTGTATGTTTTGATGCTTCAGGTTTGCTTGCTATGCTGAGCTCATGTGCTGTGTAGAAAGGATTTTTATAATGGGATATCGACAGCTTGGGTTTCTGGTAGGTAGGTACCCGGGAGTAAAGTTATTAATGAAGTTGAAGCGAGTTGGTTCCGCGGACGCGCATGAAGAGCCACCCACGACGTCACCATGGCCAGCGGTCACCGGTGCTTGATGGAGCAGGATCATAAAACCCATGGGGGTTGGCTGGGCCTGCCCTAGTGGCTTCTCTACCTACCTACCCTTAGGCCTTAGGTGTACCACTTTTACACTAGGAGAAGGAGAGGCGAGGATGTTCTAGAACCCTTCTCCAAGGCCTCGCCTTTGCACTTGAGGTTAGAAATAAGGTAGGAGCACCCATAAGCGTCAATCTAAGGGTTTTGAACGTGATGAGTATTAATAAATAGTTGGTAAATTATAGGATCCTATTAGGAACAGAAAAATAATGAGTTTGCAATTTTGAATGTATTATTTGGATACCATGAGAATAAGTTGTGAATTTTTAAAGAGCAAAATGCCGTTGTACCCATAACCACTTATAAGATTTCATGTTCACACATTGTACATCCTTGTCATTACATCTATTTACTTCCACAGATTTTCCAAGATTTCAAAGTGGACGGTTATGGGGACAGCGTTGCTTATGGATGCTCCTACCTTATAACAGATTATTTGAATAAATGAGGTAGTTCTAGATACTCAACAGTATTGTTGTTACTTCAAGCGACATTTGGCTAATGGATCAGACAAGCAGAATAGCAGAAGTGGACGTGATTGTCTAATTTGATGTTTAAGGGTTTTTGACCTATATCTTCATTACTTGATATGGCTTTAAATTTTGCATTTTGATTTCATGTTGGCAATGATGTGTGTAACTAGCATGTTCAAGGTAAGCTTCTTTTTTTTATCATTTTTTGAATTGACTACACCGGACGGACAAGAGTTCAATTGGATGTTTTGGGCAAATAGGCAAGTGGATGGATAATTTGTCCAATGTGACAACTATGTTCAACACCATAAAATATGGAAAAGAGATTTTGACAACTTGTACTTGATCTCTTTCTTTCTATCAATTTTCTTAGAGCAAGTACATGGCTGTTACACACTCAAGGTTTGACACACACAGTACTTGGATGATAAAGTGTTTGGGGCCTCCAAAAATGTTTCCCTTGACACTCAAACTAAGCATGTCAAGCAATAAGCCAATGGCAATGACCCATGAAATCACTAATTTGTTCCAAATTTAGTGAATTTTTACTGTACTCCACTTGATGATTGATCAATTGACTATTTGTGAAACACGTTTGAAGAGCAAGGGTGAGAGACACAAATTTTGAGAGATTTTCAAAAGTACATGTAAAAATTTGATAAGTGAGTAAGTGATTGTGTGTGTAAGAGTGCAGATGCTTTTCTGGAAAGGCTTGCTTGCGCTGCAACTAACGGCCTGCAACTTTGTGGCCTCAATCAAGGAGACACAAATATGTTGGTACCCCTGGCTGCATCATGTTTCTTTTTACCATGATGAATGGGCTTCAGGCTGTTTGTTCCTTGAGCCTATTTAGACTGAAATGATCCCAAATTCAAATGATTGGAGGGGCCCAAGTTTCCTGTTCCTGGCCTAGACCTCCAAGTGTAAAAGTGGTCCTGATTGGCCCCCTCAGTAGTGACACGCACCGGCTCGTAGGAAGGTGAGAGGAGTACTTCCCGGAAGCTGATCTCAGTCTCTGACCTCCTGAATAGTGAGTAGTTAGTGAATCCTGACTTGTGCCCCTGGCAAGCTGCACATTGCATGAGCCATGAGGAGATATTAAACATGCAGGGCTGATTGCCGGGGTCGCTGGGCAGCATTGATCACGGGGACCTATTATAGCCTATGCTCGTAGCGACGGTAGCGACCAGGGTTTTTTTTTTTCTTGGTTTTCTGACCAATGGCTGTGTGGCATTCTTTGAAAATGGTTTGTAACTTGCTGGCTTCATCCTATTTTTGGTTGGAGTTGAAGGTGGTCTATATGCATGGATTTTTGCAATATCATGGGTGTTAGCCCCTAAAGGCCCAGCTGTCCCTTGGGGGATAGTTGAGATTTTGGGCATGTACCTATAGTTGATTTAGTTTTTTTGATTTTTTAAAACTTTTATTGGAGGTGAACAATTCCAAGACCTACCCGGGAATCTAATTTTTTCGTCATTCTGACATTTGACAAAGAAGTTATGCAAGAATTTCTGCTGCTCGAGGGAGGCAGGACAATCTGAGCAGCCCAAAAACTTCTTAAAATTTTATATTTTCTAAAAATAGAAATCTGAAATTGGTTCTTTAGGTTTTTTTATATGTGGGAAGTTTTGAATCGCTCAACTTCAATCGATGAGATGAAAATTATGAGATGTTTTAGTTTGTGGGCACTTATGGATTCTCTACTCTAAAATAAACTTTGAAGTCTTTTACTTTCCACAATTTGTAATATTTTGGAAAATAAAACTAAACCTAAGGAAGTAGATTGTTTATCACAACAATATAACCGTTGGGAATTTCATTTTTTCATTTTAATAATTAAATTCTTAACAATTTAGTGATTTGACTCATTCTCTACTTCTTTGTACTTACTATTTTCCCCCATGTGTTGTATAGTTCCAATTGATTTGAAAATTCTCCCACACATACCTAACTTGGTGTGCTACATGTAAAAAATAAATCTCAACTTTGTGTAGAGTAATTTTTCATGTAAGTGTGGACAAAGGCTTTTGAAATTTTTTGGATAGCACAAAAGGAATAATTTTTTTCACTTTAGATGTAAATATCTCCCTCCTCTCCATCTAGAATGACCTGATTTTTTTCCACAAGTACCTCTTCTAGTCTAAGGCAAGATCCTATGGTTGGACTTGCAAAACAAACTTTATTTCCTACTTTTCTACTCATTCTCCCCAAAGTAACAGTTAACAGTGGCTTTCACTGGAGAAAAGTGCTTGGACCTTTAGGGGTTAATAATGAAAATAACCCTTATTGTCGAGGTGGTCATTGTGCATGCCTCATGTATAATGTTTAGAGTGAATAATGATCTCTGTAATGGTGCCCACATATTGAAATTTTATTTTTAAATGTTGCAAAGTCAATAATACATGATGCCCTCATAAAAATTATGGTAAGGGACTAAAGGCAGCTTGGGACCTAACACCGTGAAACCAAAATTTCTCACAATTTAGGTTACCTCAAATACAAGTGCAATTGATGGTTTGATGGAGTATATTTTTGTCTTGGACCATGTGCTTTTTATCACTTCTGGGAAAAAAAAATCTGACAAAAATTTGCTTTTATTTGCCCATAGAATGTGTTTCAGTCCGCAGGCCTAGGACACCGCAAGACCCGGCAAGACACAGGCAGGACACGGGCAGGACGCCGCTGGAAGCCGCAGTACAGGTGGGGGCGTCTTCATGGCTGCCTCATTCTCCTCTCTGGGTCTGCCTGCCAATCAAGTCGCGTCACGTCACATCGCGTCACGCCAAGTCGCGTCGCGTCACATCGCGTCGCGGCGGGTCGCGTCTTCGGAGAGTCAGTCGGGCGGAGTACAGTACAGTGCTAGCACGCCGCTGCCGTGCCATTACTGCCAGGTGTATCGTAACTGCAGGCCTGGGTTGGCTGGGCAGGGGGCAATGGGCAGGACGGGGCTGAAATGTTCTCATTGCCTTGCAGGTGTTGAATTCTTAGAGGAGTCTTTTTATCTGTAAAGATCTGTAACAAACCAGTAGACCTTAAGTTAACTTAAACCTGTAACACTCATGCAAAGTACGTCTCAAGCGCTTTAATTAAAATCACGAGTTCACAACTGTGTCATGTTTAACTTGCTAACTGATTATGAACTTCTGCGAGAGTGATTCCCTGCACTGATTCTGGACTGATTCTGGACTGGAGTTTGACTACTGGTATTAGGGGCCGCTTCACACTATGACTGACAAAGTCGAGAGGCAGTCCGTTTTCATCAACCAAATTGCAAGAAATTAAGAGTTCTGCCTCTCAGAATCTCAACCCTTCACACTAGAGGTCAAAGTTCAAAATTTGTCATTCATTCTACATGGCAGTACTTTATCATTCAAAATAACGACCTTTCAAAGGGATCACCAAAAATGGAGATCCAAACTATGATTGAGAGGCTGTTAATTTTAGCATGTATTGCCTATTTTCAGCAGATTTTCTTGGTCTCTTAACCCTTTAACCCCTAAAGGACCAAGCCCCCTTTTTGGAGACAAATGGGATTTCCGATGCGTACCTATGGCTAAAGTGCTAAATTACATTGCGTGATTATTTAGAACTTTTATGGGAGATGGGGAATTCAAAGATTTGTGTGGGCATCTAATTTTTTCCTCATTCCGACATTTATTGAAGAAGTTGAAAATGAATTTATGAGAATTTTGGTTCGTCAGGCAGCCCAAAAACTTTTTTAAAAATTGCATTTTTTTAAAAATAAAATTCGAGGTTAGTTCTTTAGACTTATGTATAAGTGGGAAGCTTTTAATTGTTCAATTCTAATTGATGAGATGAAAGTTATGAGAAGTTTTAGTTTGCGTGTAGGTATTGTTTTGAGATTCTCCACACCTACCCACAAACTAAAACTTCTCATAACTTTCATCTCATCAATTAGAATTGAATGATTCAAAGCTTTCCACATATAAGTAAGTCTAAAGAACTAACCTCAAATTTTTATTTTTAAAAAAATGTAATTTTTAAAAAAGTTTTTGGGCTGCCCAACGAACCAAAATTCTCATAAATTCATTTTTAACTTCTTCAATAAATGTTGGAATGAGAAAAAAATTAGATGCCCATACAAATCTTTGAATTCCCCATCTTCCATAAAAGTTTCAAAAATTTACAAAAAGTAGCTTAGCCATAAATACATGCCCAAAATCCCAAAAGTCCCCCAAGGGGACTTTGGTCCTTTAGGGGTTAAAGACCACACAATTTTCACAAAATCTATTAGAAACCGGGGTAGTAAACTTGGATGTGTGGATGAATCAAATATGGACTTGATTTCAATAATCCAACTGTACAAATGGGAACCTACACCTTGTTTACAATAAAGTATCAAAATTTCAACTAGATCTACCATTGGAGGTGAAATATTATAATGATTGAGTGAGTTGTAGGTGGAAAATCTCTAGTTTTTGTGCTTGTGTGGTTTTGGATCTTACCCCTTCATACAAGCTTTGCTTGAGAAGAGCCTTATATTTCTAAAAAGCAGGCTTTTCTACCTCTCCAATTAGAGTAGTTTCACACCTAATGGATAAAAATAGTAATCATAAGGTCTAACTAAGTGGACCAAAAGGGTCAAAAATCCCACTTTATTTGCTATCCAAAAACAATTTATAAGAAAATCGATAAATGCTATAGAAAATCCAATTGGTGAAAACAATAAAGAACTAGCCATAAATGTAGCAAGACAATAAATTTCTAATATGAAATGATAGCACCATTTTAATAGATCTTCAAATATTACAATTATACTACTACCATATAGAAAACAATACAAGCGTACTTCTTGAGGAATTTGAAAATTTTATAGGACCGCACAATTGAAATTTGACAATCTTCTTGGATGTTTGATGTATTGTGTTGTTGCTTTGATCCATCTTTGACCAAATATGGATACTTGTTTTAAGGCCATGCCATGTAGACATCATTATTTATCAACTCACAGTCTCACATGCCTGATTTCATTGTTTTTTATTTTGTTGGATGCAAAATTCTTGTGAGCACAAGCGTTCTTCAAGACCGGTTTCCAAATTGTTGAACGATTTTACATTTTTACTCTATAAGCCAAAAACCACTCTCCCAAACCAAAATATGGTTTGGTGGTCTCTAAAGGGTTGACAAAGTTTGGCAACTCAATCTAATGGCCTCTTGACTTGGTCAACCACAATGTGAAGCATCCTAAGATAGCAACAACCATAAACCTAAAACTAAGGACTTAGGAGTAGGAAAATCAATTGATGAACTTTGATAAAAAAAAAAACATTGTTAAATAAGGAAGAAGAAACCAAAAAGATTGTTATAAATTTAAAAGTTCTAATAGTAAGCATTTGTTCACAAAGATAGTTTCTAAAGTCCAAAATCACTGGAAATGTATAGTTATGTGGGTAGTTGCAAGAAACACCTATCCTGCTTTCTGTCCCCTTGCTACACAGCGTGTGGTTTTAGAGGTGTATCTTTTGCTTACTAACTTCTTTTTATGTGAAAATTTAGAGGAAGGTTCACACTAAAGTTATTGACCTATTGGGTTTTTTTGGGTTTTTTAAAAAATCATTCACTAATTTTAAATGGATTCCAATAATATGTCTATCTTGGCTGTTTTGTGGGTTTTCAATACTGCATTGAGGCAAAAAGAAGGAATTTGATGCCACAAATTTGGGGAGTTGTTCATCATTGAACATTACACAGATTTGCCAAGGGGATTTAGAAAAATGTAAATTAAATGCCCTCCACTTTCCCTCAAAGTGGGCATCCATTGGACAAGCATTAGGGTTTGGAAACAAACATTCTTGAAAAATTATTTGCATCAGCCAATGCCCCTCATAGTGGAGAAAAATAGCTATTTTTTAAGTTTCAATTTTTTAAGATTTTTTACTATTTTCTAAAAAGCAAAAAGGAAATTATCTTTTTGTTGGTAAATTTTGCCCCTCTACTTTTGTGCATAACTTTTAGAATAAAATTTTCTAGGTCTGAATTTTCATGAATATCCTATTTTAAGTGCTTTAAAAATTTTCCATATTTTATTTTATTTATTAAAAAAAAAATCAAAAACTCATGGTACTACCTAGTACTACCAGTTTTAAGGGTGTTTGACACAAAATTGTGAAGTGTTTCTTGCAACTACCCATGTGTAGAAGATGTGAAAAAAAGACTCTTAGAGAAGTCGTCACCGTACTCAAACTTTTGAAAAAACTAGCTTGAACAATTACTTGAATAGTAAGGTGAAGCACCCATAATTGTCATGTAAGATGACAAAATACCATGCTTGGGGAGTTGGGGTACTTGAATGGTGTGTTCACCTAATTTTTTTATTTACTCATGATATTGCAACTTTATTTAATGTCATCCACTGAACCTATTTTCAAACCCATTGGCATTCAAATACGTTGCACTTGTCACTCATAAGTTCATATATCTTGTCACCCAAAGGCCAAAACCATTACTTTGTCACCCAAAATCAATCTATTTTTGTATCTGTGAATTATAAGATCAAAAAACAAAAATATGGGTGCAAATGTAGGTCACGCCCATGGGGAACACTCACAGTCAAGGATGTTGCTACCTTAAATTGGTTTTGGGGCTTTGATTTTTAGAAGGATTGATCGATGTTCACACTTGTAGCTCAGTTTAGCAAGTCTTATGCCAATTTATGAACTGTAAATTGTCAAGGAGGAGGCTTTGTATCAAGAGAAGCTAATCTCAAGAAGTTGTTTGAGTAGGGAATTTAACTCTTTAACCCCTAAATGTCCAAACATCATTATTTTGGCAAACTAGCAATTTTGGATAGGCTAATACGTGTAGAATAATTTATATATTTCCATGGAAATTTTAGAGGATAATTGCCCAACTCTGAAGGAGTAGCTTTCCAATGCCACAATTTTCAAGCCATTTCAATTTGTAGAATAAAAGTTAAAATGAAATATGTAGTTTTATTTGTTCAAAGGCAGCTTGGGCAAAAAGAAAACATTGCAAGTGAAATTTCAAGATCTTGCCCAAAGGTTGAGGGGCAAAGGTTTGTTTTTGTCGGATTTGACCCAACTTTATTCCATAAAGGCAATTGTTTTGCTTACTGCCCTTTACTTCACCTTTATTAGAAGAGATATTGTATTGATAATGCTTGTCAAAACCATAGTTTTTGGCCAATTTCCATATTTTTTTCCTCCTCTAAAGCTAGCTAAAATTTAAACCTCCACCATTCTCATTTGGAAGAGATTGTTGTATGTGGAAGCTAAAAATTGTTGAAAAAACGGCTTTGTATGAGAATTTTCTTTAAGCTAGTTTTTTATTCTATATTTTTAATATGTGTTCACCAATTCAAAACGTTCTAAAATATGCTACGCATGTAACTAGCTCTATTATAAGAGTCAATTTGAAAAATCAATATAAAAATAGTGAAATCTATGGGTGCAAAAATTCTCCAAATCAGAGCTATTCAAAATTTGAATGCGCAAAAAAAACCATTTCTTACTTTAAACAACAAGATCTCACAATCTATGCAATAAATATCAAAATTTGTCACATTGCACCACCCATTTGCATGCTTGTATGTACCCCCAAAGTGCCCAATTGAGCTCATGCTTTGTTTGATGTAGTCAACTTATAGTTGGTTTCAAAAAATGATA
The DNA here is from genome assembly GCA_963920765.1 of Ulota crispa. NCBI lineage: Eukaryota > Viridiplantae > Streptophyta > Bryopsida > Orthotrichales > Orthotrichaceae > Ulota > Ulota crispa. The sequence goes on along the minus strand of OY987243.1, from coordinate 25,087,223 downwards.
AAAAAAACTTACTTCATACATGCTAGTGACATTCATTGTTACCAAAGTCAAAATGTGAATTTTAAGCCATATCATATAGCTAAAGTGAAATATAGCAATTTTATTTGTCATTTTCTAAGTCAAAACCCTACAAATGCCCTCAAAAATAAGTGAAGACAGTCACATCTGTTTTTGCTATCGATTTGTGCTATTTGTTTTGTGTGTTTGCCTAGGTTATTCAACAACCAAATCTTGCTCAAAGTAACAACCTTGGTAAATATCTTTCATCTTTTTACTGCACCATATTTAAATAGTCTACTATTAGAGCTTACCATTAATTGCACCAAGATTTCATTTTCATTTCTTTTTTGCCTTTGCTATGAAACAACTCATTTTGAGAGTTTTTTGGTAAAACATAGTCAAAGGCTTTTAGGAATTAAGGATGTTGTCCACCACAAGAGTTGGTCGTATTCATATGAGGATCATTTACACTTAAAGGAAATGGCTTTATGTCAAATGCCAAAAATTCCCTAAAAAAACCTAATTGACTAGTAGTACGTTCTTGGAGATAACTTACCACATTTCAAAAACAACATGCGGTAAAATATAGATACCTTTGTATTAATTTTAGGTAAAATTTATAACAAACTCATAAATAATTTAAAGGCTCTTGAAAGCCAAAAATCATTTATAAATAATTTAGGTAGCCTCCATATGTGGGTCATTAGTATTTTATACATATAATTTAGTGTGTCATATATCAAATCCTCTATACTAAATTTACTATAGCATGTGTGTATAGCTGGATGCACGGCCGGGTTAGACACATTTTTTTTATTTTGGCAATTAAATGCCCAATTTCTCCAAATTAAAATGGGTAGCTTCAAGGCTTTAGGGGAAAAAAAGGCTGTGTGCTTCTTTGTCTAATTTTGTTCCTTTCAACTTGTTTTTCAATTCTAGATTTTTCTTTACAAAGAAAATAGCCTAGAAGGCTAGAATAAATTACAGTGAAATGGAAAGTATAAGTAATGATAGAGGAAATAAGCCATTTTGCCAATTATAAGTAATCATGGGGATTCTTTAATTCTTGCTTTCAAGATAAATAGCCCCCAAAAAAAGCCCCTCGTTGCATAGGGTACTCAAAATGTATATAGAGTGCCTCCTCGAGAGTACGTTTGTGCCTTAGCTTGAAATTTACAACTCTAATGGTATTTATAAGCTACCCAAGTGCCCCATCTATACACAACATATGAAAGCATATATAAAACAATAACATCCTCAAGGGGTTAATCATAAATAAATTAAAAAGCCGGCCAATGCTTCTAGTAGTAAGTAGTAACGTGGTTTCTTATTTGTACTCACTAGTAGAAGACTCTATTTTTCTATTATTTTGGTTGATGTGATCAACATACTTTTCTATTGATGTTCAACATAAATTAACAAACTTTTGGTGAACATTAACAGAAAAGTATCTTGGTCAATGCTACCAAAACAACAAAAAAACAAAATTTTCTACTAGGGGTTGTACAAAAATCAAAGAATGTATTGTATCAAAAGACCCTTTTGTAAAGAAGCCTAGGAGGGCCACTTGATACTTAGAGGATTTAGTTTTGAGAAAAAACATGCATAACACCAAAATATCTTGTGATCACTTTAGCAATACATAACCCAATTTTGCCTTTGTAGACCATGATTAGTTAAGTATGAGTCATATGACATACACAATTACAAGTACATTCTACGTATTTTGTAACAAAATCTAGGTTGCACAAAACATGCGCAAGTTCAAACTTCTCTAAGTTTCTCTTACATCATTTGTCACAAATAGAAAACTATTTTTTTTTTTGGGTCGCATTGATTAGCGCACTATTTTATTGATGTTCAATAGAAATCAACAAATTTTTGTTGAACATCAACAAAAAAGTGCAATGATCAATACAACCACAACAACAAAAAAACAAAATTTTCTACTAGTGTGTGAAGACCTTTGAACTTCACTTATTAATGATTGATGCTTCCCTTTTACAACCAAAGTTTTACAAGCTTGCATTGAATGCTACCATATTTATACATATGTAGTATAATTATACATTTTTTGAAAAAGCTGGCTGGTTATTTTCTTGTAGTTTCAAAATCTAAACAATGTTTTTACAATTTTAAAGGTGGCTAGGAATACATTGACTACCGGTTCTCCTAGTATTGTATCAAGTATGTATTGTGAATAGTTCTTGATCTTAGTTTGGGAAGTTTTTTTTAGCTTAAGCGGCCAATATCCTACATTCTCTTGGGCCAACCGGTTGTCTAGATTATTCTCCCGGCTAAGCCTATAAAAATAAAAAAACATTCTCTTTTTCCCCCTTAAATAATAGATTTTTTTCCTAAACTCTTGAATTCAATTCGACAATCCTCAAAACCAACCGGCTAGCTTGTAACTAAATGCCGATAATCCTAGTACATTGTTCTCAACCCCTCCTCCACCACACCTATCAAAGAAATATCTCGGTTTGCACGATAGCGTCGGCTCCATGAAAACCCGTCCCTTTCTTCCAAAGCCCGTCCAAAAGCCCGTCCATCAACACCAGAAAAAGGCCAAATTCAATACATTCTTGCACTAGCCATAAAGAGTCTACATCCATTATTGCCAATTGTTTTGCAAATTCCCACCACCCTCTAGGGTTGTTTGACAATAAAAGCAGTGCACCTATTTTTTTCTTTGATGAGGAATAAATCATTTGTTGCAGCTTGCACTTAATTATTGTCTCGATATTTTATGAAAGTCACGTTTTGGCAAACGATTTTTTAGGGGGCAGTTAACATTACGTCCCACGTCTCATTTCTACAAGTCCCACACTCCCACCTCAACGTGAGATTTCCTTTGTTGAGTTTTTAAGGGCAAAATCAAGTACTAATGAAAGGCATGAATATTTTATGTAAAAAATATAAGTGTAACTCAAGCTAAAAGCTGGGGTTAGCAAAATGGTCGACACAAACGTCAAGTAAAGTCCCACCTTCCTTGTTGTCATAAATTTCAAAAAGCGATGCCATGTAAACAAAATGTAGTGGATCAAGACGTTACACATGGGACTTGGGACATGGGATTTGTAACATGGGACTTGGGACGTGAGATTTGTAACATGGGACTTGAGACATGGGTTTTGGGATGTAGCGTGAAGCACCAAGTCCCAACTTCTGATTGTAAGTTTACACCAATCATATTCTCAAACTTCAATAGGATGTGAGACATCAGACATAATGTGAACCGACCCTAAGATAGCATAGGCTTCTCCCGCCAAAGCTACTTGAAGCCCTCCATGATTCTTATTACGACAACAACAATGTTAATTTTTATTTTTGTTTCTTTTTCTGTTTTTATCAGATGTATGTCATTATGTGTTCTGATGAAGTAAGGTCACTGTGTTTATTTGTTTACTTTCATTTCTTCTGATTCCTAAATAGCCCCAAACTTTCCTAGTTGAGACTTGAGACTTGAGAGTAGTAGTAGTACCAGCTTTTGTTATAACTGAATTTTCCCCAGGGGGGTACAAGTACGTTTTTAGTAGATCAGCCATCAAGCACTAGGATGATATATCACGTGTAAGGGGGCGCACATTTCTGTGAAAAAAAAGCCATGATTGTGAGTCAATGAGATTAGACTTTTCAAACATTCCTTACAAAATTTGACTTCGGGTACCTTTTAACACTAAAAATAACAGAAATCAAGTGAAGAAATTGCACGAAATCGTCAAAAAAAAAAAGAAAAAAAAAAAAAGAAGAAGCATGAAATCGTTAAAATCCCTCTTATTGGACGAGAGTTGCTAGTATTTGCTGACTTTATGGATGGATGATCCTATTCACTTTTTTTCTTGACTTGTGTGCATTTGCTGGTGAGTGTTGTGTTGTTGTTTGACAGACATTAAAACCAAAAAGAAATCCTTGACCTCAACATTCAAGGGTAGTGCCAAGGAACCCTTGGGAGGCAAGTATTTGACAAAGTCTTATTTAAATTTGATTCTAACTACTTATAACACACAAAAATTATTGGGTGAAAATTCTGGATGAAATTATTAAATCCTTTTTTAAGGATCTGTGGGTGTGCCACTAGTTGGATAAAAGTTATTCATATTAGCTAATTTGTGTGGATGAGCATTCATACACGAATGGGTTTATCCATTTTCCCTTATTTGCGTACATTGGATGGATGTGTGTTGTTGCTCAACCAATGAAATAACCAAAAAATTAGTAAAATGATCTACGTGGCAATCCCTAACTTGATTTTTATGATTGGCTTAAGCTGCCAAAAGAATTGCTGAATTTGCTAAAAACTCAAACAAAATAATGTGATTTGTTTTAGTAGAAGTTTTGCATAAAAGCTACCCACATGTGTATTCACTACTAGAGGGATGTCAAAGAATGGCATTTTGAAATTTTATGTGAAAGTTACAAGAAGTTGATGTCAACTTGTCAATTTATCTTGCATCACCATATTACACAGTATATTTCAAGAAAAATTTATTTATTAACATAATGTTTAGCTCTATTACTTCTTGAATTTATTGTGATTTAATAAAATGAATATTTGGCCTACCAATTCACATAAAAACAAAAAATTATATTTAATGCTACATTTAGAAGTTTTGTAATGATTTGCATTCACTTGAATCTAATTGTCAATAGTTCCAATGTATGGATATTGTCCCAATGTATTGCATATGGAGTTATTGAATATGGTGTTATGCCTAATTTCAAAGTCAGAGTGTTGCATTTTGCAAGGAGATTTGAATGTTCTCCAATAAATTTTATTTGTTGTTTGGATTTGAAAATCCTAGCTTTACCAATTTGTGTCATTCAACCTTGCACTTGAAGGTTGCACAAATCCCACCATCCTAGAAATATATGTTTAAACAACTCAAAATGCCATTATGGACTATATAAAGTCTATTGGTAATAATCCAAACTTATTCAGTAGAACCTCCCTAAACTAATACCTCTCTAAACTAATATGCTCTTTAAACTAACGTATAACACAAATCTCAATGTCAGGGCCATAATATAAAAAATCCAAACTACCTATAATGCTAACCTGGTACTAACTTCAAGGTTATTTCATATACACTTCCACAAAATTAACTAATAACTTACTTAAACTAATTTGATTCTTGGAATCCCAACCATATTAGTTTAGGAAGGTTCTACTGTATTGGCTTGTAAAACATTGAAAATATTTGCAAAAAAATTAAAAATACGTGCAAAACATGGAGAGATCTTTAGATGTTGAGAAACATATAAAGTCCAAATTATATTTGCAATTCAAAGACAACAAAAAACATTATTAAGGATGTTTATTCAATTTTAAAAATGATGGTAGTAGGATTTGTAGGATAAATTGGATTAGAAATATTTTGCTACGACACCTAACCCCTCATCAAGTCCTCGATCAAGTCACTACATTGAATATCTCAAAATAATTTAACCCCGAAACGTCGAGCAAGACAAAAAAAAAACTTCCTCCGCTATGAAAAAATGTTCTATGATTCACAAAAAAGTTGTTTTTCATCTGATTTTTTTCAGAAGTGACCATAAACACATGGTCCATCATGGAAGACAAAAAATTGTCTCTTGAGATGCATTCATTTTTTTTAGTAACTCAAATTGTGATAAGATTCAAGAACATGGTGTTAGCTTCCAAGCTGCTCTTCTTGTAATTTTCATGAGGGCACCATGCACTATTGACTTTTCCAACTTTTTGAAGCAATACTACTAGTGCCCATGTACAAAACACTGTAGACTACTACAGGCAGGGCAAGCCACGGTTATCCATCCGTCCTTTAAGGGTTAAAACAATATGTGTTTTGTCCCTTGAAGTACATCCACACCAAAGTGAGAAATGTGAACCTCACAAGCTTAAGACTTAAAACATTCAAATAGTATTTTCACAAAGGGGTCTAATTAAAAGCCTTCTACAGTGTGGTAAAATAAGGTGGCAGGTGGGTTATATCTTAAATTTGTGAGGATTCAACTGATATGCCCCCATGGGATTGTAATTTTCCAAATCTTCAAGAGTTGAAAGGAAACAATGCGGGTATTTTAATTCACAAAGTTGGCAAGGTCTTTTTGTTCCATGATCACACTTTGAAATTTATTTTTCTCTCTTTTGTATGACGAGCTTCCAACTATGAAGGGTACATTTATTGTCACAAAAATCGTATTGAACCGCAAGGTTAAGTTTTATATCTCACATTTTCATCACCCCTGATGTGAATGTATCCTTGGGCAAGTCCATACAAAGTGCATTTGTACTTTAAGGAAGGGAACCAATTCATGTGGCTTTATGTTGTTTTTCGTGGTCTTTAACGTTAAGGACCAACTTTTTGTGTGGGTTTTTACCATGTTTTGCGAGGATTTTGACGGGCTATATTACATGGTATTTAGATACTAGATTTTCTATATGATAGATAGTTGAGCTTTGTGTTTTGATTTTGTTTGCAATTATAAGTTGTTATGATTAGTTTTGTTTTTCATTGTGGGAAGTCAGTAGCATCAACACTAAATATCCCTCAAATTGATATATAAAATGTATATTTTTAATACTGAAAGCAACAAAAAATCTACTTGAAATTGGTAAAAGTAAGGCCATTAATAAAAATTGCCTAATTAGGTAATTGAGCATTAATGATGTAGTGGCAAGACTAAGTTATCATAATAATTATCACAAATAGAAATTTGATTGCCTAGATTAAGTTTTATGATTCACACTTGATCAAATTTGTCATCTTACAATAGGTTTCATCATATGTGAGTCTTAAAACTTAGTTTATGTGGACAACATTTCTACTAGTGCATAATGTATTTTTAAATGGCACAATGGAGTCAATTCTTGCCAATCCCTCCATTAATGACCCAATAGAATGTGGACAACAAAGGAGTGGTTGCTTGAAAAAAAATGCGGCTTTACAAGTGTATGGTCATGACAAGATTTCTTTTGCATTGTTCATCAACCAACAAATTCAAGTCCACCAAGTTTGGTTAGTCAACAAACACCAAGAGTGTAAATATGAAGTGTGCTTTCAAAAAATAATTATTTTGGGGGACTTTGTTAGCCCCTAGTAGTGCATTCTTGAAGCATATATACATAGAGTTTTTAAGGTAAAATGTATTATGGCCTAAGAAGATTCCAAAAATGAAGATCTTCATTTTTGCAAAAAAAATCCTTTTCAATTTTGACATGAATTGGTTCAAAATCTTGCACAAAAATCATGAAGCACCCATATGATCACACAAGTCACATTTTTGAAAAATAGATAAAAATAGCTTTCTAGACACAATTGGATGCACTTCATTTGTTTCATATAACTCTCATAATAAACATTTGAAATCACTCATTGTCCAAATTATGAGCACCTTACACTAGTAGAAAATTCAGCACAAAATCAACAAAATTTTAATAAAAAACTGTTGATTTTTTCTGTGGATTTGGTCAAGTTGATTTGGGTACTTTTTTGTTGATTTTTTATTAATTATTTGCTATTTTCTGTTAATTTTCTGTTGATTTTCTGTTACTTTTCACGTATTTTATGTTGTTAAATTCTATTTTTTTTCAATTGTAAATTTTTTTATTTATGAAACAATGAATTTTTTTGAGGGCCGGACAGCTGCCTGGAGATTCAAGCAACTGCCCAAACTTCCGGGCAGCAGCCCGCACCTCTGGGCAGTTGCCTGCATCACCGGGTAAGGTTGCTGGCAGTGGGATTTGAACCTCCCACCATCGGGTTTACACTCCACAACTCTTCCGCATTTCTCACAACCACTAGAGCATGTGCCCACACACATGTGCACAATAGAACCATGATTCTATTTGTACATTAAATGTTCATGTTTTTAGTAACCCAGTAGACTTTGGAGGCTATTTTGGACCATGAAAGGACATTTTTTCAAAAAACTTAGAACTACAGAAAAGTTGGTAAATGTATTTTACTTTCACCTCCAACAATTTTTTTTGGATTTCAATCTTTTTATCAAAAGTTATGAGCTAAAATTAGAGAAGGTGTTTAGAAATTTAAAAAAATTGTTTATTTCCATCCTTTTGATTTTGTTTATAAATTTTTATTGGAATTCACAAATCTCAAAAGGATTCTTGCACGCAAAGGTTGGATTCATTAATAATTATTATTTAGTGCTAGTTTTTTTGTAAAAAGAACCTTATTTTGTTAAAATAGCCTCCATAGTTTGATAGCTTTAAATAACATGAAATCATGAAAAGTTACGGAATTAAAATCTTGCAATTATAAAATCAAAATTCTATAGACTTTTGAGTAGTTTTGGATATGTTTTAAGGGCATTAATATGTGAACCACACCCTTTGAACTACTGTACCACACCTCCAAGGTAAATTTTAGATTTCTACCATCAAAAATTTGAGTTTGAGAAAATTTGAATTCAAATTTGGACTTAGAGACCATGATAATGTCTAGGACCATAAAAAAAGTTGCAATTCAACAACACCCAATGAAAAAGCTTATCTTTTTTTACAAACAAAAGTAAAATTAACAATTTTCTTCCTAACTAAACTTTTTCATTGGGTGTTGTTGAACTGTAATTTTTTTTATGGTTCTAGACAATACCATGGTCTCTGCGTCCAAATTTGAATTCAAACTTTTCAAATTCAGCTTTTTGATGGTAGGAATCTAAAAATTACCCCGTGGTGTGGTATAGTATTTGGAAAGGTGTGGTACACATATCAATTCTCATCTTTTAAAGCTTATAAAAATATTTTATAAGATTGTTTTTCTAATTCATTTGGTTAGTAATAGAAGGAAAAATACTAAAAATACCCTTTAAGTCTTTCAAAATATCAAGTTTATGTCGAAAATATTTGAAACATAAAAAATATTCCTTATTTTTTGTAGGAATATCAATTATACTCCTATTATTTTGGAAAAATAATAAAGAAGCTCTTCTATTTTGAAATGTTAAATATATCTTTGTATTATTTGAAATGTAAAAATCACCTTTGGTTTCTTGTAAGAATTTGCATTAAACTATACACTTGGTTATTGTATAACACAAAGATATAAATAATTTAAAATAATTGAGGAGCATTTTTAATATTTTTCCGTTATATTAGAAGCATTGTTGATATTTATACAAAAAGGAAAGAGGTATTTTTAATCCTTGAGGGACATATATGATTTTTTCAAAGAATTGAGGAGCATCTTTAATATTTGTTTGTAAAGAAATTTTGGTATTTAAAACAACAAAATATTGTACTTTTTATATAAAATTTTGTTGAATTAGTGAAGTTGTGTCCAAAAGTGTCCAGATCAACAAAAAACTGTTGATTTTTTTTGTTATTATGGTCATGTTTTTATTTGACTTTAAAGGCTGTTAATTTTAAATCTAACCAAATTGTGAAAAGTAAAGAAAATAAAACCAGTCAATGTACACTCAAATTTCTAAAAGATTCTATTTTTTTTGAAAACTTCTTTCATTTTTAAAACTTCAAAACATTTTAATGAGGTCCAAAAAGATTCTAGAAAGATTTCAAAAACAAACCTAAACTATTGTAATAGTTTTTTTATTAAAAATATTTTAAAGTATTTTGATGAATTACAAAAAGATTCCTAAAGGACTCTAATTTAGTCTGAGAGATTCTATTTCTATAAATAATTTGAAGTACTTTAACAAACTTCATAAAGATTTAAAAAAGATTCTCAAAGATTCCAAAAAGGTTCTTGAAAATTCTCAAAGATTCTCAAAGATTTTTAAAATTTCCAAAAAGATTCTCAAAGGATTCCCAAAGATTCCCAAAGATTCCCAAAGATTCTTAGAGATTCTTGAAGCTTTTCAAAGCTTCCAAAAAGATTCCAAGAAGATTCTTAAAGATTTTCAAAAATTCTCAAAAAAATTCAAAATTCCTAGAACATTTCCAAAGATTCTCAAATATTCCAAACTATTCTCAAAGATTCTCAAGAATTCTCAAATATTCCTGAAAGATTCTCAAGGATTCTCAAATATTCCTAAACGATTCTCAAAGATTCCAAGAAGATTCTCAAAGATTTCCAAAGATTCTCAAACATTCTCAAAGATTCCAAAAAAACTTGAAAAGATTTCCAAAGATTTCCAAAGATCCTCAAAGATTCCTAAAAGATTTTCAAAGATTCCTAAAAGATTCTCAAAGATTCTCAATTGTCCTCAAACATTCTCAAAGATTCCAAAAAAACTTGAAAAGATTCCCAAAGATTTCCAAAGATTCTCAAAGATTTCTAAAAGATTCTCAAAGATTCCAAAAAGATTCTCAAAGATTCTAAAATCTTGAGAAGATTCTTAAATATTCTTAAAAATCTTGATAAGATTCTCAATGATTCCCAAAAGATTCTTAAAGATTCACAAAAAATTCCCAAAAGATTCCCAAAAGATTCCAAAATTTCTGTTGATTTAGATAATGGTGTCCAAATCAACGGAATGTATTTAGTTTTTTACAGAATTCTGTTAAATTAGTCAATTAGCGTGGGCAAGTGCCCAAATCAACAAGAAACTGTTGGTTTTCTGTTGTTTTGGATGGAGTTTTCTACTAGTGTTAAGATTCCAATATCTCATTGAATGTTTGCACAAAGGGGTCTAATTCAAGTCCTAACCCAATGTGACACATGACAAGATAGGTGGGTTGCATCTTGACTCTTGGGGATTAATATTTTCCAAATATTTTAACAGAATAGTGAAGGTATTAAATCCTACAAATAAGATATGGGATTTTTTTGTTCCTTGCTCACTTGTTAACCCTTAAATGCTCAAGGGGACAATTTTCATCCCCTACTTGTAAAAAATACTTTGTAGGACAAAAAAAAGCAATTATTCTTTTGATTTTTTTAAAAAGAAGTGATCATAAGTACATGGAGCATCATGGAAGGGAAAAAAAACAACCTCACCATGTGCACTCTTATTTTTAGGTAACCCAAATTTTGAGAAGATTTAGAAACAAGGTGTTAAGTCCCATGCTACCCTTCTTGCAATTTTCATGACATCAACATGCACTATTGATTTTTGGTGATTGTTGCAACTTTAGAAACAATATCATAATGGGTGGGCACTTGCCTCATCACTATAGAGCAAATGCCGCTATTTTGTGAGTGTAAAATGGTGAGCTTGTGAGCAATGAGCCAAGATTTGGTGAGTAGGAACCAAAGTTTGAGCTCAAAATCAATAAATTTTATATTAAAAAGTAAGGTTTTCAATATATAAAAGTTTAAAATGCACAATTATAAGGTCATGTGTACATGGTTGTAGATGAAATTGAGTATTTTGACAAAAAATCTAGACTCACAAATCCCCACTTACAATATAGCATTTCCCAATATAGAGCTACTATAAAGGGGCAATCACAACAACCAACCAGGCGTTCAAGAGTTAAAGGTTATCTACTGGGTTAAAGGTTATCTACTAGTTCAAACAAACTCCCCCATTGTGAAGTTATATTTGTGTTCATGTGGATTATGTTTTAAAATCCTCTAAAACCCCTACAAACCCTTGAAACAGAGAGGAATAGCGAAAATCGGGGATGAGCATTAAATGTCTAAAAATATGTTAGAATTACCTAGAACTCCTAATGAAAAAACACAGTAACAAGAAATCATTGCAAGCCGCATGGTGGCATTGGAAATCTCGTTCTTGAGAATCACAAAACAATTTCAAAAACAGATAGAATTCAAAAATGAGTACACAACCACAACACCACCACGTCTATTGTTCACGTGTGCGCAAAAACAAAATTGCACTTGAAACCATGGAGAAAACACTACTATCAAGTTTATTGTGAAAGTTTGGAGCAAAAAGACAACACATGAACATATGAGCACTGCTCTTGGCAAAGGATTCTTGGGAGTACTAAAGCCTTGGGTGATAAGCGGCAAGCACGTGGCATCAAATAGTCAACAACAACAACAAGCAGTGAACAAACAAAGGTAGAAACCAGGGTCCGGGAAATATTTGAGAAACCAGGGTCCGGGAAATATTTGAGAAACCAGGGTCCAGGAAATATTTGAGAAACCAGGGTCCGGGAAATATTTGAGAAACCAGTGTCCGGGAAATATTTGAGATTTTTCGATAGATTTCCTTCAATTCCTGTATTGAACCGGTTTTTCCAGGAGTTCTTTCGGTTATTTTCTGTATGTTCATATTATAAGTAAATTTTTAAAAGATTTTTGACCGGCCGAAGTTTATAAATTGCAAACGGTTTTTTCTAATTTCAATCGGCTAGCACTGAACTAGCGGTCGGTTCTTCCCGGACCTTGGTAGAAACAATATGCAACATGTGCCAAAACAAGACAAAGCCACGTGTCAAGACACCTCAAGGTATGAGCCACAAAAGATTTGAAAAACTTCCCATTTCAGCAAAAGTGAGTAAACATACACAGAATCCAAATCTGATCTATTCTAAACCCGAAGAAGAAAAAGAGCAAGTTTTTGTTTTGACTTTTATACTTTTTTTTAAATCCTGAATGTTTTTTTATTTTTACCTTTATAAGTTCTTCAAACCAACACTTACAGTCTCAAATATGCCAATCCTTGGCAACGCCAAATCAGCTCTAACCCAGAAAGACAACACTCTACCGAAGAAAAGCTAGAACCTCACAAAACCCCATGTAGCACCAAAAAGCAGAGATTTACCTTACCTTCAACTGTCTCTCTACTTCGTCAAAGCTTGTGTGTATGGCTATGGCGTGAGACTGTCTGTTTTCGTTGTCAAAGCCTGTATGGCGATGGCGTGGAAGTGATCTCCGACCTCAAAACTGCGGGCAATAGTTCCCAGTCTTGCTGACCTAATCCAAAATTCCCAGTCTTGCTGTGACCTAATTCAAAGTTCCCAGTTTTCTGACCTAATCCAAAGTTCCCAGCCTTGCTGACCTAATCCAAAGTTCCAAGTCTTCTGACCTAATCCAAAGTTCCCAAGTCTTCTGACCTAATCCTTGGGTGGAGGAGGAGCAGGCAAGTTTAAACCCGAGGCCCTGGCGGCACTAAACAGCGACGACGCTAACGCTTGCGCCAGGGCACTGGCGTCCGGGCCTTGCGCTGGCGGCAGCGGCAGCGACGCCGCTGACGCCGACGCCGACGATGACGTGGGAGGGCACTGGATGTCGGCCAAACTGGCCGCTATGGCCGCGGCGTATTCGGCGTCCTCGTTGCTAGTCGCACTGCTGCTGACGGCGGCGGCCGTCTGAGGCGCCAGGCTCGCCGCCAGAGCCGCCGCTAAGCTTGCCGATCCAATGACCCCGGAGCTTTCTGTCTCGGACTTCGCCTTCGATGATGCCGCAGCTTTCAACTTCTCCGTTTGCGCTTCCTTGGCAGCTCTGCCCACAATCAACAGTCCCACAAATAAATATAAGGTAGGAGCACCCATAAGCGTGAAACTAAGGGTTTTGGGGTAGGAAAACAGTTGATGAACCTTGAAAAAAAAAATAGTGTTAAGTTAGGAAGAGGAAATTAAAAATATTGGCACCAATTTGAAAGTTTCAGTTGCAAGCACAAAGATTTTCGAAGTCCAACTCACTGAAAATGTATAGTTGTGTGTAGGATATGTCTTAGTGTGCTCATACATTCATAATATTAACTTGAGGAGTTCTTAGATAGTGAAATGGAGCACTCATAACCATCACTTTGTAACTCATAATCATCATTTTGTAACTCATAATCATCACTTTGTAACTCATAATCATCACTTTGTCACCCATAACCAATATATGTTAGTCACTGACAAGTTTGTCACAGTAAGTCTTGGGGATGGGGACAACCATGAGGACAGATACCCCTGCTTTTTCAGAAATTACACAAATACCCTTGGGCCATAATTTTTAAGCATTTATTTGTTGAGCTCATACTTCCTTCATGACCAATGTTGATGTTGAAGAAGGAAACGTAATGAAACAAAAAAAGAAGCAACATGCGCACAAAGAAAGAAGGGAAGAAGTGACATGCACAACGAAACAAACGCCTGAAAATTTCGGTCTAAGGGTATTTGTGTAATTTCTGAAAAAGCAGGGGTATCTACGTAAATACTGCAAACTTCAAGGGTATCCATGAAATTTTCCCTAGCTTGTATTACAGAAAAACCTGAGGAAGAAACCTTAACCTATTATTCTAGGGTTTCGTTTCTCGACGTCTAGTGCTTTAAGGCAAAACCCTCGATCCGAGCTTCAAGGCGGTACTTTGAAATTTCAGAAAAAGTGGAGGGAGTTAGGGTTTGTGTTTGCTTGGGATCGATTACAGAAAAAAGTTCCCGGGGGGTTGATCCCATGGAAATTAGGGTTTTGAAAGCACACTAGGGTTTCTATACTTCGGACAAGACTTTGTTGCCTTCAGTATCCTACGAAACAAACGCCGGGAATGTATGGCGGGCCCTCTATATTACTCCTATTTCCACTACACTGAATATTGCATTTAGGTTGCCTTACCCTATAAAGTTACCTCATGACTCATTGTTTTACAACGTGGACGCGGCTAATTTGTTTTGTGCAGCATTATTATTGTTGCCAAGACCTTTAAAAATCGTTTCTTGCAGAATTACTGATGAAGATTACTGTAGCAGCAGTAAATATCTGTATAGTGTAAAATGTCTAGAAATAAGTCTGAGGCAACCTAAACGCAATATTCAGAGTAGAAGGAAAATTGTACAGTATAAAAGCAAGCTTTACCGCAACTGTGGCAAAGAGATTATATCAGCTCAAGCATGATGCTTAGTATTAGTAGTGTACCTGGTAAGTCGCTCGGCTTCTTCGGAAGAGAGCCACCTGCCAACATTGTCCTCATTTCCCCAGCAACTTGGACTAGGAAGAGATCCACGGACGACAAAAATACTCCAGCCGCTGTTTTTCAGGGTGTCAAGGTAAGCGGAGAGATAGAAATTGGACAGGTACTCCGGAGCAGGGTACAAGCTGTTGAAGTTGTACCACTTCTCGCCCACTCTTCGAATGCAGAACCAGTGAGCCTGCATGCATGCAGTTCCACAATTGCATTGCACCACCGGTCAGAATCTCAACACAACAAAGCCTGTAAATCTGTGACGACCGACGTCCAGGCAAACAAAATACCATCCATCCATTGCCCACTTAACATTTAGTGCATGACACTTATAATCAACAAATATTGGCCCAACAAGAAATACTAAAGCACAACACATATACTCATTAGCTCAAAAGTAATTCCACCACCACGCTGGACAAACCCTACGCAGGACAAACCCTACGCTTCATCTTGGTGAATTTGAATTTTTGATAACTTTTCTTTTGACAAAGCCTTAGGCTAACCACTTGAATTGGGAGTTGCTGGTTATAAGTGTCATGCACCGTACTCCTTCTGTCCCTCTAAAAAGTTCCAAATCAGATACATCTCTTGTACCACTAAAAAGCTCCCTTTTGCTAATTTCAAATGCTGAGAAAAGCGTTTGTCATATTCAATGATCTCATGGGGTCAAGTTAAGCAATTAGAGAGCATTCTTCTCCCTAGCAAGCTTGACCTTGCCCATGTGAGGTACCATTGTTGTTACTAATCTTTAAATTGTCAATAATGAGGAGCTGACAATATGTACAAATATGGTACTTTTTGCATGGAATTCGGGTGCCCAAATGACGACATCAAAGCTGGAGATTTTGCATACATTTTGGTAGATGGTATATTGATTCTAGAATGCATGTGTCACTAGCACAAAGACTAAAAACACAGTTAATCCTTGGCAAGAAAGCTTTCTGGACGTTTTCAGAGGGACAAAGGGAGTGGAGAACAGAAACCTTGTTCATGTCACTTGAAACCCTAGACAGCGAACTTAGATTCAAAACTCAACGTGGAGGGACTGTAAAAAAGGTGAAACCCTAATGGCGACATTTCCGAAGCTACTGAACCGAACAATCAAGGCAGTAAGCTTAAAATCAAAACGGAAGTGGCAAACTACGTTCATTCATTTTTAGGGTTGCAGAGGTTTTGGCACCAGAGATTAGGGTTTTTCTTTCAGAGATGGAAACGTTTTCACCATTCGTTTTTTGCAAGTTCAAAAATGGCAATCTGAGGAACTTAGGGTATGGAATGCAAGAGGAATGATAATTATTACCTGGAGATGATAAATGAAGGCTCTCTGTTTCTGCTCTATTCATAGGTCATTTTTTTTTGAAAAATGGTTCTTTTCAAGCTTAATCGGAAGATCATTTTGGGACGGAGGTGTTAAAATCCAAAAAATGGTTCTCTTTTCAAGCTTCATCTGAAAAATGGTTCTTCTTTTCAAGCTTCATCTGAAAAATGGTTTTTTTCAAGCTTAACCCTTAAACAACCATAGGCATAGTATATAAGCTGACGTATAATTGTCATTTATTACCAATAAGAAATTTTAATTTGGGATCTCAAGTACCTCACTAGAACGGCTTTGATCTATTCTCCAACTTCTTTGTTGATCTCAAATGTAGTAGAGGTGTGGATCCATTCCAAATACAAGAAAAATACCCCATACAGTAGCAAAGGGCTTTTCGGTCGTTTTAGGGTTTAATCTGAAGAATGGTTCTTTTCAAGCTTAATTAATCTACAACATTTTGATCATGTTGCGACTGGAGGGGAATATTAAATGTACCTGGAGATGACAAATAAAAGCGCTCTGTTTCTGCGGATCAGCACGCGCATCCCCAGCCTCGGGAGCCTCAAGAGGAACACACTGCAAGTTCCAGATGTGGAGAGCACGATTCAGCACCTGGATGCTAAAATTACCGTCGGCGTCGACGTTGGAGGAGCCCTCCGCCATGTAATTGAGATAATGCGTAGACCCAGCACCGCTCTCCAGCATGACCTGCTGCTCCTGCTGGTCCAGTTCCTGCGCCATCGTGGCCAAGTCCACCTCCGAGAAGTAGGGCCCCTGCAGCACGGCGTTCACGCAGTGCACTGCGCACAGCCGCGACTCTTGCACCTCGTGGTACAGCATCGCAGAGGACGATGTTGATAGCGACATCGCTCCTCCTCCTCCTTCTTCCTCCTCCATCGAACAATCAGTTTAAGACCTAATGTCAATTGTACTTTCACGTCGTTCTGGTGCAAGTGCTCTCTGTTGGGGTTAATTTTGTACCGCGTTCAATGTTTGTACATGTTCGGAAAGAAGAAAAGATTGAGAGACACGCGGGTATTGAGGATCTCTAAGGTTGGGCTGGGAATGGGGAGGCCTTGCGAAAATGGTTCGCACCACAAGCAATCGAGAGGACGAGCTCCGACGTCGGAAACCTGCAGGACAGCAGGACCGTCTTGGGGAGGGGGGTCGTGATGAAGAGAGGACACGTGGCGGTCTCGCCCACGTTGTGTGTGAAATCGATTCTCTTTTTCTCTTATAGCATCATTAACCCTTAACCCCTGAGCGCCCAGAGTTATAAGATTTAGGGGAAAATGAGGGGTTTAATGGCCATCACAACTTGGAAAATTACATTCAGAAAAAGTGGCCATAGGATTTGAAAGAGGACTATCTTCTCTGCTGATGGGACTAGTCGTGATTGTTTTCACCATACCAACCGGGAGAAAAAATGAGATAAAGTTGTGGGCCCCAACAATAGGATCCTGTCGTTGGGGCGCTTAAGGGTTAACCCCTGAGCGCTTGAGCGCCCAGGCCATATTCACCAAAATACAAACCTAGTCACACTCAATCCAATGAATCTGTTATGATAAATGCGATTCATAAAATTTAGCCATATTGATTGGTAGGGGACTTAGGTCCAGAAGTACAAGAAAAAAAGGACACATGATTTATCTTTATTGATGAAAAGATTATAACAGTCAAACATGGAAACTTTTCAATTGTGAGAGGCGATATTTGGGGTTGTGGGGTGCTCAAGGGTTAAACAACCGAGAGGCCCTTTGCGACTAGTACAATACAAGGTAATTCTCTTGTATTTGGAGTGCATCCACACCTTTATTACATTTGAGATCAACAAAAAAGTTAGAATATTGATCAATGTTGTTCTAGTGAGCAGTGTTTTTTCTAAGTGACAAAGACCTATGCGCTATCCTCTTTACATTGGTGGATTTCTAGAGGGAAGAGACCTCATTGGATAAAATCTATCAAATCTGGTGAAATTTCACCAAGAAAAAAAACATTTGCTAGTGAGGTAGTCAAGATTCCAAATTAAAACTTTTTGTTGGTAGCAAAAACGCTAGTTATATAGCAGCGTACATACTATGTATTATAGTAGCCTTGTCCTTTAAGGGTTAATCCCTAAAGGAACGAGCACCCGTTGTACATAGATGTATGCTATCATATAATTGGCATTTGCTACCAACAAATTTTTTTAATTTGGGATCTTGACTAGTTCACTAGAACCGCATTTGTCTATATTCTAACTATTGTGTTGATATCAAATGTAGTAGAGGTGTGGATGCATTCCAAATACCACTTATAGAGCAGTGTACATAGTGTATACAATGGCCGCACGGTCCTTTAGGAGTTAAGGTAATGTGCTCATAAATTGTCCATCTAAGGGCTGAATTATGGGGAGGTGAAACTTCTTGAACTACTTTTCAGTAAATTTTCCTTGAAAGACAAGAACAATTGACATCTAACCCAAGTTATTTCATATTTTTTGGAGCTTTGTGGAATTAGTGATGAAATTTCAATGTGGAAAGGTTGTATGTCTCTAAACCGCCCATCTCCTCAAATATAGACTACTTGTACATTTTAAAAACGTATGAAAAAAAGCATGTACATCAAGGGTACATTTGAGAAGGTGGGTAGTTTTAATGCCTGGATAGTTTATGATCAAACTACCTTAGAACATCATCAATCCAAGACGGTGGATGGAATTGTAACTTCATTTTTGTTGGTAGGGCCAGTTGTGTGGGAGAATGTGATATAGTTCCAATGGAAACACGGCAACGCATATCCAAGACAAGACCTTGTCAAAATGATTTCCTTGCATAGCAAATTTGCTTGTTTTCCCAATGCCCTTGGTTTTGCCCTCTAGCATTTGTTTAAACGCCATGTTGTCTACTTTAGCTTGTAGCTTCCTTGCAACAACTAGCTAGCAAGAGGCCGTAAGTGACTTTCTCCAATGCCTAGATTTGCAACAAGAGTGCCGGAGGATTTGACTATAAAAGAAGTGGCGAGTTCCTAGTTTGGAGCCTTGTCTCCAAGTTGACGATGCCCTTATATGACATTACGCCTTTAATGTTCAAACCTTTGTTTTTAAAGTATTTGCATATAGTTTCTCATACATTTGTACAAGTATGTCACTTGCCTAAAGTTCATCCAATTGTTTATAGAGGAAGATTGAACTAGTTATGGCTTCCCAAAGATTTAAGTCACTTGGGAAGGAAAAATATGTCAAAATCTTTCCTTTTTGTTTAACTTTTACTTTAAATTCATAACTTTGTGTTTTTCAAGCTTAGAAAATCTAAAATCCTTGTATTGAGCCTTGTATTTTTAGTAATAAGAGGACATCTAAAAAAGGAAAATTAAATTTCTATTTTGAAAGGTCCATTACTAGATTAGAACTTTATAGACTAAATTTTTGTGCAATGTTTAAAAAATGTTTTTAGACATAAAAACTTGCAAAAAATGGTAGAGTAAGAATTCTATTTTGAGAGGGTCCATGAATTCTCTCCTCCTTTCTTTCTTTTTTCCTCCTTTGTTTTTTTTTCCTCCTTTTTCTTCCTCCTTTCTTTTTTTCTCTTTTCCCCGTTGCTTGCCCTCCTTCTTTCTACCTCTTTTTCTTTTCTCTCTCCTTTTCCTTTACCTACTTCTTCATTCCTCCTTTAACTTGGTTCGTCGTTCTTCTCTTTTTCCCGTTCCTTTTTTCTTTTTTTCATTCCTCCTTTTCTTTCTCCCGTTCCTCCATTTTTTTTCTCCCAGTCCTCCTTTTCTTTCTTCCGTTCCTCTTTATTTCTCTCCCTTTCCTCCTTTTCTTCTCCAGTTCCTCCCTTTCTTTCTCCAGTTCCTCCCTTTCTTTCTCCAGTTCCTCCCTTTCTTTCTCCAGTTCCTCCCTTTCTTTCTCCAGTTCCTACCTTTCTTTCTCCAGTTCCTCCCTTTCTTTCTCCCGTTCCTATTTTTCTTTCTCCCGCTCCTCCTTTTCCTTCTCCCTTACCTCTGTTTCTTTCAACTCCGGTTCCTTTCACTCTTACTTTAGCCCTTTTGCTTTACTCTCGAGCTTCGCCAGGTCCACGATGGCCGCTCTCTCTCTCTCTCGCTCAATTCCTTCGACAAACTTGCTTGGTGACGACGGAGAGAGCGATGGCCGTGAATTTCATCGTCAAAATGGATCCATGGTGGTAACGGAGCAACAGCAGCAGCAGCAGCACTCCTGCTGAAGAACAGAACAACAACAACAACGACAACAACAGCGGAGCTATGAGCCTGAGTACTTCCTCCCCGGGTGACCGCCGGCTTCTTTCCCTCGCGTTCAATCAAGACAACAGGTACGCACTCACTCGCACACAATCTCCCTTTCTCCTTTCACTCGATCACTCAAAACAGCCGCGAAAAAAGTCCATTAGGCTTAACCGAGTTGCTTTGTAGCAATAGCTTCCGTTTTAGGGCAACTTGAAGAGCATATCTTAGCAAATCCTATTTCTAGACCGTCGAGAGCATCCAGTTTTCTATAACGTTCGTTTTTTTTTCAAATATTTCAAAAGACATAATTGATTTTAAGACTTTGCGAAAGTCTATGAAGGATCGGTCTTGATTGAGGTTAGCGTCTGTACTTAGCAAAATCCTATTTCTAAATCGTCGAGAGCATCCAGTTCTCTATGTTCGTTTTCTTCAAATATTACAAAAGACATGATTGATTTTAAAACTTTGCGAAAGTCTCTGAAGGATCGGTCTTGATTGAGGTTAGCATCTGTAAGAGCGTATCTTAGCAATTCCTATTTCTAAATCGTCGAGAGCATCCAGTTTTCTATAACGTTCGTTTTTCTTTCAAAAGTTACAAAACATAACTGACTTTAAAACTTTGAGAAAGTCTCTGAAGGATCGGTCTTGATTGAGGTTAGCGTCTGTAAGAGCGTGTCTTAGCAAATCCTATTTCTAAACCGTCGAGAGCATCCAGTTTTCTATAACGCTCGTTTTTTTTTTCAAAAATTACAAAAGACATGATTGATTTTAAATTTTGAGAAAGTATCTGAAGGATCGGTCTTGATTGAGGTGGCGTCGTCTCGGTGGTGAGAACAGGAAGCGATATCTTTCTAGGTTCAATCGCGCTATTTTGTGGCAATAGCTGCAGTTTTAAGGCAACCGAAAGGAAGTATCTGCGTGATAATTTTGAGAAAACTCTTTTTAAATATGTTCTATTTCTAGATGTTAGGGAGCATCTGGTTTTTGGTTGAGGTTTTTTTATAAATATTAAAGCAAATTAACGCACGAGGAACTTTGGATAGTTGAGAATTTGTGTTGTATTGTATGTATGTATGTGTGTAGCGACTGGTTAGAAATATATTCCAGCTGTTGCACAATTAGTTAAGACTCTCTGAGAAGCAGGTGCTTTTAGAATATAGCATTATTGTTGTAGCTTTAGTTCCTGCGCCTTTGTATTGTATTTTCTGGCACCGTGTTGTTTGAGTTGTGGTTTGGATATTTTTGTGAGAATTTGCTGGAAGGCAAGGACTGATTTATGTCTTTGTTCTTGGAGTGTGTTTTAGTTGTCTCGCAATTGGCACGAAAAATGGCTTCAAGATTTTCAATTGCGACACTTGTCGATGCTGCTACGCGCGATGTAAGTATTTTGCCAGAGGCATTGGTTGATTTTTCGCAGTTTGATCATTCGTGCCGTTCAGTAGACAAAACACTTAATTTTAATTAGGGCTTTGGACTGTGGAGATTCGTGCAGCTGAAGGAGCAATCAATGTGGTGGAAATGTTGTTCAGTACCAGCTTGGTGGCGGTCGTTGGAGCTGGCCAGCAGGTTTTTCATTCTTTTCTTTCTTTCTTTCCGTGTCGTTTTTGACTCCTTGTTAAAAGGCAGCAGTAACTTTTGACGAGATCAAAATTATGAGCTTTAGAGAATCGTAGGCAGCATTGGTTTTTGATGATGAAGTTAATTTTGTTGCAGCCGGCACTCTCTCCTCGGCGGTTGAGTGTCTTTAACACCATCACCGACACTATCTCAGCGGAGCTTAATTTTGTGTCGTCGGTTTTGTGTGTACGCATGAACCGTAAAAGGTAATATTTTTAATCTTTGTAACTTGGATTCATGGTTTCTGTTTCCTTCCAGGAAGTTGTTAACTTCATTCAAGTCAAGCACATCAATGTCTTTTTTACTGTTTTTTAGATCTTCTCCATCGTAAGCAGTGTTTTTTTTATGCCCAATCAAGCGGATCTTGAATTTAGATCTGAAGCTTTTTGCTTCCTTATTAAAACTATTAGTGTTCTTGAAGCAGAAACATTCCCTGCTCAACTTTTCATCTCATTTTCACTCTCCGTTTATAAATGATTATGAACAGATTGGTGGTAGTTCTGGAGCGTAAAACGTATATTCATGACCTTGGCCAACTTACTATATTGCACACCATTGACACTGTTCCGAACGTCCGAGGTCCGTTTACCACACATTAGGTTACGTATGGAATATTTGCATCACAAATCGTATGACATCTTGTGATTAGTAGAAAAATTACCTCCTTTGGCTTTAGAGTTAATTTGGATGATGGGACTGATTAATCACAAGACTTGTGTTCGTGAAGTTCTGTCTTTGAATAAACCCAAAGACTGCAGCAAAGTAAAGTTATGTTTTGTAAATATTTACAGTAAGGGGTACTGAATTTCTGTTGACTCCTTTACTTACCTCCTGGTCATGCTCTGTTCTGCAGCCTTGTGTGCTTTGTCTCCAAATCAAGAAAATTGTTACTTGGCTTTACCAGCGAGCACATCCAATGGGTCCGTATTGGTGTTTGACGCATTGGATCATCATGCCCTCTGTCAGGTGATAAAACAAGGGACATGTATTTTCTGTGCCATTGGTTAAGTTTGTATTGCTATAGCAGCGCATGGTATTGTTGAGTATTTGTGTAGATGCCTATACGATCAAATTTTCTTGGTTGACGTCAATTTTTCAACAGCTATAGTCTCTTTTCTATTTAATGTATGATATGCACATTTATAATCATTTTTAGCATTAGGAATACCATGAATTAGTATAATTATTGATGATTATGGGACTTGGATCTCATGTTGGCCACCTGTTGCTTGAGTGACTCTTCACTGAAAAGCTTCTTGATGGTGGACCCAAGGTACACAAACTCAAAAAATAAAATCCATTTAGTCTATGGCGTACTATTTTAGTATTACAATAAATCATAGATGAAACTAAATCAAATGAACAACGTGGCCTTGTTAAGTTCATATTTGAGCTCTGCCATGAAGACTGATGGGAGTAAACTTTGGGTGTTGCAGATTCAAGCACACCGGTCACCCTTGGCAGCCATGGCGTTCTCCTCAGATGGCTTGCTTCTTGCCACAGCTTCTGATCAAGGCACAGTAATTAGGGTTCACAGTATACCCCAAGCCTCCAAGGTGATATATGAAAATATGTTACACTTGATCTTCTGTGTGTTTACATTAGTATGCGATCCTTGTCATCAAGGTAGAGGATCCTATTTACATCACTTTAATAATCACTTTCAACATATGGAGGAGCTTGATTTTGGGAGATGTATAGAGTGGAGAGCTTTGGGTACAAGAGCCAAAGCTGTTGAAATCAAAATTTTATCATTATGTATGAATTTCTTATGCAAATTTACAGTGGGAGGTTGTAGATCACTAAATCGGTAGTAGGCAACTCTATTTCCATGCAAAGGTCACAGTGGCCACAGATATTAACCAAGTCATGCTTACTCCACTTGCTAATAAGTCCATCCAAGTGTTAATTGGTGGTTGTTGGTAACAGGGATCAGTATACAGACGGGATCAGGTCCCTAATGCTGTCAGTATTCTCTACCTTAACATCCATTGCTCATGAATTTGTGAACATTTGCAGTCGTACACCTTTCGACGTGGAAGTTATCCTGCCACAATTTACTCTTTGTCCTTCGGGCCACCTTCTCAAGTTCCACAACTGCTCGCTGCTTCATGTGCTTCTGGTACAATCCACGTGTTTAAATTGGGGAATCTTCCAAGGTCTCGGTAAGCTGAGTTATTCTCACTTTGTTGTGTGGTAGTTTCAGAGGTGTACCCCATTGATAGTGGGCACGTCTTTTTCTGGCATTCTTCTACGTGAAGGCAGGAGAGTGTAGACTAAATGCCAGCTTTTCGTATCTTTCCAGTGAGCGTCTTTTTTTTTTTCACGTGACAGAATTGCCCTGAGGTTAGTTGTCTGCCTATTGTCTTGTGCATTAAACTACTGTTAGCACTTTGTTATTAGGAAGTTACCATGTTTTGATAAATGCAGCAACACCTTGATGGGAGTAAACAGGGGAATTCCAGACTGCTTAAGTAGATGTCTACGTGATGAAACTGATAGGAAATATTCTAAATTTCTTTGTTCAGAAACGAAGATTCGACTGGCAGCGTGGGTCAAACAAGGTAAAAACCAAATCCAGTCCTCTGAAGCACCCGTGTTGAGCTTATATGTCCCCGTGGTGCAGTAAACTGTACCTCAATGGACTCTTATGCCAAATCTCTTACTTAACGTTTGTCTGGATACAGTAATGGCATGGCTGCGGGGCTGCTAGCATCAGTAATACCAAACTCTATGAGTGACATGGTTGAATCAGAGCGCTGTTTCGTTACAATCAAGAATGGATCACCTCCCAACATCCGCAGGTATGCTCTTTAAAGTACGAACAGTCAGCACTACTTCTACCTGTTGGGAGTAAACTTCAATATTAGTTATCCGTTGGCAGCATTTCAACGGATGTAAAACTTCAAATGCCCAATCTGAAGAGGGCGAGTCCACTTTGGCAGTTAATAGTGAATTAATAATAACTTTCAAAATATAATTGTATCGTTAAAAAACGTAGGGTATGAATTCTTCTTTCTATTCGTACATTTTTGTTACCTTCCTAAATGATATATATTTAACTCCTATGGATATGGAAGCTGACACATTTGGCCACATGAGCACTTAGGTGTTAATGTCGTCAATACTTTGAGTAGTACAGACTCCTCAACGCCCCAGCAACAAAAACTTTGATCCATTCCCCGCGTTTTCTTTGATACCCGGGGCGTTGAGGGGTTAATTGCTGACCACCAGAAAAAAATCGAAGCTACAAAAATTGTTCGCTTTGGAATGGTTAAGCATCCCGAGCGGTTTTCATTATGCTGTATTAGCGGTGTTTCGTTTGAGAAACATTGTCTTCAGCGCTTCTAGGTCTCTAACAGTGCTCTATTGTGAGCAGCCATTGTGCAATAGCTGCACATTTGGAAGATGCAGGAGAACATGGAGATATAGCGCTTACCTCCACCTCCAACAGCAATAGGTGAATCACAACACTTCACTCCCTTCTTCCATGAATGTTTAGAGAAGTCCGCATTCATTAGCACTAAGATCCACTCGAAAAGCTTGCAAGTTTACTTAGAATATCCCAGTTGCTTTAAGTAGTGAGTAAGATTTCTGCATTTGAGCAAATAGTTTTGAGGAACTATGCGAGCCAGTTCAAACTATGGCCAAAGGTTGAGAGGCTGTCAGTTTGCACCAATTAGATTGCATTTAACCAAGAGTTTGGCCTCTCAGCCCTTCACACTTGAGGCCAAAGTTCAAAGGCTGTCATCCTCCAAATGCCTACATGGCAGCACTTTATCATCCAAAGTGATGGCCTCTCAAGAAAAGTTTGGGTCAAGCAAAAATGGAGACCCAAACTATGGTTGAGAGCCCGTCAATTTTTATTCATAAAATAATCAAAAACCAACAAGATCTTGGCCATTAGATTTGGAAAGTCTAATAAATGTTATGACTTTGGACTTTGGGTTTGGCCTTTGGAGGCTTCACACTATGGCCACTCAAGTTGAGAGGCCTTGGAAGCTCATTGCCAAGAGTTTGGCCTTTGGACTTGGCCTTTGGAGGCTTCACACTAAGAGCAGCCAAAGGTGTCAAATTAATATTTTATTGCCTATTGTCAGCCCCATTTCTTTGGCCTCTCAACAAAGTTTGGCCACTCAATCCCACAGCCTCTCAACTGGGTCGGCCATAGTGTGAAGCGGCCCTGAGTATGTGTATCTAATAAGTGGGTCCTAAGTACGTACATACGAGGAGATCCTACGGCATACTTCTTTGCATATTGACGTATGCATATGAATTTCCAATCGATGTCATCTGAATTAACATTTCACCAAAATCTTTTAATATGTGTATTCGCATTACTAGTGCTCTACTATATGCGGCCTTTACAGTCCAAATAGTTTCACAGTCAGTCTATTGTGAGCTATATTTTGATCATTTGCGTTTGTGCAGAGCCAGAATATTTGTAGTCACAGCAAGTGGCTTTTTTCATGAATGGTCAATCACCGTGGGACAAGGCAAGGAGAGTACGTGCACCTTGCAACGAGAAGTTTCTTTGCTGAGTAGCAGCTCGTCTGATGAGATATCAGCTCACTTTGTGTGACCCTACAACATACAAAAAACCTTTGCAAAGGCTTACCTCGTATGCAGGCAATGTATCTACTGCCAACCTGAAAAGAAAAAGGGTTCAAGGACGGTTTCCTTTTATGTCATTACGAGGCGCACAGTTGCAGCTAGAGTATGCGAACCTTGTGTTTCAGGTATTGTACTTATTTCTTTAAGGAAGGCTATTGATTGTGGACGTGAGCCAGAAAGGCATTTCAACCTTTTTGGTCCTCTTTTCCTTTTTCAAACCTGTCATTCATCCTTTAGAAGAGATTTATTGTGTATAAGGTAGCAACACCCATAACCATCACTGTACCCATAACCATCGCCTCTGAAATCTTGGAAAATCTGTGGAAGTGAATAAGATGAAATTACAAGGATGTACAACATGTGAACATGAAACCTTAGTGTTGGTATTATGTGCAATTGCTGTCGGCTCTTTAAAATTCACAACTTATTATTATCATAGTATCCAAATAATATATTTGAAAGTGCAAACTCATCATTTTCTCTTGCTAATAGGATCCTGTAATTTGCCAGATGTTTATTAATAATCATCAGGTTCAAAACTCTTAATTTGACGGTTATGGGTGCTGCTACCTTACTCATTTAACAATGTATAGAGTTGGTTGTTTCTGAGGGAGACCTACCTGAACTTTGGGAAGGGTTTTTGCAGGCGACAATATATTCAAGTATGGCTCCAGAAATCAGGGCTTGTGTTGAGCCTGGTGATCCTGAGATTGAAGCGCAGCAGACTCTTTTCCATGTCGGCAAATTGTGCGCTTGTGGGATTGCTACCAGTATTGTATTATTGTAACAATTATAGTTTGCTCTCTTTTGTCCTCTTCCCTCCTCTTCTCTTCTATTTCAACATGAGGAATTATGTATTCTACCACTGTCTTTTCATAGAAATCGTAGTTTGCGTAGACATTCTTCTCATCTAAGTTATTTTAATGTTTTCGTTTTAATTTTTTTACTTGGTCTTCCTTTTAGCGCTATAATGGTTATGTTCTAGTTTTTAGGGCACAATTCCAGGAGTCAACTATCAACCCAAAATTGGGCTCTGTCTCATATAGTACATTAACTCATTAGTTTGAGGTGTAAGAGTGTCGCATGTCAAACTTCTGTGACATCAAATTTGTTGAGATACATCCCAAGAGGATTATCCTCTCTTTTTGGGTTTTATACATGATTCCTTGTTCTTTTCTATAAAACTAAAATTGGAAGGAGAGGATTGGGGCTATGCTTCTACATCCAAGTTACTTTTCTGAGGTATAATGCTTTATTCACAAAACCTCAAATCAAGAGAGGAATCAAGACGTTTGGGATGTACTTAAAACACTCCTTGGCATTCAAACTTGCTTTTTATGTGAAGTAGTTGGTACTCTAGTTGTATTTTGAGAGATCTATCAAGTAAATCAAATCTTAAAAAAGAATCGGTTTTGCAACAACTTTTACATATAAGTATTAAAATGATCATATTGGATGTCATTGTTGAGATTGAGTTACTAATAGTGAGTAATACGTTGATAATGAATGTGTTTTCTGTCCAACCCCTTGCTATCTTTGAAATTATATATCTAGTTCTAGTACACTATCAATAGCACTTCTTCAAGCAAAAAATTAAAGAGAAGCTTTGTTCTTCAAAATTCTTCACATTCACTAAAATTTTTGACTTTTGTTGAAAGAAAATCTCCTCACCTTTTGTTTGTACCATATAAAAGCAATAAACAAAAAGAAGCTTTGTACCTTATGGCTTGTTCAAAACACCTTAACATTCTTTAATGCCAATGCAAATCTTGTTCTTCTTAAGCTAAAATCCAATAAAGCAATCACACCAAAATATCCAGGTAAGTATATAAGCATGGATCTTTTGATTAAGTTGACAACAGCTACATATTGCTTAAATATTATTAAAGATTTTTAACATCCTGTAGTATAGGATTTTCAAGGCCTTCAAAAAAAACTTCAAAATTCCAAAGTGTTCATTATGGATGTGTCTAAAGTCTCCCTTAAAGTTCTTTTGTGGAAAATGTGTACAATTCTCATAAGAATATGAGATTTTGATTATCATAAGTTTATAAATAGGTCTTGATTTTGCCACCCCTTTTTTTGATATTGCCACCCCCCTCTTTTGCATCATTATTCAGTTTTTAGTGATTTTTGGGGGCAATTCTCTTTTTTGAATTTAGAATTAAATATGTATCAAACCAAGTGATTTTTTGGAAGTGTTTTTCAAAATGATAAACATCAATCAAATTTTTTGATATGAAAAGACAATAGAGTATTTTATTTTCTTATTAAAAAAATTGATTGTTGTTTATCATTTTGATAAACACTTCCAAAATATCACTTGGTTTGATACATATTTAATTCTAAATTCAAAAAAGAAAATTGCCCCCAAAAACCACTAAAAGTTGAACAATGATGCAAAAAAGGGGGTGACAATATCAAGACCCTATAACTAAGTGTGGTTACCAATATTTGGAAAGAATTTATGTTTAGTGTAATACTAGCTACACTAAATAGTGCATTTTGGTTGCCCCAAGCCATTTTCACCAACATCTACAACTTTGACATATCTTATCTTAGTCAATTGGATGATCCACAAAAAGTGACCATTGAAAATAGTGGAACACATACTTAGAAAATGGCTTGCAAATTTTGAGAATAGTTGACTTTGGGAGATGGGAGATTGTAACACTTGATCAAACAACATGTGATGGCAAATTTATGTTTTTTGGGAGTTGCTATTACTTGATTTTACAAAATTCTATAAGGGTGTGTTCACACTTAGTGTTAGGAGGGGTATTAGCAATATGAATGTAGTCTAAACTAGTGTCCAAATGCATCTAATTTTCCTTTGCTAGTGCCCCCTAACACCAAGTGTGAACATTCCCTAAGCCCATTATTCATCTTAAATTTTGTGAGTAGCAGGATTAGATGTGAATGGCACACACTTGCAAATTATTGAAGATTTTATTTCTTTGTATGTTAAGTTTTAGGGCTTCAAAGTGCTATTGCGCAGAAAACAATGATTGGCACATTGGTGAGGATTGCCCCCAATAAGGGTTTAGAACATGCTTGAACACTTGTCAATGAATTTCCCGCTACCAAAAAGCTCATGCAAGTAAGCTTGCAATGACTATTGATAAGTTTTAGCTTGTAAAAAATTTCTTGCCACCACGCCCCGTATGGTGTTTCACCCAATTATGACTCGTGAGGCACTTGTAGAACATTTCGTTTGCCTTGCCACTACTCCACTTGCATGGACCACTTGAATACCTTCATAATTGTAATTCATAGCAAGGTCAAAAAATTAAATCCAATACCTCAAACAAGCCTATGAAATCATGTGACCATTTTTGTCCTCTTGGGCATTTGGGGGTTAACAATTAGGTTGCTGTACCTTGAAAAGTTACCTCATGGCTCATGACTTGGCCACTTGGAGACCCATGAAACTTTTTAGATACTAGGATTTCACATGGTTTACTACATGGACACTGCATTGCTATTTTTTCTTCTTGGAAGTGTATTGTTGTTGACAAGTCCTTTGAAAGATTCTTATTGCAATAATTACTGCTGAAATTTCATATAGTATTAGTAAATATTCATATAGTGGAAAAGGTCAAGGAATTACTGTGGGGCAATCAAAAATGCACCGTTTAGTGTAGTTGATCCTTTGCAAAAATTGGTTTGGTTAGCCAAGTGACAGAAACAAAACAAGTAAATAAACATACAAAAAATCATAGAAATTAACTAATATCCAAGTTAATATGGGAAAACTTACCTAAAATGCCTCTTTTAGGGCAGCTATTAACTGGGAAGAATCTTGTTTAAGCAAAAGATCTTTTGATTTTCAAGGGTCCATGAGATTTTTATTTAGGTGGGTGGACATCAGGGTTTATTTTCTTGGCAAAATTTTGCTTAACTCTTATCTCAGTCCAACAGTGGTTACCATTGCACTAAGAAATCTAGGTGATAAAGTGGATGAAATTGCCAAATCCCTCCTTGATCAAACACGTGGTTTACCATATTTTGGATGAAAGCAATTTATATTAGTAAATTTATTGGATGAACATGCACACATCATTCATTATTCCCAATTTTAGCCAATTTTCCTTACAAGCTTGCATTCTTGGGTGCTGATTGCTCTACTTTGACCAAAAAAGAAAAAGAAAAAACCCCTTGGAGACATGAGACTCATTTTTTTTGGCAAACTAGAGTCGAACTGGCAAATTTTTGTCAAATTTGCATGAGCACCACTCCAGGCTAGTCCCTCCATGTATTATCCAATGCACAGTTGACGGCTGTAATTTGGCAAACAAAAAAAATGCCTTGGACACCAACATGGGCCAAGTTTATCATTACACATAGAAACCAACACATAATTGCAATAGTAAAAATTTAATTTTTACCATGGCACATGCTTAATTTTGTTGGTGTAGGATTTATGGGATTCAACATTGCCTTCCACATTCTAGATTTTATTGCTTTCTTTCTTCTTTGATATAGTTTTGTGAAATACGAATCCACTAAACTTAAAACAACCCTGAACATCAACTAAATAAATTATGGATGGAGTGAGATTGTAATTGAAGTGCTCACAAAATGAGTAAGCAAAGGGTAAAAACAAAAGGTTCTTGGCACTTTACATTACATGTTTGATTAAAAGCCACTTTGTTGACACAAAGTTTATGCAACAGTGGATCCATGAGGGGTGCCATTACTTATGCCATTTTTAATTAATTTAAAATGTTGGTTTTGAATTTCTTTTAGCTAAATGAAGTTGTTTGCATTGTTTTTCTCGAGGTTTTTCTCTCTAGTTACATTATCACTTTAAATCATGTAAAAACATCCACCAATATTACAAATGCTTTCGGACTTTAGAAATATAGCCAAAGTCAAAAACATTTTGTTTTCAGTCATATATATGCTATCGGTAATTATGCATCTTTATTGTTTCAAATGCATGTTTCTATGCATGTAGTCCAATTTGTTTTCTTTTTTTTCTTCATGTTGAGAAAGTTAAAAAAAAATAAAGGAAATTAAAATCATAATAAAAAAACGAAGTACAATACTAAATTTTGATCAGCTACTTTGAATAAAGGGAATGGTTCATTCATTCACTTAATTGGAGAGAATAATATCAAGTCCACCAAACTACTAAACAAAATGCACATCAAAGACAAGAAAAACAACTCTCGTATGATTGATTGATTGGACAAATTTTTGGCAAAACCTGATCGCACTTTGATATTCACTAAACGACCACTCAAGCCCTTTTTTCTGTGAAAATCACTGAAAATTGTCACTTTTGGAGGAATGAGTAGAAAGGTAGGAAAAAAAGTTTTTTAAATATTGAACCATGAGATCTTGCCCTAAACTATGGGAGGTATTTGTAGGAAACATTTCAGCTCATTCTAGAAGTAGAGGAGTGAGAAATTGACATCTGTAGTGAAAAATAAAAAGCTTTTTTCCATGCTGCCCACAAATTTTAGAAGCCTTTGATGACTTGGAAATCAAAAAAATTGCTCTACGCAAAGTCGAGGTTTATTTTTTCCGTATAGAAAACAAAGTTAGGTAAATGTGAGAGAATTTTCAAATGAATTGGAGGTGTGAATCATACTTTGTAAAATCTTGCAATGCCGCAAGGCCATGAAATTTGCATATACACTAGGCAAAATCAAAGAATTTATGCAAAATTTAGAAATGTGAATTACTTTGATCCAAATGATGAAAACTAAGGAATCTCAGTCTACTACAACTTGCAAAAAAAGTCAAAAATCAAAAACACAAAAAGCTCAAAGAAGTAAAGCAACAAATTTTACAAGGGGCAAAAAGAATGGAGGTTTGGGAGTCCCATACCTACTTGCAAACTAAAACTTCTCATAACTTTCATCTCATCAATCAAAATTGAATGATTCAAAAATCCCCACATTTGTATAAACCTAAAGAACCAATTTCAGATTTTTATTTTAAAAAAAAATGCACTTTTGGTTTTGTTTTTGGGGCTACCCGCCCTTGCCTTTTTTCAAAAAGTCATGCATAACTTCTTCAATAAATGTCGGAATGAAGAAAATATTTGATGTCCGCATAGATATTTGAATTCCCTACCTTCAATAAAAATTTCAAGAAATCACAAAAGGTAGATTAGCTGTAGGTACATGCCCAAAATCCATTTGTCCCCCAAGGGGACAGTTGGTCCTTTAGGGGTTAATTCTTAAAATACCAAGGTCATTTTCTGCCAAAAACCACTCAAAATTGCCCCTAGTGCTGCATTTATAAAAAATTTCAACAAAATGCATTTTTTGGAAATCCAACAATAGGATCTTATAATACAATTGTAGAAGAAGAAGTTGTAAAAGTTTCATGACATGTGACCTTATCGATTGAAAGTTATGAGCATTTAAAGGGATTTTTTTTTTTTTCATTGTGCCCAAAATTTTAGATGGCTTTGATTGACATGTGCTGATTTTTTTGCACTATTAACCTTGAAGATGTAATTTTATCTTATAGGTTATCAAGTTAGACCTTTGTACATCAATTTTCAAGCAATCAAAGACACGGAACACATCCTAAAAATGTTGCAATGCCACTATATCACAAGTTTTGCCAATACACTATGATATTTTTGAGTGACTTTTCCCACCACATGTTTTTAGATGTGGAAAATCCAAACGGTGTGTTTGAAGATAAACATGTACTTCAAATGTTTAAAAAAAAAAGTTAAAAAACTCAAAATCTCTAAAATTTAGAAGCTCCCAAAGCTTAGTGTGACCTCCTAATTGGAAATGAAAGGGGGCAATGACAAAATAATGGGGACTACTAGAGCAACATGTGGCAACCCCTTCCTTGCTCCCCCTCCAAAATCAACATCTTTTCCCTGGGGAATGCTAAATTGTGAGCACAGATTCATGAGCCGTGAGCTGTGAGCATAATTTTTTTGTCAAGATATTAAATTTCATCTATAAATGTGTACATAGGACCTTACAATTGCACATTATAAACATTTATCTCTTGAAAAATTGTTGTTTTTTAAGTTTTTCCATTAATTTTGAGCTCAAAACTGATTCTCGCTCACAAAGTCTTGGCTCACCGTTTTACGCCCACGAAATAGCTTACCTCTCTTTTCCCTTACCCAAGTTGCCCCTCGAATTGCTTTTGGCCAAAAGAATCCCATAACTTTTGAACCGTGTGACATAATCACATGATTTTTTGCATCCCACAAACCTTATATATTCCTACACACCCATGAAACTTTTCAAAAAACTATGTCAAAAATTGAGGTCACACGAGCCTATCCAAAATCCCAAAAATTCCTCGAGGGGACTTTGATTCTTTAGGGGTTAAAGGCAATCAATGTGCCACCCAACGTTAACCAACTACATGTTTTGAAAGCTCTAGAAAAGGATAACAAGAGGTGCTAAATTTTGAGGGACGTTGAATAAGTAGAAGTCGGGTACTAAAGATTTATTTCTGGAAAACATGTTAAAATCATGATAAGAAGGTTTACAAGTCCACCGTCATTCTAGCTCAAAATTAACACTCAATCTTCAAGGCGCTTGTTCAAATTGAGGCTCTTTCAAGTTCTAAAATGCTATCCAAAATAGAAAAAGGTTTTTGTGTGGGCGTGGTTAGCATGATGTACTCATTTGGGGTTGTGGGTGCAAATTACGTTTGACCTAGAATTAATCCTTAAACAACAATAGGGCATCATATATACATTGCCATATAATGGGCATTTGTTACTAGCAAAAGGTTGTAATTTGGGATCTCAAATAGCTCACTATGATTACATGGATCTATTTTCCAATTTCTTTGTTGATCTCAAATGTAATAAAGGTGTGAATGCACTCCAAACACAAGAAAAATACATTGTATTATACTGGTCGCAAAGGGTTGCCTTGTCTTTTAGGAGTTAAAGGAATGTTGGAGCAAGAATCTATGTCCCAAAATTTAAAACCTTTTGTTCCCCTTTCTCAACTTTTAAAGTGCCGAGTTCCAAATCTTTGTTTTTATTTTGCCCATCGCTTTTATTTACAATCAAAGTTTATTTAGACCATTATGTGCAACAAAAGAAAATGCTACGTTTTCTCACAATGGTTCCAAAGATGTCCTTCTTCCTCTATTCATATTTAATAGATTTTTGAGGTGGTAAGTGTAATAGTTGTTTTATATGTCAATTTCTCACGTGATGGGGCTTGGAGAGGTGGTGCTTGGTATAGTTTGCACCTCACTGTGTGCATAATTTTTTCTGCTTTTCTCAAAATAAAACCAAACAATTGCATGATATAATAAATTGGATTTATCCTTAAGAAAAATATCAAAAGATAATGTCTTGAAAGCTTGAAAATCGAAATCCTTATATTAGTGTATAAAAAACGGTGAGGAATCAATTGAGTGGCAAGAGTCTCAATGGGTGAAGAATGAGTCTTTTTGTACCTTGGACTCTATGAGACTTTCCTTAACCCCTGAGCGTGCTGAGTTTAAACAAAAAAAAGTTTGACTTACGTGCAATTACAGTGCCCATGTGAACTGAAAAACACGATTCACAGGATCATAGTATCATACCATACAAATTGTTAGTGGAAAGCGTCTCCATCATTTGGAGGTGGTTTCACCAAAAGAGCAATGATATACCACTCAAAATTGCGTTGACCTAGCTTTTTGAGAGACAAAATGCTGTCTCTTGGGCGCGTTCAAGGGTTAATGCCTTCATATTTGCCATACTACACCAAAATCACCAAATATCATGGATGAATATTCATTGACTTAGTGCCACAAATCATTGTGACAAAGCAAGACCTCAGATACTATTACCATATCTATGTACCATTCACAAGCTCGTATGTGCAATTGAAACTAGGGAAAATTTGATGGATATCTTCGAAGTTTGCAATGTTTCTACAGATGCCCTTGATTTTTCAGAAATTGTACAAAGACCCCTCACAAAGGGCTGCTGGGCTTTTGTGGGGTGTGTTAATGCAGCAACACCCATAACCATTAATGTACCCATAATCATCACCTTTAAAATCTTGGAAAATCTATGGAAGTGAATAAACATAATTACAAGGATGTACAACATGTGCACATGAAATCTTAATGTTGGTATTAGGTGCAATTGTATTCAGCTCTTTGAAAATTCACAACTTATCCTCATAGTATCCAAATAATACTTGCAAAAGTGCAAACTCATTATTTTTCTCTTGCTAATAGGATCTTATAATTCGCTAGATGTTTATTAATAATCATCATGTTCAAAACCCTTAGTTTGACAATTATGGGTGTTGCTATCTTATTCATAATGTTGAAACAGGGAGTGTAACAAAACAGCAAAGAAGCTAGTGCACACAAAGGGGAGGAAGTGGCATGCATGCCAAGAACAAATGCTTGAGAATTATGGTCCAAGAATGTTTGTGCAAGTTTGTAAAAAACCAAGGACATCTATTCAAATATTGCAAACTTCAAGGGTATCCATCAAATTTTCCCTATAACTAAAGACCGCTTCATGCTATGGCCGACCAAGTCAAAAGGCTGTGGGATTGAGTGCCCAAACCTTGTTGAGAGGCTAAAGAAATGTGTTCAAAATAGGCAATAAAGTATTATTTTTGACACCTTTGGCTGCCTTTACTGTGAAGCCTCCAAAGGCCAAGCCCAAAGGCCAAACTCTTGGGAATGAACTTCTACAGTCTCTCAACTTGAATCATCTGTGTGAAGCCTCCAAAGGCCAAGCCCAAAGTCCAAAGTCCAAAGTCATTACATTTATTAGACCTTCCAAATATGACAACCAAGATCTTGTCAACTATTGATTATTTTATGAGAAAAAAATAACGACCTCTCAACCATAGCTTGGGACTCCATATTTGCTTGACCCAAACTTTTCTTGAGAAGCCGTTGTTTTGGATGAAAGAATGATGACATTGGGGGGGGGGGGTGAAGCACTTTGAACTTTGGCCTCTAGTGTGAAGGGTTGAGATGCCAAACTCTTGGTTTTTTGCAATTTGATTGGTGGAAATCCACGGCCTCTTGACTTTTGGCCATAGGCATCAAAACTACACAAAAAAGACATACAAATAGAAACATCTTCAAGTAAATATTTCATAAGACTTGAATCAAAATTTTCTTCTCTGGGCTCAAATCCTAAAAAGGGTGAGAAAGGTATAAATACAAATATATATGGAGCATAAGGGGCATATTTAAAGGATATAGGTCTTGCAGCAGATATATTCATAAAAAGTGGAGGACAACCACTTAGAATATGAACAAGTTCTAAATGCATTCCAAAAAGATGTACTTGATGGAAAAGATAGATTGTTATCCATAATGAACAAGGTTGCATATAATTCATCACAATCAATAAGCAATTTACAAGAAGCCAAGAGTTTAGCAAAAGAGATAGAAAGGAAAAATGATTGGTTACAAAATATGACAATTGAGTTAGATGATCAAATATTAAAGCCACATGAGTATGCAATTGATATACAAGATTAAAAAACCATTGTAAAAATAATCAACCCAAAGAAGAGTGTATAGGCTCTAGAGACAAACGAAGTGGAAAAAGCAAATAGAATTGCATAAGAGATGGTTACATCTTATTAATATGAGATAGTTATACTTTTTTCTATCTTTGGTGCCATAGCAAAGAACGCATGTTGTAACAAATATTTAGTCCTACGATTAAACTTGCAATTAAAAAGTAAAATATTTTATTTTTATTTGCAAATAGTACTAACACACTTGACTATACTGCACATGATCAACATGTCAATACCTACAATTTTGTGTGAAATTCTGACTCCATATAGGTTATCCATGAAATGATTTTAAGTATATTTTTTGAATTGATTCAAAATTAGCACCATGAGGAGATAATATTTTATTCAATAAGTTGTTTTTTCTATGATACCTTATTTTTTGTAAACTATGTGTATTTCATTTTGAAGTCACAATCGAAACATCACAAAGAAGAATGAAGAAGCATGAGTTGTTTCATGCATTCAATCAATGCAAAAATTGTATTAAAACTACAAAAAAAATGAAAGAATACTCAATAATTTAAAACATCATTCAAAATATCCTACTAAAATTTTGAGAAAGTTGTGAAAATAATGTGTGCACATTTCAACCAAGTACCAGAGACCTTTCTCACACCTTTTAGAAGACAATATGTTCCTTAGAGCAACTTCCTTTTAAGACAACTCATTTCTTTGGGTAAACTTCCATGCTCCGTTGGAATTGGTCACGGTGATCAACATATTCCAACTTCAAAGAACTCAAATTCCCAACATTTCCATGCTTAAGGTAGGAACACCCATAAGCGTTAGTCCAAGGGTTTTTAACATAATAACTATTAATAAACATCTAGCAAATTATAGGATCTTGTTAGCAACAAAGTAATAACAAGTTTGCACTTTTGCGAGTATTATTTGGATACTATGAGAATAAGTTGTGAATTTTTAAAGAGCAAACTGCCATTGTACCCATAACCACCACTGAAGTTTCATGTTCACATTATATACATTCTTATAATTACATCTATTTACTTCTACAGGTTTTCCAAGATTTTAGAGGTGACGGTTATGGGGACACTGACGCTTATGGGTGTTCTTACCTTATCGCAAAACACTTGCTACAACACAAATTCCAATTTTATTGCTTTCCAACACATTTCCATGCATGGCTCCATAATTCCTTTCTGGGTTACACAATTCTCCAATTCCAGTCGGCAGCATGGAAGTTGGTCCATGTTTCTGAAGCAATTTCACCAATCTGAACAGTACTGATTTCATCAAAAAGTCTCCTTTTGAACCGCCTAGACCAAAATTGGAACAACAAACCAAAAAAAAAGGCCATAATGATAGATTCATCCTCAATAGTCCTTGAAAGTATGGGTGAATCTACAAAACAATGTTGTGAACGGGTATTGGCAAGCTATACATCTCTCATATACTCCCTCTGTCCCTCTAAAAAGTACCAAATCAGACACATTTCTTGTACCACTAAAAAGCTCCCTTTTGCTGATTTCAATAGTTGAGAAAGCGTTTGTCATGTTTAATGAACTCATGGGGACAAGTTAAGCAATTAGAGAGCATTCCTCTCCTAGCAAGCTTGGCCTTGCCCATATGAGGTACCATTGTTGCTACTAATCTTTTAATCAATCATCAATAATGAGGAGCTAGCAGCATGCACAAATATGGTACTTTTTGCATGGAATTTGGGTGCCCAGACGACAACATCAAAACTGGAGATTTTTCATACAATTGGTAGATGGTATATTGATTCTAGAATGCATGTGTCACAAAGACTAAAAACACACAGCTAATCCTTGGCGAGGAAGCTTTTTGGACATTTTTAGAGGGACAGAGAGGGAGTACTTCGTATCTCTATTGCTTGTCTTCTGAGGACGAACAGAGTCAACAATAAAGTGGAAACAAAAAAAAAAAGCATATTACTCAATGCAAGACAGGATCAAAAGCAATGAAAAATGCAAAATCAGTGACTAGATTAAAAAAAACTATATAAAATTGGGGCTCCTCTCTCTCTCTAGCCTTCAAAGGTTGAGGAGCATACTCAATCTACTACACTACATGCCGTTTTGGAGACACCACCTTCATTAAAAGGGCAGCTGCTTTTCCAAACTATGAGCGACCTGTGCCTCGGCCTCGGCCTCTGCCTCTGAAACCTCGGCCACCACGGCCCCCACTATCACTCTTGATCCCCAATGACTGAATGCCTCGTTTCTTAAACTCTCTGCTGCCCTCCTTGCCATGTCCAGCTCCACCTCTCCCTCCCCGTGCCCTTGCAAACCCCCCAGCCCCTCTCTGAGGAACAAACGAGACTTGCCTGCTTCCTCCGTGTCCTCGCACAGCAACTCCTTCGTCCTCAAAGAACGAGTCTCGTGGCCGCTTTGATGCTGAACCACCGCCTGCTGCTGCTGCTGCCAGCCTCTCCTCCAGAGGCCGATTTCGCTCCACTTTTAGAGACACCTTGTTCTTAAATGCTTGTGCATGGGCTTCATCCTTTACCTCATACAGCCTTCACACAAAACAATCACAAAACAATCACAAAAATCAGCAAACCACTCAGTCTTCCAATGCAGCTTCATCATGAATCCAAAAAAAGGCGGATATATGCAAAGAGTTTATCCAAAAACTGCCTCTGAAAGTTTGTAACAGATTTCTGGTGTCAGTGGAATGAGTTCCTGCAAAAAAAGCATAAGTAAAGAGACGGTTAGACAGCAACCTCGGCTCTGAATCTCTTTGCTTCTTCCCAGCAACACCAGACTTGTCGCTCTCCCGCTTCCGTTTGTTTATGGTAGACACTCTCTCCTCTTCCTCTGAAGACGAGCTGCCAGCATCTGAGTCGTCCTCACTTTCAGCTGATCGTTCTTCTTCACCATCTGACACGAGATCAAAATGCTCGGCAACTAGCGAGGTTTTGCTTTTCTGCTTGTTAGGATGCAGAGCTCGGTACTCTGGAGCATCTTCATCCACTTCAAATGCCTGCCAGTAATAATCAGTGTTTAGTGAAAAAGCAAGACATGGAAAAAGCAAACAGAATCTAATAACAAATGTGCTCACAAGAAGATGTCAGAGTATTGACAAAAGAAGCAAAACATATATATAAAATGAAGAAGTTACCTCATTTTTGAAAATTGCTGCAAATCTATCATCTTTGAGTAAAGAAGTGTTAAGTTTCTTTCGTCGGCCGTCCTTCTTCGTCCCCTCAGAAGGCACTTCAGTGACTTCCTCGTCCGCAACGTCGTCGTCACCACCAGCAAGTAGGCGGGCAGCGAGCTCATTGTTGACCTTGGGCAACTTCTTCTTCACCGCAATACGAGCCGCCCGCTCAGCATCAAGCTTCTCCCGTATTGTTTTCTGCCGGGACTCTTCGTAAGCAAAAGGGTTAGTCATGGCCTTGGCCCTCGCATACAGGCGATGGTCGACGAAGAAACCATGCATG
The DNA here is from genome assembly GCA_963920765.1 of Ulota crispa. NCBI lineage: Eukaryota > Viridiplantae > Streptophyta > Bryopsida > Orthotrichales > Orthotrichaceae > Ulota > Ulota crispa. The sequence continues at coordinate 25,046,749 of OY987243.1, read as the reverse complement.
TAAGCTCGCAGCAAGTTGGTCCCCAATAAATTGGTTAAATTCAAGCGCTCCAAATCTTCCCGTGTCACAAACTTGTAGTCCTCATAAATGGTGGTTTCGTTTCCTTCCTCCAGCTCTTCTGTGAGACCCTTGAGTGACGAACACCACCGAGGGGCGGGACCTAGGGATGGAACGAAAAACGAGGATATGCGGGGCGAATCAAGAGCCATAAAGATTACCCGCTGTCCTTCACCACACAAATGTCGTTGATCTCGCCGGTTGGTGCTTCGATGGTTGTCACACCATCACCCTACAACACAACATCCCTCAGTTTCTTCCTCATTACACAATTACTGAACAATAATGCTTTACTTCCCCTGAGTAGCACAAACGACAGCCCTCCACCTTTTTTCTTGCAAACAAAAACAGCAAGAGTGCAGAAACTGCTCGATGATATTGAAAGAACTTGCAAAAAAGATGCAAAAAAGTGCAAAAAAATCCAAAAAGAAGGATTTCACTGACCGTTTGTGGGTTCCATACACGCACGATGTGAGTGTCGGAGGTGATCAAATTCTTAGCAGCAGTACTCACAGTCTCATGCCATTTGATATCCATGATTGGACTACCATACCTGACAGCCAAAGATTATTTGTTAATCAAAGTCGCCAAACCGAGTAGTATTATCATATTAGACACGCTCATCGCAGAAGCCTAATAAAAGGTACTGGAGCCAACATCTAATTCTGGTCATCAATGATGGTACTGTATATAGAAGTTAGGGCTCTGCAAACTTCTGATCAAGTTTAGAAAACAGCATTTGTTCAATAAAACATATCAATGTAAAGGACCGCCCAACATCTGAAGACAATGAGAAAACTTGAAGTACCAGTATTGCTTGCAGAAACACATACATCAATTAGCATGGGCATTGGTTTAGACTCTAGAGGGCAACAAAAAAACAGACAACTTGCCCAAAGTAAGAGAAGGAGGAGACGTATTACATGTGGTCTTTTGTCAGGATTGGATTGGATGATCGCAGGTCATAGAGTAAAACCTGGTCCGCGAGACATCATAAAGTCAGAATAGGTGATGAGCTCTAAATAACGACCACTAAATGAAAGTCGGTCAAGGCAGGCAATTATCATCACCGAAGACAAAGCGGTACTGCTGCCAAAAATACACATATTGGCAGAATGGACGACAACCATACCTGGCCACCACTGGTACCAACGGCGATTTGCATGCCCTCGCTCTCATCGAATCTTAGGGCGGTCACCTCCTGGTATCAGCAACGCCAGGTCATACAAACTCTCTTACTCCAGGAATTTTCTCTTTAATCATATCCAGTTTTCTAACTTTATCTGAAGTGGGAAAAAGAAACAAGTACAAAAATGCTAAACTAACAAAGCACAGTTATCGATTTGTCGATATAGTCAATTGTCTTGTTCCGTCGGATATTAGCATGTGTTCGTGTGTGTACGCAAGCATGTGCACGCAAACTACTCACCTCACCTCAACCAAACAACAAACCAAATGACTTTCAAATAGCCAACATACCATACCGAAAGCATTCCAGCAACCTCATGCTAGGCAGAACAGGGTGTTGGATAATCACTAACCTGGTCTTCATTGCCAGACCCTACAGCACAAATCCTTCCCACGGAGGCCTTTTGTCTCAAGTCGAAACATTCTAAAAACCCGTCTTCTCCTCCGCAAGCAATCAACCCATGCACTCGGCTATAATGCACAAGCAAGGCACTTGTTTCAGGTTTGACCTCATTAACAGCATTAAATGTACGCATACAAGGACATTGAAGATAAGATAAAACATACAACCAAAGAATAGTACATGCTCACAACGACCTGCAGAAACTCTGAAGAAAGACTGTAGAACAAATCATAGTAAAACGAAGAAATAACTACCTTCGACCGAGCACATTAATCCCAGGGGACCGTGTGGTAAGGGGAGCAAGATATTGACCCTGCAAAATGATACAGCTTCAACATTTCATGTCTGAGCCTTGCACCAAGAGAAAGGTTACTTTGTGTAAATAATAACATAACTAACTACAGAAACAGATTTTAGCTCGAGCCAGCATGTGACGATATTCTTTAAAATACTCTCACAAAAACTTTGGAACAGTTAAAAAGTAAGAGAGACAAAATGCGTTATTGAGTATTCATTTCGTTTGCGTTGTTATTGAGCTTCCGAACATGACATTACATCCAGCAAATACTTGAAAAATACCATGTACCTGCTCCAAATTTAGTCGGTAGACTTCAGGAGATGAAGCTGAAACAAGCAGATCGCAGGACCAACGATCGTAGCATAAATCTCGTCCCATTCTGAAGTTTAAAAAGCCAAACGAAGAGATATCAGCCACCGATTGAAGCATTCCAAAGGTTTTTTTACACGTATTTTGATAAAAGGAACAAGGACTGGATGCACACTCAGGTCATAATAACTCACCTCGGAATGCGTGTGCTGAAATGACTACCAAATTTAGCATGAAGCCATACAGAACGATCAGCACACAGAAAAGCCAATTTCGAATAGTCTTCTGCTAAAACATGCAACGAACAAGCCGCGACAAGTTCAGAACGATGTTCTACTACACCCTAAACCCTAAAAATCCTAAATCGCGTTTGTTTGTGCGATGAGTTTCAAAAATCTTTGGTGCGAAACATCAGATTGAGGTACCTGGAAATCAACAATCTCAGACGTCAAGTGTCGCTCAAACTTCAGAGACAGTTCACTGCCTTCGAACACCCGAACCTGGGGAGTGTAAATACCTGTGAAACGATGTCAGGAAATTACGAGTGTGATTCAAAATCCTACTTCTACCATTTCCAAGCAAAATTGAAAAACTGGATGTTGATTGAGGGTTTAGGGTATAAAACGGTTTAGGGTATAAACGGGGTTTAGGGATGCCTGGACAAAGTGGGGGGGGGGGGGGTCTGTCAAACTACGGAAAAAGGGAGGAAAATTTGAGGGAAGGAGCACTGAAACTTCAGAATCCAGGGGAACGAACCAGAAGTAATTATGTACTGCCCATCAGGGGTAGCCTTGATGCGAGTAGCTGCGGTGTTGAATTCCAGGTCTTGCACTAAATCAATTCGTCGTAGATAGTCTGCACAAAGATAGATAGCAGTGAGTGATTTCAGTGTGTTTTAGCAGGAAACACAAGTGGCACACATATAGTTGCAATAAATTACATTTAAAGGATAACATGGATCGTCTATCCAATTATTAAAAGAACAAAAAAATTCACAGGGTAACTCACCTTGATCTTTACGAAGTGCCTTCTTCTTGTTAGGAGCAAGCCAGGAGGCGTACTGGCGATGGCCAGAGACAGTGTACACCTTGACACCGTTCATGGCCGTCAGCTTCATGCCTGCCGGCCCAGCCATGGCAGCAGCAGGGGGGGGCGCCGTGCCTGTAGGATTGATTGCGAATAGGAGTAGTCACAGCTTTGAGGTCGCGTTCTCCGACTTCGGAGAATGCTTGGGAATCACCCAAAACAGCCACGACTTGAAGGCCAAACGCGCGGGTCACCAAAGCATCAGTAAGCTTAGGGCTTCGCACATGAGCCATTATATAGAGCATCTCCAGTAGCACGTTTTGCAACACATGCATAAATGAGATTTCACGGGGAGAATGACGCAAACGGCTAAAGTTGAAGTTCTCTTACAACCCTGAAACCTTCACGACCTGCACCTGCATTAGGATGGATTGCATAGATACACCTAGCTATGGAGTGGGGTCCTAAGTGCATAGTGCTCGCGAGGGACTGGAAAGGGGACTTATTGAAAGCTGAAATTTGACGGGTATGCGGCTCAATTTGAAAGGCTTGTGGCCAGGGATGTGTCAAGTGTATGGAATACTAAATGCACCCTGACCTCATCCAACAACATTGACGTCAACCTCCTCCAAGACAACCTAAACCCATACAAAGGTGGTGGCAACTCATGGCATGGCGATGGAAACCCATAGCATGGCAACGGAAACCTATAGCATGGTGATGGAAACTCATGAAATGTCAACAAAAACCTATTGGACATCCAATACTAGGAACACAAGGATTTAGATGTTAATTTTGGTTTACCTCAAGGTGCTTCAAATTTGAACAACTTCCTAGGATGTCACGTTGCACACCCATGATGTAAAAATTAACTTTTGGGCAAATCTCTAAATTTTTAGAGGGTCCTGCCCAAAAACCAACCAAATTCCAAACCAAATTCCAAACCAAATTCCAAACCAAATCCCAAACCAAAGATTTCTATTGATGTCCTAGGTTAACATCCCCTAGAAGAAGACAATGTGGAAGTGGAAGATGTCAACATTGAAGTGGAAGAGGTTAATATTAACATTGAGGGATGAGGTCACCACTCATTTAGTAAATGTCATCAGATCACACCGTATTGAATGTTTGATTTCATCTAGTCTCATCATGTTTGGAAAGGAAAGACTCAATGAAGTCTTTGTTTAGGGTAATGTATTAGTAGTTGAACGGTCATCTCTTCCAACATCAATTTGGAAGAATGTTTTCAGCAATACAACAAAATTCAATACATGAAGTGCACTCCAGAGAATGATTTCTTTCAAGACTTTTCCTAACACCAAAAATAGACATCATCTTCTTCTGTTCCCCCAACAACCGTGGAGCATCAGCTTCTCGGTAGCAATTGGAGGAGCTTGTGGCCTTTGCTACGGAAAATAGATCTATCATTGTTTATGATTTTGCATATGCCATTTACACATTTGATGATCTAGCCCCAAGCCTATTTTGAAATTTCTGGTGCCAAGGAGGTATGGTTGACAAGTGCATTTTTGCTAGCTTTTTGTGGTCATACAACTTGTCCAGTTCTTATTCCTCTACTGTGTACTCCTTATGTCCCTCTAAAACGTCCAAAAAGCTTCCTTGCAAAGGATTAGCTGTGTTTTTAGTCTTTGCACTAGGGAGACAAGCATTCTAGAACCAATATACGGTCTACTCAATGAGTGCAAAATCTCTAGTTTAAATGTCGCCATTTGAGCACCCAAGTTCCATACAAAAAGTACCATATTTGTGCATGGTACTAGCTCCTCATTATTGATGATTTAAAGATTTAGTAGCAACAATGGTACCTCATATGGGCAAGGTCAATCTTGCTAGGAGAGGAATGCTCTCTAATTGATTAACTTGCCCTCTTGAGATCATTGAACATGTGGCAAACGGTTTTTGAGCGTTTGAATTCAAAAAAATGAGCTTTTTAGAGGCATAAAAAATGTGTCTAATTTGGAGCTTTTTAGAGGGACAAAGGGAGTATTTGATATAACAACTTTTGTTATGTAGTTGATATGGGATCTATTTAAGACACTGTTTGTTTTTCTTTTGGATTATATCTATATGTGCATGGTTTGACAAAATTGTTGTTTCTTTCTAGAGGGTACCATGCTTGGAAGGTTGCTTAGTGGTCCTTGTATTAGACCCTTTGCTCTCAAGCTTGCCCTCTTTTCTATAGTAAATCTACAAAGACCTCTTTCTTTGTTTTGATTTTTTAATTTAAAATTTATTGTTGCTTCATGTGAATTGATGGAAGGCAACCCTTGGATTTTGGTTGCAGTTTGCAAGCAGCAATTTGTTGCAATGTTTGTTGGTGGAGGATTTGGAGGGAGAAGCCAGGGTGCTTGTGCTACTTACTTGACCCATTCAACAAGAGGAGTGCGGCATCTTAATTCCTTAGTAGATGCATTCGATTTTTTTCCCTTTTTAGGTTTTTGGATATTTTTTCCCCTTTTAGGGTTTCTAGATATTTTTCCCCAAAGGAAAGATTTTTTCAATCACATATATTTTCACCAAATTTTATTTATTACCACCAACTTCTCGAGACAACCTTGGTTTTTTTCCCATTGAGGCTTTTTCATCACACACGTGTGTATAGTGCTTCAAGAGTCTCAACCTCTCGGCATCTCTGTGTGGTAAGCATACACCCTTGGACCCTTAACCCTTAAAGGACAACGGGGCATAGTACATATGCTGCCGTATAACTGGTATTTGCTCCCAATAAGAAGATTTAATTTTAGATCTCAAGTTGTCAACTACAATTGCTTTGATCTATTCTCCAAGTTCATTGTTAACCTCAAATGCAGTAAAGGTGTGAACCTATTTCAAATACAAGAAAAGCACTTTGTATTCACCTGGTCGCAGTGGCACCCTCTGTCCTTTAGGAGTTAAACCCTCAAATCCTTAAACCCTTAAACCCTTCACCTTTAAAGGACCAAGCAACCTTTTGCGACCATTACAATACAAAGTATTTTTTTTGTATTTGGAGTGCATCCACACCTTTATTACATTTGAGAATAATAGAAGCTAGAATATAGATCAATGCTGTTCTAGTGAGGTAGTCAAGATCCCAAATAAATAAAAAATTGTTGGTAGCAAATGCCAATTATACAGTAGCATACATAGCATGTATTATAGTAACCCAGTCCTTTAAGGGTTAAACCCCTAAACCTTTAAACCCTTAAACCCTTAAACCCCAAGAATGCCATGGGTGGTGAAGTATGTAGACCTAGACCTAAAAAATCTCTAGTTACAATATGCATCTAAATTTATTCATAGGAAATACACCAAATAGTGCATTTAGGTTGCCCTATACTAATTTCTTGATATTTGACACTATTTAAATATTTCCTAAAACTATAGTAACTTTTGTCAATAATTATTGTGATAAGCAATGGATGAAGCAAACAATAGTTGGGCACAACAACAAACTCTAAAATTGGGTAGCACGGAAGCTAGAGTTTTTGACAAAATCAAGAATTCTTGTAGCATAAAGAGAGTTGCATGGCCCTTTAGGTGGCCAAAAGTGAGTTATGAGGTAACTTTGCCAAATTAAGGGAACCTAATTGTTAGGGCAACCTAAATAAACTATTTTGTGTAGAGGAAAAGTGAAAGGTCCCAAAGTTTGTTTATGTTTTTATTTACTATGAATCCCTTTGTTTACTTTTTTCTCCTCAATTTTTTGTCTTTTCTTTTCCATGTTTGTGTCTTCTAGTGTATGAGCCAAGCTCACTTCTCTCTCAACAAAAAATTTAAGGGAAAATTACATGGATATCCTTGAAGTTGGCCATATTTACATAGATACCCCTGGTTTAGGGTTTAGCCTAATATTGAAATACTACTTGATTGTATGAACTATTGAAGAAACATATGAAATAGGACTTATTTGTTGTAGAAAAAATTCGTCAAGCATTTTTTGGATTGTTCTCTTGTGTATGAAAGTGATTTTGAATATAGGAATATTTTTTATTGTAATGTTTGAATTTCTTTTTTGCATTCTTTAACCAAAACAAAATATTTTGTTTTTTTTTTGTTGTATAACAATCTTCATCAAGTTGCTATAATTAAGAAGTTTAATTTTATGTTTTTAATTTTTGCTTGTTACTTTGACTTCAATATGCAAACCACTAGATTTTTCACAATTTTTAGTTCTCTTATAGGGAAACCTATTCAATATTAATTTGTCTCTAAAGTAGGATTTTCTGAAGATTCCAACATAATTTTATCATTCAATGAATATGGTGTCTACTATAGATAAATTCAATAAAATTATAGTGGAATGCAACAACTAATGTTATAGCATTGTTTTTTATGCATACAGCAAAAAGTAGAAATTGTCCCACTATTTTCATTGTCCTCTTCTGTTTCATTATTATTTATATTGACACAATGGATGTCCATTGCAAATCTCAAATTCAATAGTTGGTAGGTATTGACATTAGAAATTAGTTTGAGTTTTAGAAATTTAATAGGTATTTTTAGCTATATGCAAAAAAACAAGTGTGGAATTTTTCACATTTAACCCGTAAAGGCCCAAATGTTGGCATTAGGAGACAAATGGATTCCAGACAGGTATTTATGGCTAAACTATTTTTTGTGATTTTTTGAAGCTTTTATTAAAGTTGGGGGTCCATGAAAATATACAAGGATATGCCCAAAAATTGATCCATAGTATGGAATATTAAATGGACCCTAACCTCATCCAACAACGTTGACGTTGACCTCCTCTAGGACAACCTAAATCTAGACAAAGGTGGTGGCAATCCATGGCATGGCGACAGAAACCCATAGCATGGTGACAGAAATCCATAGCATGGCGATGAAAACCCATAGCATGGCAACAGAAACCCATAGCATGGCAATGGAAACCCATAGCATGGCAATGGAAACCCATAGCATGGCAACGGAAACCCATAGCATGGCAATGGAAACCCATGAAATGTTAACAAAAACCTATTGGACATCCATGCCAATACTAGCAACAAAAACAAAGAGAGTCATTATTTATAATTGTACACAATATGGATAGCAATTTGGAGATTTTAGGTTTGGTTCCAAATCTGCTTAACAAATAAATGTGGGCTCTCTAGGAATGTGGGCATGGCTAAATTTTCAAAATTGAGTTGACCAAAAAAGGGTTGAAAACTATAAAAATGTGAAGTTTTTGGTTTCTGTCCCTCAGTTTTAGACAGCGTCCTCCATGAATACATGGATGTGCATGTGTAAAATATCACCATTTTGACCCAGTTGGGGGTATCATTTGGCACCATGTTTTACTTGGCATGGCTTAGGTTTCCATTAACTTGCAATAGGTTATTGTCATTGTCCTATGTGTTTTGGTTGACGTCCTATGTGTTTTAGTTGACGTCCTATGTGTTTTAGTCGACGTCCTATAGGTTAATGTCCCCCTGGAGGTGGACAATGTGGAAGTGGAAGAGGTCGAGGTTGAAGTCGATGTGCAAGGATGAGGTCACCACCCATTTAGTATTCCATACAAGTGCTGTTGGGGATGGAAAGCGAGGAAGCCGTTACAGCTATGGAACATGGGGCGTGGGGCTTAGGTAGCATGCTGCAGGAGATGCTCTTAGTGCGAGCCCTCGTATGAGGGCCGGGAAGGGCAGGTGAGAGCGGCTAAGATCTCACGGGTTTGGCTTGCCTTCTTGTCTAGCTCATTTGGGCCCCTTCTTACTAGTCTTTTACTGCTTTACTGCTTTGTTAGGATTTTTATTGCTTTGTTAGTTTTTTACTTTTAGTAATTTTTATTGCTTTGTTAGGTGTTTTACTGTTTTTTTTAATTATTGTTTTATTAATTTTTTACTGCTTAGTACTAGTTCCTTTTCTGCTTTGCTAGTTAACCCCTAAATGCCCACGGCTCTTTTTTAGCTTCTAGGAATTTGTTCTAAGTTGAACAAAAAGCCAAAATTTTGGTTGTACTAGTTTTTTTTTAAATTGGAACCGTACAAAATCAAACTCCATATGTTAAAGATCACATAGGAAAAGAGATAAATACAACAATATCATTTATGGATTGAAAGATTATAATGTTTGATCAAAAGGGTGTAAGAACTATAAAAATGACGAAGTCTTTCAATCCTCTTTTCACATATCAAATCTAAAAAACATGTTCACATGAAAAAGATGGGGTTAACCCCTAAAGGCCCAAGTGTCTCCTCGAGGGACAAATGGACCTCAAGCATGTACCTATGACTAAACCAGTTTTTATAATTTATTTGAAACTTTTTTGGTTGGTGGGGAATTCAAACATGTACGTGCACATCTAATTTTTTCTTCATTCCAACAATTATTGAAGAAGTTATGCATGAACTTCCGAACAACATGGGAGGGCGGGCAATCCAAGCAGCCCACAAAGCTTCTTTAAAAATTGTATTTAAAAAAATAATAATCTAAAATTGGTTCTTTAGACTATTATATATATGTGGAAAGCTTTTAATCATTTGATTTTGATTAATGAGTGAGTAGTTTTAGTTTGCGAGTAGGTATTGAATTCCCAAACCTCCATTTCTTTTGCCCCTTGTAAAATTTTGTGCTTTCATCTAAAACAAGCTGATTTTTTTGGGCAAGTACCTCCCATAATCTAGAACAGGATCCTATGGTTGGATTTCCAAAACAAACTTGTTCTCCTACTTTTTTACTCATTCCTCCAAAAGTGGCAGTTTTCAATGATTTTATAGGAAAAAGGGCTTGGGCCTTTAGGGGCTAAAGGACATAACATACATAATTCCAATCAACATACGGCTTTTCAAAATCTCCTCTACAATTTTTTGAAATGAATTTCTAATGTAAATTTTTCTCCAAAGCCTAGTGTATTTGAGGCTCATTTCCAAGAGCTCTCAACACTAAAAAAAAGTCAAGATTGCAATGGACACCCTTGGAAAAAATCTTGAATAGAAAAATCATAATCAATCATTTACAAAATTAGGTTTTTGATGCTAAAACAAGACTTCAAAAGAATAGTCAAAAATAAAAATATCTATTTTACAAAATTTGGACATATCAAAAGACTTGTTGAAATCTTTGTAGATCAAATTTTGGTTACTTAAAGGGGTTCTTTTTAGCATAGAAGATGTGCATATGGATGTTTCTTACATATCCATGCAATCACATCTCAAAAATTCATCACCAATGTTTTCAATCAATTAGCATGTAAAACCATGAATTTAATTCAAAACAATCCACCAAAAATAGGGTTTTGGTTTTGAAGAATTGAAAATTGGTATGCTTGATTGGGATTGCATAAGAATCCAACATCTAAGGTGCAAATCAATAAAATACTAATTATACTCTGTGCAATGCAAAGTTCTTTGAACTACAGAGGAAAGTGACAAACAATACTTATATAATGCTAGGTACACTCATGCCTATTTTTCCATTCATAAAGCTTTGCATAATACATAGTAAAATTGAGATTTTGTTGTTTTGGATCATAGGTATTGATTTTTATGCAATCTCAACTAAGCATATCAAATTTTAATTTCTAAAAACCAAAATTCTATTTTTGGTGAATTGTTTTGTACAGAATTCATGATTTTTAATGAAAAATGATTGAAGAAAATTGGTGATAAATTTTTGAGATTTGATTGCACGGATATGTAGGAAAAATTCATATGCACATTTTCCCTTCTAAAAAGAACCCCCTCAAGTAACAAGGTTATAATCAACAAAAATTTCAATGTGGGATGTGGTAAGACTAAAATCTGTAAAATAGATATTTCTTTATGATAATCAATTTTTATTATTTGATTCATACACTACGACTAAATTTGCACCTTTGAACATGACAATATGTTTACATAGCCAAAAACTAGTTAAAAAATAGAAAAGTTTACAAATTTTGGTCTTACCACACTCCACATTGATCTCTTTGTTGATTATAATCTTGTTACTTAAGGGGGTTCTTTTTAGAAGGGAAAATGTATGTATGGATGTTTCCTACATATTCATGCAATCAAATCTCAAAAATCCATCACCAATTTTCTTCAATCAATTACCATGTAAAATCATGAATTTTACACAAAATAATTCACCAAATATGGGGTTTTGATTTTTTTGAATTGAAATTTGGTATGCTTGATTGGGACTACATAAGAATCAAATGTCTATGATTCAAATCAACAAAATACAAATCATAAACCCTTGAAGTATTTAATAGCTTTATATTTCAAATGTGTTTACAATTGGAGTACTTCAATTACACAATCATCATTTTTGGACTTTCAAAGTGAAGATTGCAAAATTTGAGTAGCTTCAATTTGAAAAATATATGTACATGCAAAGTCAACACTTGAGTACTCCAAAAAATTTAAAAAATTGAATGCCTTGTACTTTCCTAGTAACTATTTCCTTCCAATACTAAACTAGAATCAAAGCTAAGAATTAGAGGTAAAAAGTTGCATATGCTTCCTCACAATGTAGTTGTTAGAATACATTTTTTTTGGGATGAACTTTACCCGGGTGGATAACTTACCGCATTTTAGATTTAGAGTGTGGCATAATATAAGGAGGGGTTTATTCCTTTAGCTAAAAATTATAACAAACTTAGAACTAATAAATGGTACATTAAAAGGGCTACATTTTGTATAAATAATATAGGGATGAAAACAAACCTAGGATATTAATTATTATGACAAGTAATGAAGGGACCACAGATGTGGGGTATCCTATGGCAGTTATTGTATTTAGTGTGACAAGGTGGTATACGAGGTGCCAAGTGTTACTGGATGAAAAATAAGATTGATGATTGCTAGAATGACTATGAATTTTCTTGCATAATACATACATGTAAATGAAGATTGTTCACTTCTTGACTTTTAGTTGAGTTACTTATGCACTCTAGAAGTTATATCATTATATGTTATTTTTAAGAATACGCTCTTTGTTTTTATCTTACCTATAAGACTATGATGCATCAACCCCTAAAGAACCAAGCAGCCCTTTGTAACTAGTACAATATGGGTATTTTTCTTGTATTTGGAGTGCATACGCGCCTTAATTACAGTTGAGATCAACAAAGAAGTTAGAATATAGATCAATGATGTTCTAGTGAGGTAGCCAAGATTCCAAATTAAAACTTTTTGTTGGTAGCAAATGCCAATTATACAACACTATACAGACTACAATTAACGCCATATTCATTAAATTGGGAAAACTAGATTCCCAAGTTGTTCTTCACCTTAAGCCCAATGTATCTCCTTAAACCATTTAAATGCCATATTCAAAGGTATCAAATTTAGTCTGAACCATTGAGATTTTGTCCCTTGCAAATTCCTCCTCTTAGGTGAGGGCACGTATACAAAAAAAACGCTATTGAAACCTAGAGATTGGTTTAAGGTGACCTTAAACCTAGTTTGTTCCCAAAATGGGCATTTCTTCCCAAATTAGCAAATCTAGCGTTACATATTATAGTAGCTCAGTCCTTTGAAGGTTAAACCCCTAAACATCACTTTGCTTAACAATCTATGTTTTTTTTATAAGTAAAATAGCCTAGGAAAAAAAGAATCGTCTAGCCCTTATAAGTAATTGAAGAGTGCCCTAAAATAGGTCATTTGGCCAAATTATACAATTATAGAAACCCTTTTATTCAGTCAAAAAAACTAAATAGCCCCGTAAGAATTACCCACTCGCCGCACATGGGATACCCAGCTTACTAAGAGTGATCCACCTGAGGAACTCTAAGTGCAACTCATTGCTCAATTTTGTGATGAATATGTTTATACCATTTGCATTGCAATTTTCATTCCATAATTAGTCAATACATCTTTTGGAAACAATGAATATGTCTTTCAAATGAATTTCTATATTAAAATCATAGTATGTATTAGAGTATCATATTTTACTATAGATTCTTCCAAAATACCAAAATGCAGATGTTAGTGTCTTATTCTTTATTCAATATCTACTTACAAACTTGTTGGCTTCTTATTAGTGATATGAAATGTTGACATTCCATAAGTTTTGATTCTTGCAATGTGATCCACTCAACTAAATGCATGAAATGTTAAAATATTTGATCCTCATGTTTCAAGAAGTTGAGTGCTCAAAATCTCTAGTTTTTTTTGAGCTAAAATACCTTTGCTCTCACATTTGCTTAGTATTTATTTCCTTCTTTATTTAGATTTTGATGATTTCATTTTGAATTGTAGGAAAGTGGACAGGAACCATCAACTTTGAATTTTACCTCATTTGTTTCCACATTCCAATTTCAACTTACAACTAACTAATACAAGATTCATTGAAGTTATATGGTGAGTGAAATACAATTTCTCTCTCCCTGTTCATAATGTCTAAATACTTTATTTTTTATATGTAAGTTGAAAATGTAAAAATGCATTTTTATGCCACTTAGTGCATTACTATTTTTATTACTTTATTTCAATGGAATTTATGATTGTCTCTAAACATTTGCAGATGGATTTGGGGAATTCCATGTTGAGACCTCCAGTATCACAACATCCATCTTTACAAGGCATACCACAAAACAACTACGCCAACAACCTCAAAGTTCTTCACTAGCAATTTCCATGTCTAGCATGGCAATTTCCACCCCTCTCCTAAAGGTTGGTATTGCATCTGACATGCCAAGTCCAATTGCCCTATTAAAGTTGGTGCTTCTTCAGAAAGAAGACCTTGAAAGCTTGTGTATATGGCATGGATGGATGCAAGTGAAGCTTAGCTATTTGAGTGGTTGGAGTTGCTTGGAAATTACCAAGAATGGAAGGTGCCAAAATTGAGTGCGCACGTGGATCCTCAAGGCCTTCTAATCTCACCAAAAATGCGGTAACTATTCAGATTCCTAACTTTCTTGATACATTGCACATTAATAAAAACCCTTGAGCAAGTAATGAGCAAAATGAGGTATATGGAAAAGAAATTTAAGGAAGCAGTCTCGGAAGCAGTGGACTTTCTACAAAATACGGGTGAAGGATTAACATCCAATAGTGAAAAATTAGGAATTAGTGTTATTAGAAATAAGGTTTCATCCATCTATCCATTTTACTTGCAAGTGAAACCGTTCATATCTAAGAGTGTTGATATCAACCTACCGTATGTTGGTGAAAGCGGCAAGAATGAAAACATAGAAGCTATGTTATTTGGCTCTTCCACTAATGAAGGGCTTTACAACACAATTGCTAAGGAGAGGGCTCCTCAATGTGGATTTCATGAATCCATACCTTCAAAGGAGGGTGTTGATCATTTTGAGGAAGAAGATATAAGAGCTCATGAGGAGCACAATTTGGAGGACAAAATCAATGCAAAGGATGAACTGCTTTTTAAAGCTCCTCAAAGTAAATATTTTTTTTCTACAACCTCATTTTAATGTGCATAATTACTAAATTCACATTTGGTAGTGTAGGATTTGTGTGCATGAAGATGTAGAATCTTTTACTATATTTACATGTTTCTTTAAATCATCATGATTATGAAATTTGCTTTTTATTTTACAATGCATGCTTAAAACATTTTCAATACACAATAAGCTTTCATAATTTATATTGCACATTGATAACGCTTTAAAATTAAATAAAAAATTATACTTGTAATAAGTAGTGTGTTTTATTTCATTAAAGGTGTAAAGAATAACTCTTTGCATGCTAAAGTGAAATTGCGGTTATTGTATATATAGTAAAATAAGAGAACGTCTTACATTTGTCATTGTCTGTGGCTTTTAAATATACAAATACACTTGCAATAGTACTTGAGGAAACTCAGCAGACCGGTACTCTTAATCAACCACAATGACAGCAATGGAAGAAACCATAATCTATTCAGGAATCCATACAAGAAATGCAAAAACAAAATTGTTTGTTGATGGAGGAGAAAATCAACATCCAATCCACACATCAAGAGAGGAAGCTCCAACTCCAATCCATCTATTAATCCTTCAAGGCCCAGGCAGCGTTTTTTGAGCTATGTAGTGACTTTGGGCAAGTCACTACAAATGGATTTTGCATTTTTTTATTTTGTTTTCACACATGAACTACCCAAGGAGTAGCTTTAAGGCCCAACAGGTTTCATGACTTTGGACTACATGGTTCAAAAGTTATTGCATGAATTGTTGTTTTCTTTGCTTGTCAAAGCAGCCTGGGCAGCCCAAAAACTTCTTTAAAAATTACATTTCAAATTTGATTTAAAAAAAAATGGTTCTTTAGATCTATATATAGGTGGGAAGTTTTAAATCATTCCATTTTTGTTAATGAAATGAAAGTTGTGAGAACTTTTAGTTTGCGGGTAGGTATGGAGTTTACAAATGTGTGTATACATGCTCCATAAACAATATCCTTGATTTATAGCCCTAGAAAAGCTTTTTTGGACCCAAAATAGTACTAAAAACCCCCAAAATGGCCAAGGTAGACACCTACTCGGGGGCTGTTCAAAAATAGTAAAATAATTTTAAAAAAACTACAAAAATCATGGAAGATCTATAACTATGACATGTACCTTTTTCTGAAATTTTAGCTCAAAAGAACTTGCTATGCAAAAGTTACAAGCCAAAAAGCACCTGCAGGAGGTGAAGGGGACACCAAATAGGACCGGTGTTTCTTGCAATCACCCGAGTGCTCAAACCTCCCCCTTGAGAAGTAAACGCAAGCACAATCGGGTTCTGACAAAACTGGGAAATGAGCTATAACAGCAAGAGGGTGGATTTGGTTGTAGATTTCCAACTAAAGATGCCTTCCAAGCAATGGATCTTTACTAACAAGCCTACAACATACAATGATGAGCAAAGAAGAGGACAATCTACTTTAGTATCTCACACGTAGGATTTTGTGGTTAATTGAAATGGTTACGTAAGTAATCATACCTCATCATGGGATTCACATACCCTATGTCTTAGTCATGAACGACCTCCATCCTTTGATGATGTGGTGGTGCTGGATCAACGTATAATAACTCTATTCTAAGGACAAATAATCACAATACTCTAATGGGCTGCTAGATCAACCCTTTCTATTGTACCAGTTTAGTTTATAGTTGTGTGACAAATAACCACAACACAAACCCGTTTCCAAGTTCCAACTCTTAGGAGTCTCTCTCCCTCTTTGGAAGAGTGCAACAATGTCCCCAATGTAAGGGAATATCTCCTAACTCCTCCAATGGATCAAATATGAGGGGATATCGATTGGGGGACCCACTATGACGCAAGTTCTAATCCAACAAAATAAGGGTCTTCCCTTGCTTTGGAGCAATTGTTAAATTATCATGTTAATTCAAAAAATGGGTGGAGGCATTTAAGAGCTTTCAAAATTGCCATCAAAAGTCAAGAAAAATCCTTTGATGTGTAAGGCCAAACCTGCTGGCAAGGGGGCCGGAGTTCAAGGCTGCAAGGCTAGGATCCAAGGGCCAGAGGCCAGGTATGGCAAAGCCCAGGTACCACGGCGGCGAGCGCAGCCGCTGGTGATTGGGCTGCTAGTGACAAGAGCTCACTGTGATTAGAGCTTATGTTTGATCGGAGCTTGCTGGTGATCAAGGCTTGTGTTTGATCAGAGCTCGTGGTGTCCGATCGGAGCTTGCTGTGATCAGAGCCCGTGTTTGATTGGAGCTTGCTGGTGATTGGAGCTTGTGGCGATCAGAGCTTGCTAGTGATCAGAGCTTGCCTTCAATCAGAGCTTGTGGTAATCAGAGCTCGTGGCGATTGGAGCTTGTTGGTGATTGGAGCTTGTGGTGATTAGAGTTTGTGGGCTCAAGAGCCACAGCTGTGTACTTTGAGAGTCAAGGAAATTTGAGGGGGCCAGGGGATTCTAGGGGGTTAGCCGTGAGCTACTGCTGCGTATTGAGAGGTGGAGAGAGAATTTTGAGAGCCAGGGAGGAATTCAAGAGATGATGGGATTCTAGGAGTTAGCTTGAGAGCTACGGCTGTGGACTCAAGAGCTACGGCTGGGTACTAGGGGAATCCAAGGAGCTAAGGGGATTCTAGGGGGTCGGCTTGAGAGTTACGGCTGTGTACTTGGGGGCTGGAGAGCGAATGTGAGAGCCAGGGAGGAATTTGAGAGTTTAGGGGATTGTAGGGGATTAGTTGTGAGAGCAAGCTATGGACTCGAGAGCTACGGCTGTGGACTTGAGGGCTAAGGGGATTCTAGGGGGTCAGCTGTGACCTACGGCTGTGGACTTGAGGGCTAAGGGGATTCTAGGGGGTCAGCTGTGACCTACGGCTGTGTATTCGGGGGCTGGAGAGAGAAATGTGAAAGCCAAAGGAAGAATTTGAGAGTTACGAAGGTGGGCAATGCCGTGAACTCAAGAATTGGAGCCATGAGTGACGCTATGGGATTCGAGGGCCAAGCTGTGAGAGCAAGATATGGAACTCAAAGGCTATGGCTGTGAGAGCATTGGCCGTTGGTGCAGAGAGGAAGGCAGGGTCACCAGCTGAGAGACTTAGGTAGCGAGGCTAGGCCTCAAGCTAAAGGGGTTAGTGAGCTAGGTGTCTTTTTAGAGAGCTGCCGAGGAAATCAAGAGAGTTGGCCAAGAGAGGCTGAGTTGAAAGGATTCTCACAAAGCTGCTAGGAGGGCTTGTTCTAGTACTGGAGTTCTGATAGCGGCTGATAAGCTAAGTCTCAAGTAAGGTCTCTTATTCTAACTATGGACTCTCTCTACTAACATGTTGAAAGCAGTGGGGACTTCTAAGAAGTGTGGAAAAGCGGCATCATCGGTCATAATCTAACTTCCTAGAGGTTAGTATGACCAATGCAAGCAAAACTATGTTTTAACTAAATGCAAGGGGAAGGACTAAGGGCGTAGCAAGGCACAAGTGGTGGAGTGGTAAGTGACAAAGGAGTGATCTAAGAACAAGAAAGTGATGATAACCAAAAAGAGGACAACTGAGTGATTTTTGGGAGGAGGTGGGCCTCTCTTTATACATTTGGGAGAGGACACCTCGGCCCTCTATCTAGGAGATCCATAGATCCCTTGAAATCTACCTAAAATCTAAGAAAAACTCAAAATGGATGAAATCTGGATGAATTTGCCATAACTTTTGGAGCGTAGCTCCAAACAACAAATAGACAAGGGCATTGGATTCCTTGGACCCAAAATAGCCGGTTTTGGTTGTTTACACTTCCAATTTTGAGCTACATGGCATCATGAATCTTGAATGAAGGGTTAGAGGTGGATGGATGAAAAACCCAAAATTGAATATTCATCCCAAATTGAGAAATTGACTTCCTAAGGTCTTCCAACATTGTCGGGGGAGCCAAGAAACACTCCTTGCTTCCGTCAATTAGGCTCCAAATGGATGATATCTTGAAATTGGATGGCGCGAGCCTTCTTGAAACTTGATGGATGTCGTCATTCAAGGCCTTGCCGCTATCAAAACGACTTGGAACTTGAGGGATCTTCATAAATCCTTGAGAAACTCTTTCATGAATTTTGGTGGCATTTTTCTGCCATTTGTCAACCTCCTTTCACTGGGGTTGACTAGTAGCCTAGTAGGATTAACTGCTTGAAATCACGCTCTTTGAAAAGCAGAAGGTCTTGGGAACCTTGGTTATAGACGCACCAAATTAATAATGTGACTTGGACTAGGTGATGTGGCCTTTGGCCATGGCACAATTAATCTACTCCTAAATTAACCCTCTCTAATTAGGTTAATGGGACTTTTGAAGGGGATCCCAACCCCTATATAACAAGACCTAAACTAACCCTCTCTAATTAGGCTAGTGGGGATTTTTGGAGGGGATTCCAAGCCCCTAGTGTGTGTGTCTTTCAGATTGACTAAAACCTACTAAATCTCACTAAATCTCTCTTAATGACTTACCAAATGGAGTAGGGTAAATGGCGTACCGCTAACCATTTGGTCTAAATAATCTAAATCAACATAAATGTCTATTCAACCTATATTGATGAAATTTCAAAGCTAAATAAAACAAAAAATGAATTCAAGACTTTTGGTGCTGAATCTGGGACTCACAGCAAGCAACCCAAAAAAAAATTCAAAACTATAATTTTCAAAAATAAAAATCTGAAATTGGTTCTTTAGATTTTAATATACGTGGACATCTTTGAATCATTCAATTTTGATAGATGGGATGAAAGTTATGAGAAGTTTTAGTTTGCTGGTAGGTATGGACTCCCAAACCTCCATTCCTTTTCCTCCTTATAAAACTTGTTGCTTTACTTTTTTGAGCTCTTTGTGTATTTGTTTTTTGACTTTTTTTTTTGCAAGTTGTAATAGACTAAGATTCCTTGGTTTTCATCATTTGGATCAAAATAATTTGGGTTTTTGAATTTTACATAAATCCTCCAATTTTGCCTAGCGTATATGCAAATTTCATGACGTTACAACATTGCAAGCTTTTACAAAGTATGATCTACACCTTTGTATCATTTGAAAATTCTCCTACATTTACCTAACTTAGTCTTCTACATGGAAAAAATATACCTTAGCTTTGCGTAGAGCAATTTTTTTGATATAGAAGCCGTCAAAGGCTTCTAAAATTTTTGGGCAGCAGGAAAAATAACTTTTGATTTCACTTCAGATGTCAATATCTCATTCTTCTACTACTAGAATGAGCTGATTTTTTTCCCACGAGTACCTCCCATAGTCTAGGGCAAGATCTTACGGTTAAATTTTCAAAAAAACCTTTTTTTCCTACACATCTACTCATTCTTCCAAAAGTGGCAATTTTTAGTGATTTTCAAAGAAAAAAGGGCTTGGTCCTTTAGGGGTTAAAGTATCTCAATTCAATAGACACTTATTAGATTCTACATTTTGGGTCATATTTAAAGTACATTTTTAAAAATCTCAGCTGTGAAATAGGGCCTTATTAGACAAGATTGTCACTCATACTTGACGCCTGTCATGCGCAACATCAGACGTCAAACAATTAAGACGACGACTAAACCCCAAAACCTGTCCGGCAAGAGAACACTTAGTATGAGCACCTCAAATTTTGAGAACTTGTGCTTATTAGTGGCATCTATAACTCCAAGGACTCATCCCCAATCCTTCCACTGGAAGAGAAAAGAACTTCAATTCTATTATAAGGCCTACATTCATGTGCCAAAAATTGTGACATATTTCTTTGTAAAACTCTAATTTTAGTCCAAAAACTAGGAGCTAAAATTATTTTTGAGTTAGGTTAGGAATAGCAAATTACCAATTCAACCCATAAAGGACCAAATACTCAGTAATATTTATTGGCAACATACAGATTTTGGGCAAGCAATTATTTATAGAATAATTAATACATTTTCAGAAAAACTTTATAGAATGTGTGTCCAAGGAGTATCTTTCCAACGCAACAATTTTCAAACCATTCAATATGTAGAAAAGAAGTAGTGAAGGAATATGTACTTTGCCTTGCTCATAGGGTAGCACATGCACAACTATTTACACTAGAGCTGAAATTTTGGGATTTTGTCAAAGGTTGAGGGGTAAGGTAGTAGCATCCACAAGTGTTGTGTCCTCATGCCCCTCACTTGACAGTGGCAGGGGCTAATTAATAAATAAACAAATGGTTGTGGGTGATGGTTATAGGTGATGAAGTGATGGTTGTAGGTGACTAGCATGAAGTTTTGAGTACCCATCTCACTATTTAACCCCTGAGCGCCCAGAGTTGTTTTAGGGTTTAGGAGAAAATGGGAGGTTTAATGGCCACCACAGCTTAGAAAATTACATTCAGAAAAAGCGACCGTAGGATCTGAAAAAGGACTACCTTCTTTGCTGATGGGGACTAGCCACAACTTTTTCACAATATGGATCGAGAGAAAAAGTGAGATCAACTTGGGATCCCCAACAACAAGATCCCGTTGCTTGGGCACTTAGGGATTATGAACCAACAAGCCTTGTTTTTAGCATCTCTTACACATGGTTCCTACGATTTCAGTGATTTTGGATTTTGAAAAATCTTTGTGAACAAATGCTCGCAATTGGAACCTTGAAATTGATGCCAATATTTTTGGTTTCCAATTCCTAACTTACAGTATTTTTTTCAAAGTTAGTCAATTGTTTACCTACTCCAACACCCTTATTTCCATGCTTATGGGTGCGCCTACCTTAGAGCTACTTCCTTGCCAAACCTTGACCCAACCTCATTTCATGAAAGCAATTGTTTTTGCGTATTGTCCTTTACTTCACCTTCAGTGGATGTGGCTCTATGTTGATCAAACTTGTCAAAAATCCATTTTTTTGGGTCAATTTCCCTTCTTTTTTTCTTCCTCAAAAGCTAGCTAAAATCTACAATTCTACCATTCACATTTTTAAAAAATTATTGTATGTGGAAGCAAAAAAAAGAACAGTATGAGAGTTTTCCTGAAGCTAATATCCTATTCTAGTTTTTTTAAGGGAAAACATCAAAATTACCCCTCTATTCTTTCAAAATATCAAATATATCCATGTGTTATTTGAAATATAAAAAAGGGAATTGCTAATGTGACACCCTAATTTGCTAATAGGACACCCCGTGAGCATGAAATGTGATTTTTAATGCTGATTTTTTATTTGGATCAATAGATTTGTTTCACCTTTATCATTCTAAAGCTATTTTCAAACAAAAATAGGTGTGCTTACATTTGAAACTAAAAATATAGGATTTTTGAGTTACTTAAAGCAAAAATACATAAAAAAATAGTATTGGTGTAATAATATTTCAACAAAAATTTGCATTTATCATATTTTCTTACAAAGAGGTGGTAATGCTGTGATTGAATGAATGATGGACCACTAGAATAAATCAAAAATAGCACTAAATGCACAACTAAATGATCAAATTTCATGCTCATAGGGGTGTCCCGTTAACAATTTAAGGTATTGCATTAGCAATTCTCTATAAAAATACACATGACTTTTGAAGGAATGTCAATTATATCCTTGGTTATCTTTGAGAATATCATTAACACCCCTAGTTTTTTGTGCCTATTTACTGAATTTGTTTGTAAGTATATAAATGACAACAAAAATTACCATGTAATTTTTGCAATGCTTTTGACCACAATAGACTTACATGCAAACACCCTATATAGAGATTAAAAAACTTGCTTCCAAGATTTGGCTTGCATTCAACTTACATATAATTTGTGTACTTTCAATTATCAAACATGTATTTACAAAACTTTGCAAAAAGAGGAACAAGGTAGTTAGGGATATTTTCTAAAATTCAAATAAAACAAATGTATATTGATGTTTCAGAATACTTGAGGGTCTCAAAGAACTAGGGGTATAATTGACATTCTTACATAAAGCCAAGGGTATCTTTCACATTTCAAAAAATGCAGGAGTATATTTAATATTTTGAAAGAATTGAGGTGTTTGTTTGATGTTTTTCCTTTATTTTTAATTAGTTCCCCAATTCAAAATGATATGATTTTTTTTAACCCCTAAAGCACTAAGCTCAAATTTTCACCACAATTGCTCCAAAACCATTTCTAGTACAAGTACTAAATTTTAGAAAAAATAACATTTTTTGACATATGCAACCATAAGATCTTGTACTACACTAGTATAAAAAAATGTGAAAAACATATTTAGAAGTTTTCACCATGTAGATTGATATTTGAGTTTGAATTGACCAAAAGTCATTTTTTGTCTCTGCAAAAATCTGGGCAACTACACTACACAAGGTCATATTTGTATGAAAAAAAAATTCAAAGTGGTTGTAGATTTTTTGGATTTGTTCTCCAAAACAAGTTGGGTACACAATGGAAAATTTTCATGTCATTTGAAATTGTAAAACACATGGAAAAATAATTGTAAGTAAAAAGAGAATGATTCAAACCACTAAATTGTTAAGAACTTAATAATGGAAATGAAAAATTCCAATCCCAAAGGTTATAGTGTTGTGATAAGCAATATACATCTTTTGGTTTTGCCTTTTTTTTCTTAAATATTGCAAATTGAGTAAATTAATAAACTTCAAAGTTTATTTTAGAGTAGAGAATCCAAAATTGCTTGCAAAGTGCAAACAAAATCTCCTCATAACTCTCATCTCATTGATCAAAATGGAAAGATTAAAAGCTTCCTAAGTATGTATAAATCTAAAGAACCTATTTCAAAACAAATCAAAAAAGTAATTTTTAAAGAAGTGTTTTGGTTGCCCGCCAAGCAAAGAAAACTACATATCATGCAATAACTATTGAACCATGAAGTCAAAAGTTATGAAAATTGTTGGGCCTTAAAGCTACTCCTTGGTCACATCATGTGTGAAAATTTTAAAGAAAAATAAATAAAAACCCCATTGGTAGTGAGCTACCCAAAATTGCTATGTTGCCAAAAAAAATGGTGTTCAGTGCTTTAGCGGTTAATCATATGACTAGCTCTATAAAAACTAAAAAAAATCTAAAAAATCACAAGCAAAAAATTGAAATTAAACAGTGCATAAACCTCCCCAAACTAGAATTGCTTATAATTTGAATGCCCAAAAAGAAAACACTATTTTTCATTTCAAACCTTATAATCTCACAATCCATGGAACAAAATAGATTCATGTTTTTATTATAGCATAAAGAAGTGGCCTATTACTAGATCTCATGATAAATTGTACCTAATTTTCATTTGCCATTTCTTTTCCCCTTTGCTATCAACAATGACTCATTCTAAGTATTTTTTTGGTAAAACATAGTCAAAGAACTATAGGGGTTAATCATTTTTATTTGATTGATTCTAACTTCAACCGATTTTTTAGACATTTCAATTGGCTGACATTTTATTGTTTTTATTCTCCCAGCTCATTGCATGCAATTGTGTTATCTACTTATCTCATGAAACATCATCTTTTGTTGTTCCTTTTGTTTTTATGTTTGTTACAGAATTATACTATTTTGCTTGTTTTCTGAGTTTTAGGGGAAAGGAAAATGAGATGAGATAGCAATGTGGATAGGCACTAGCTGGAATCGACACCATGCTTGTCCCATCATATGGGACATCCCCTCACTGCTAGCCAATTCAACTTTTGCAAGCAAATCGAAGGTAGGCACACCCATCAGCAACCACTTCCCAATACTGCACTCTAGTTTTTTGCTGTTCTCCACCCATTGTTGGACTCAAAGTGGAGCACTAAATGTCATTTGCACAAGCAAATCCTGCCACATGTCAATTGCTAAATTGTTTTGAGGCAATTGGGATTGGGACCATCCTATGCCATTATAGGAACACACCCAAGCACTTTCAAGGTAGTCTAGAGTTGCCTTTAGAATCTTTTGAGTTGCAATTTTGCCATTTAATATAAAATATTCTACAATACTTTTTTTCACAAAAATTACGTTCCTTGATAGCTTGTTGAAAGGCTAACCCTACGGGTTTTTTTCCGGAATTTTCCAAGACCTTGAGGTGCCCCAAAACCTTAAATGGTCGAGTATGGGTGTGCCTACCTTAACTTCAAGGGAACAAGTACATGTCCTAACCCACCAATCTTACAAATGTCTGGCCCAAGGATGTACTGACGTGGCATCAACAATTAATTTCATCACCAAAGTCCACTAGATGACTCCAGCCTGGAAACTAGCGTGGCAGGGGAGTAAGGTAGGAATTCCATACACGATTATTGACCTCTACTTGGAAAAGTAGACTATTCTAAAACCAACAATAGCTGCAATTTTGAAATATTCTCAAAAGATGCTATTTTCTCACATTTGATTGGTTCAAACTTGTTTTGAAACAAGGTTCTAGAGGTAGCTGTTTAAGGTGCACTAAACCAAAATTGGTCTAAACCCTAAATCCACATTTATATTGCATAAAACATTCATTTGTGAGTTTTTTTTTTTTTTTTTTTTTTTTTTTTTTTTTTTTTTTTCACTCTTTTTTGTCTTTGTTCCTCCCCAAATTGAGCACAATTTCTCAAAGAAATCCCCATGTCTTATAGGCTAAACTCAAGTGGCTTATTTTAACCGATTATGGTATTTCTACCTTACTTTTTCCACCGGTGAGACTAGCCCCAGCCAATTTGTTTTGCAACCTTGCCAAAGGGAGCTCTGGGGACCGGGTGCTACATAGCGTTCGTTAAACTAATTAAATTTAACAGAATTGCTAACAAAATTTTCATGCAGCTAAAAAAATTGTAAACTTTTCAATATTAAATTTGAAAATTTTAGCTCTTTAGCAACGTTTTTAGCTACTTGTGCTACAAGTGAAAATCATATTTGGGATCACTGGTGCTACCTGGACACTCGTCTCTTCTAGTTCGCTGGAATGGCGAAGTATTTAGGGTGTGCGTTTAATGCGGACGTAATATCAGGAGTGCGTGGTTTGCTGGATGCGATCAGTAGGGGTTTCAAAGCGTCACAACTAAGAAACGCAGATTGCAGAACGACGACTTCAACGTTTTTTTTTTGCCTATGGAGCTATACTTTGGTTTTTTTTGTTGTGTTCATTAGCTTTTTAATGCTTCTCTTTCCAACTTTGCAGTCAGAACATCTCATTACATGTATAGCTCTATTCTCTTCAAACCGATAAAAATCGTATGTAGCTTGTGCAAATTGATCACATTTTTCTTACAAGTGTTGGCTCAGAAACTGCTAGAGGTCTTCCTGGTATGTTTATCAAGTGATCTATTATATTATCCTCCGGGAACGCTGAAGGCATGCATGTAGTAGTTTGCTAGTGGAGGACGCCCAATAGGTTTAACCCCTGAACGTCCCAAACGCTGTCCGTACGTATGGCCGTATGTACAGATGTATTTGAGTTATTTTGAGGGCTTTTCAAAAAAAATTATGTATTCACCATTATACAATCTTTCAATATGTATGATTGTAACACTTGATTTCTAGCTAATTCAAACTTCTGTATATTGGTTGTAATTGTATTTGGTACCATATCTCCAGAGCCCAAAGGACATTTAAGGGTTAATGTATTTTTATCATTATGCATTTGGTTGGGCTTTGGTTTTTACGACCTTGTATTTTACAGAACAATTTTTAGGGTATATGCACAAACCTCATGCATCGATGGCTTTTTGGATCATGTAATTTATGCGTTTGCCTGATTTTCTTGTTGGTCTTTTACTTGCCTTAGCTGGCATGGTGGTAAGTGTTTCTTGTGAGTGTCCTTTTCTTTGTCACATTATTTGTTTCAACAGCGGTTTTCATTTTTGTTTAACCCCTAAAGGACCGTGGCCTTTATTTTGTCAAAAGACACTCAAAATTGTCACCTCTATGGCAAAGAGTAAAAAAGTTTGAAAATCAAGCATTTTGCATATTTGATCTTAGGATCTTGTGCTAAACTACTATAAGAATGTGTCATACAAAACTCAAGAACTTTAACCGCACAGATTGGAAGATATATGCATTTAAAGTGTAGAAAAAAACTTTTTTAGCACCTTGCTTGATTAGATTTTTTAACTTTGAACATTTTTAACTTAAAATTTTTGCACCACAGAATTTGGAATTCTACTTTTGCATGGTGGGAAGTTGAGTTGGGAATCTTAAGAATTTAAAAAAAAATTACTTAATTTTCATTCTTTAAAAAATCATTAGAAGGTATGAGATTGAACAAAAACTTAAATTGCTAATAACCTTGCAATGGAATTGAAACGCAATAACCCCAATGGTGAGATTGTTCTAGAAAGCAAACTTCACCCTCTCCAACAATTTTTTTCGAAAAAAATGTTAACCTACAATCAAAAATGAAGTTTATAAGTTATTTTTCCAAGAAGATGCTTGAGTTGCCCAATAAACAAGATTGTCCATAACTTTCTCATAACTAGTCCAAATGGAATGAATCAGAGCTTCAGATGTAAACAAAGATATAATCTGTAAGAAATTTTTTTTTTTTTTTCTCAAGTTTTTATAAGAATTTCTTTTGCTGCCCCTAGTCCCCAAATTTGTGCTTATTTGGGCATAACTTTTGGTCCCTGGCATCAATTGGAATAAAAATTAGATTCTCCAAAAGCTAATGTGTTTTCCTATTTTCAAAAAAAGTTTCAAAAAATTAAGACAAAAATTGAGGCTGTAGGTCAGTGATCCCAAATCTGATTTTCACTTGTAGCACAAGTAGCTAAAAACGCTGCTATAAAGCTAAATTTTTTCAAATTTAATATTGAAAAATGCAAATTTGGAAAAAACAAAAACAGTTCAAGTACCAGCCACTAATATTACTTGAAATATTGGAAAAATTACAATTTTTTTAGCTGCATGAAAATTTTGTTAGCAATCCTGCTAAATTTAGCCAATTTAACAAATGCTGCCGTAGGTACCTGCCCAAAATCCCATTTGTCCTTGTAGGGACAATGATCTTTTAGGGGTTAAAATATCTTCTCCAACCTTCTGGTCTGGGGTTATTTGTGATGTAATGGAGCATTTGAACTTCCTCTCCAGATGATGTCTGAACACTTTTGCGTCTGTTCAATGGCCTTTGTAGCCTCGATTCAATTCAAAATTGAGAGACCTAAATGGGTGGCTCTATGGTGACAGGTTAATATTTGGAAAAACCCCTTGGTAGAGGGAAAAAACAGGGCTCATCCCTACACTTGCGGTGTTTTCTGTATTAAATCAATTTGAAAAATACAAATGAAAAAATTCCCTCCCTTTTTAGGGGAAGATCAATATTTTGAGTCTGTCAAAGCTTTTGAAGCGGCCCTTAGAGCATCGTCACTGCAAACGCAAGAACAAACGCAAATGTTACTATTGAGGGAAGGGAGAATTTTTGAGCTCCATTGCATCCACGCCAAAGTCTTTCTAGATTTTTTGGGCAATACAACAAGTTCCCATTCACGCTACCCTCTAAGTCTTTTGCATCCCCGTTACAACTCACATGAGGACTCAAATAGGTTGAGGCTTGTTCCTAATTGCTTCTTTTCCTGATGCTAGAGAGAAGAAACGACAAAGTAAAGTGAGTGCAAGGTGGAAGAGCTCCCAAAAGGGCGGAGCTAGTACATGAAGTGGCCCTCATGGTATCCGAGTTTGATGTTGTGAAAATACATTGAAGATGCCCTAATGAGTCTAATCCGCTCTATCACAAGCGAACCTCTTTGCACGTTGGCGAGGGGAAGCTATGCTCATTCATGAGCAATTTGGGTACATTCATGGATGAGCTTGGAATAGAAAGTATTAGGCGCTCTAACTTATACTCGCCGAACTCAAAATGTCCAAATTTGGCAGTTGTAAGTCATAGCAAAAATTTCTTGGCAAAAATTTGCCTAATTCTTACCTCAAAACTCAACTAGCAATCACAACACTAGAAAATTCACCAGAAAAATGGATGAAGTTGTCAAATCTTTACCCAAGTTTGCACTAGATTTGTCAGTTTTTGTTTAGTTTTTTTTTAAAGTTGCAACCATACAAATTCAAACTAGATATGTTAGAGATCACATAACACAACAACATCACTTATGGATTGAAAGATTATAATGTTAATCCCAAGGGTATTAAAATTACAAAAATGACTTGAAGTCTTTCAATTCTCTTTTCACAAGTTGAATCTAAAATTTGGTCACCAAAAAAATGTAAGGCCAAAGGACATAACACACATTACTCCAATGACTTTATGGCTTTTCAAAATCTCTTCTACAATTTTTTAAAATAAATTTGTGATGTAATTTTTTCTTTAAGATCTAGTGTACTTGAGGCTCATTTCCAAGAGACACTACAAAAAGTTAAGACCCTTGCACAAAATCTTGAATAGAAAAATCATAATCAATCATTTTCAAAATTGGATTTTTGATACTAATATTAGAGTTCAATGAAAATTGTTCAAAAATGTAAAATATTAAAAATAACAACTTAGTTAGGTTTATTGAACTTCAAATTGTTGTCGACACCAAAACTTGGTGCTTCAAGCATTTAGAGGTTAAGAGGGGATGGCACTTGTATCTGAATAGTGCAATCCGCTAAGTATAAGGTAGGTATACCCATACTTGACCGTTTAATGGTTTGGGGTACCACGAGGTCTCGAAAAATTCATGAAAAATATCCATATAGGATTAGTCTTTCAACAAGCTATCATAGAATGTCATTTTTGTGGAAAAAATATTGTAGAATATTTTGTATTGAAGGGCAGTTATAGCTCATAGGATCCCAAAAGCAACTCTAGACTAACACTGAAACTGCTTGGATGTGTTCCTATACATGTACTTGACAGTACAAATCCCAACCCTCCCAAACTAACTCCTAAGCTGACATGTGGCAAGATTTGTTTGTGCAAGTGGCATTCATTGTTCCACTTTGGATTCAATAGTGTGTGGAGAACACCTCAAATGTAGAGTACAGCATTGGGAGATGGTTGGCAATGGGTATACCTACCTTAGTATCAATCAATCACAAGTGAAGGAACTTCCAAAAGCAATAAAGTAAGCTATGACAACCAAAAAAATTAGCTTGTGGAGGGTTTAAAGACCCTTTTGTATATGGCTTATTTGAAGGGGAAAGGTAAATGTAGAGGCTAACACACGTTAGAATTGGTTGCTTTTCATCCAAATGCAAAAGGGCCTGGACATTTGAAGCATTGCAAGAAATGCTCTTAGTACAAGTGCCCCATGTAAAAACATGTTCATTGAGGGCCTCTTTACACTAGTGACCAAGAGCCGGTCCATGTTTATATATTGGTCATGACTCTTGGTCAAGACTAGAGATCAATAACCAATTTTTTCATCAATTGATCACCTCCATTAGTGTAAAGTGAACTTAGATTGGTCCCTTAGAGATTTGGTCATGAAAATAAACCCAAGAAAGTAATATTTCAACCCTTGGTAATTTAAATATAAGTTCAAATTATTATGACTTTGGTAGGTTACAGTATTACAAAAACTATTAGGATAAAATTGTATAGTTGATGTGGAACCAAGGGAGCAAAGTAATAGACAAAATAATCAAGACTGAGAATACACTCATAGATATTTTGTAGGGCATTGGCCTAATATGTTTGGAAGGTGTGGATTCTAAGCAACAATTTTGTAAATTTGGTCTTGTAACAAGGTTAATTTTGCAATATTTTGCCTTAATTCCTATATGCCCTTGAAAAGTCAATGAACTATTTAAGCACCAATGTTTAGTACTTCCTTTGTCCCCCTAAAAGCGTCCAAATCAGACCCATTTCTTGTACCAATAAGAATCTCCCTTTTGCTAAACATTGAGAATTGTTTGTTATGTTTAATGATCTCATGGGAACAAGTTAAGCAATTAGAGAGCATTCCTCTCCTAGTAAGCTTGGCTTTGTTCATATGAGTTACCATTATTGCTACTAATCTTTAGATCATCGATAATGAGGAGCTAGCAAAGGTCAAATATGGTAATTTTTGCATGGAATTTGGATGCCCAAACGGCAACATCAAAGCTAGAGATTTTGCATACATTTGGTAGATAGTATATTGATTCTCGAATGCATGTGTCACTACACTACAACAAAATGGGCATTTTATGACTATGGATTATGATTGTCGTGAGTCATTTAGAATTATAAATGACTCACAAGAGTCATAATTCAAAGTCATAAAATGTCCATTATTTGTTCTAGCCAGCACAAAGACTAAAATAATGAGGAGTTGACAACATTCACAAACTATGTACAAATATGACACTTTTTGCATGGAATTTGGGTGCCTAAATGACAACGTAAAAATTGGAGATTTTACATACATTTGGTAAATGATATATTGATTCTAAAATACATACATGTGTCACTTGTACAAAGACTAAAAAAAGAACTAATCCTTTGGAAGGAAGCTTTCTGGAAGTTTTTAGAGGGACAAAGGGAGTATTCAAACAAATATATTTTTCATCCATCTAAAATCTTCTTGGGTTATTGCCCTTTATCAAGTAACACATTAAATACTGCAATTTTTCAAAATAAGATTCTACCTATGTTCTATAAAATAGAAATTATAGGTACATCACTTTCAACGAACATGTTAACTTTTCTTGTATACCGAAACTGGCCTTGAAATAAACGCATCAAAAAGAAGATTTTCAAATCAATTTTGAAACCCTAGAGGACCATGGCATTTATTTTGTCAAAAGACACTCAAAACTGCCACTTTTATGGCAAAGAGTAAAAAAGTTTGAAGATTGGTCTTTTTGCACATCTAACCGTAGGATCTTGTACTAGACTTGTATAAGAATGTGTTGTTCTATACTTAAAAACTTTGACCGCACAGATTGCAAGATATTTGCGCTTAAAGTGTAAAAAACAAACTTTTTTGCACCTTGCACGATTAGATTATTTGATTTTGAACTTTTTTAACTTAAAATTTTTGCACCATGGAGTTTTGAGGTTTATTTTTTTATGGTGGGGCATTGAGTTGAGAATCTTTTGAAAAAAACCAAACAAAATATACTTAATTTTCATTCTTAAGAAAAACATTAAATAGAAGAAGGTTTGAGATTGAACAAAATCTTACATTGTTAGTTACCTAGCAATGGAATTGAATCACAATAATCCCAATGGTGAGATTGTTCTAGCAAGCAATCCCTTCCCAATTGTTTTTTTGCAAAAATGTTAAATTTGCATTCAAAAATGAAGTTCATAAGTTATTTTTTCAGAGCAAAATCACATCTACTTGCAAACTAAAACTTCTCATAACTTTCATCTCATTTATCAAAATTGAATGATTCAAAGCTCCCCATGTCTACATAAGTCTAAAGAACCTATTTTAGATTTTTATTTGAAGAAAATGAAAATTTTAAAGAAGTTTTTGGTTGCCCAGGGAGTAGCATTTTCTAGATTTTCATGCATAACTTCTTCAATAAATGTCAAAATGAAGAAAAAATTACATTCCCACGAAGATCTTTGAATTCCTCGCCTTCAATAAAAGTTTCAAAAAATCAAGCAAAGTAGTTTAGCCATAGGTACATGCCTGAAATCCCATTTGTCCCCCAGAAGGACAATGGTCCTTTAGGGGTTAACAATGCTTAAGATTCATACAATTGCCACATATTGGCAACAAGATTTATTTTGAAAGAGTCAACATTCAAGTGGTAAACAATTATAGAAGGGATTTCAAAATGTGAAATGTCAGAATCCAAGGAAAAAAAATAGAAACAACATAACATAATCTAACATAACAACAAACGTGGTTCAAATTTCAAAACCGACAGCTTTTGTTCATAAACCAAAAACCAATATCATATTGTGCATGCTTTAAAAAACATCTGTAACCGAGCCTGTAACACATCTTTCATATGCATGTTTTCCATTTCCCAGGCATCTTTCTTGTGCATCTTTCTTGTGCTTCTTTCTCATACATCACTTTTCCGTGCTTCTTTCTCATACATCACTTTTCCGTGCTTCTTTCTCATACATCACTTTTCCGTGCATCTTTCCTATTCCTACGCAACTTTTTAATACATCTTTCATCTTTCTCACAGATTTTTCTATGCATCTTTCCCATTCCCATGAAACTTTTCCATCTATCGTTTCCACATATGTTTCCCATTTCTCATCTTTCCCGTTTTCCATCTTCTCCATGCATCTTTTATATGAATCGTAATCAACTGTTGCTCGGTATTATGAGCTTTTTAGGGCGGCTTTCAGAATAATCCTCCCAATTGCATTTGAAAGCTTACATAAACCCCAAATAGATGGCAACCATTGATTGGAAAGATACCTTGCAAGGGTTGATTATGCAATGGAATGGACGTTGGGAGGAGCATTGTTGAATATAATCTGTCGGTCCCAGCGAGCAGCTGCCCCTCCTCGGCGACTCACAGGGCTTCTTTTTATGACATTATGGTGCTAGATTGCACCCAAATTAATTTTTGGTTAAAAATGTAAAAAAAAAATGCCAAAAAACTTGGATGAGATTGCCACAAGGCTTCAAATTTTAAAAAAAAAACTTGGATGAAATTGTCAAATTGTGGATGAAAACCAAATTATAGACAAGTAATAATTTACTAATGTGATATTTTCTATCCAATATGTGGATGAATGTTGAAATTTGGAACACCTCTATAACAATTTAAATTGCCACTTTCACACTTCTTAAAAAATGAAAAAAAAAAAAGCCTTGACTGGGACCAACAAATTATATTCAACAACGCTCCTCCCAACGTCCATTCCATATTACTTCCCCTAAACCTTTTATCCAAGATAGGTGTCAAAAGTCAAAATGTTCAAATCACGTGAAAAACATTCAAACCTCCGTTCCAAGCCAGCCTAGCCGGCGGGCCCCAAGTCCCCCAACCCCGGGCAAGGTCCAGCAGCGTTTAATTTCTTGGCAAATTTTTGCCAAAATCTTACCTCGAAAGTGAGATGGCTATCGGTACACTAAAAAAAATTAGTGAAAATTTGGATGAAATTGCCATTTCCCTACATAAGCTAAAACATGATCTGCCATATCTTGAATGAAAGTAGCTTATATTAGAATTTTTTTGGATGAACTTCTACTGATCTATCATTCATTCCAATTTTAGCAAAATTTTCCTTACCTGCCTGCATTCTGGGGTGCGGGTCGCTCTACCCTGACAAAAACAAAAATTAAACCCTGGGGTCCAGCTGCCCCGCCCATCGCCCCGCCCAGGCCCCAGAGTGTCGGCCCAGCCAGCTGGCAAGACCAGCCCTTCCAGTACTCCTCTCCTCCTCCTCGCTTGCCTTTGCCTCCCCCTCCCCCTTTCACCCTTTGCCATTCCCATTCATGCGTCCGCCACGGCCCGGCTGGCTGCCTTTCTCGCCCTCCTCGTCGCCCACTTTGCCATAATCGCACCGCGCCGTCTTTTTCGCCCTTTAAACCGCTGATTCTGGATCTCCAGGTCGACAGCAATCATCCTCCTCACCTCCACTCACACTACCACACTACTCTCTCAGCTCTCTCCCCTGATCTCTTCCTCTCTGCTCTACTCTCCCTTGCTCGGGTCCAGTGTGGCCATGCCGGTCGCTCTGAACCCACCACTCCAACCTCACACTGCGCGCATTACGTCAAGATCAATGCGCATCTCTTGCACGGACTGGTGCTGATAAAAGCAGCAGCTTAGTACGACAACTCTCAGGCCATGGCCTCCGTGATCCGTACTCGTCGTCTCTTATGAGCCTTCCAATTCCACCGTCGTTCCTCGATCTCCGTGGATGGTCAGTCAGTCGCTTGCTCCTCCTATTGCTTCACCCACAATCGATAGAATCTGTTCGAGCCGCGATCGTTGTTAGTTAGTTAGTACTATTGTGAGTCTTGCGGAATTTGAATTTGGTATCCCTCGCATTGGTTCGTCCGCCGTCTGTATTGGTAGCGATATTCTTCTATTCTTCTTCTTTGTGGACGTCTGTGTAGAGAGTATTGGATACGCGTACGATACGATTCTGACCTTTGTTTATTTATCTAAGATTTTCCACTGTACGTATTGTTCGGTTGTTCAGGTACGTATACAGGGGTACACTGGGCGATTCAAAAGAAGCCAATTCTCGATTGCATTGGAAAGCTTGGCAACAACTGAGGAGGAGTGTGGTGGTGGGTTGCAAGAAAGCAAGAGAGAGAGACAGAGACAGGGTGATTACTGACGGTTTTTGAACCTGCATTGGTTGGGGTGAGCACCTGCATTGGCCACGTCTTCTTGCTTTAGGTCTGCATGTCTTTTGAATGACTAGATCTATTAGAAAACTTTACTTCTAAGGTAAGTATGCCCATTCCCATTCCCGACCATTTACCCAATTCCCTCACTATGTACATAGAGTGGACATTTTAGAACTGAAATGACCAGTCTGGGTACATAGGGACAGAATTGGGATGGTCGGGAATAGGTATAATACCTGCCTTAGCATGTCTTTGCGTTGTACATTTTATAACATTTTAGACTTCTCGACTTTTCTTAACCCTAAAAGAAAGCTCCCCTTCTCCCATGCACCGACACCATTTACAATTGAAACAGGAACCCCTTGATTTGCTGTCATTGATGAATGCAAATTCCCCAAACTCAGCAAAGAATGTGCGGAGACATGGTTTTCGTCTCTTCGTTTCTATTGATACTCCAAGTGGGTTCACTACACTAAATAGTGCATTTAGGTTGCCTCAACAATTAGATTACCTTCTCTTGACAAAGTTACCTCATGACTCACCTTTGGTCACCTGGAGGGGCATGCAACTCTCTTTATGCTACAATATTTCTTGATTTTGTCTAAAGTTCTAGCTTTCTTGCTTCCTGACTTTGATGCAAGTAGTTGCGCCCAACCTTTGCATGCTTCCTCCATTGTTTATCACAAAAATTACTATAATCTTGGTAAATATTTAAATAGTATGAAATGTCAAGAAATTAGTGTGGGGCAACCTAAATGCACTATTTGGTGAACTCAGACCTAATACGATTCGAACTGGCAAATTCAAAACTTTTTTTGAATCTTTTTTGTTTTGATTTCTGACCTTTTTTTTACTTTTTTGACTTGGGGGGTGGGGGGTGCAGAAAGTGGAAACTCAGATATGGGATGTGGGTCGAGCAAAGCTCCGAAATGTTACCTTGAGTTGGCAGTGAACGGGGGGGTCATAGGGCGTCTGGTGGTGGAGTTGCGAGCTGACAAGGTGCCTAAGACCGCAGAGAATTTTCGTGCCTTGTGTAGTGGCGACCATGGCAACTCGTATGCTGGAAGCACCATTCACCGCATTGTGCCAGGCTTTATAGCCCAGGTCAGCAGCTTTCTCTCTCTCCTTCCATCCATCATAATACTCCCTCTATCCCTCTAAAAGTGTCCAAAAAGTTTCGTTGCAAAGGATTGACTGTGTGTTTTTAGTCTTTGTGCTAGTGACACGAAGTTTTGTTTTTTGGCGATTTGGTGCTCAATTGCACCCAAAAAAAAATCTGGCTAAAAAATGTCATAAAGATGCCAAAAGAACTTGGATGAAATTGCCAAAAAAGCTTCAAATTTAAAAGAAACCTTAGATGAAATTGCCAAATTGTGGATGAAAACCAAATTATAGACATGTAATATGTAATATGTGCTAATGTGGTATTTTCTATCCAATATGTGAATGAATGTTGAAATTTGGAGCACCACTATAACATTTTAAATTGCCACTTTGACACTTCTTAAAAAATGAAAAAAAACCTTGCTGACACATGCATTCTAGAATCAGTATGCCATCTACCAAATGTATGCAAAATCTCCAACTTTGACGATGTTGTTGTTTAAGCACCTGGCTTTCATGCAAAAAGTACCATATTTGTGCATGCTGCTAGCTCCTCATTATTGATGATTGATTTAAAGATTTAGTAGCAACAATGGTACCTCATATGGGCAAGGCCAAGCTTGCTAGGAGAGGAATGCTCTCTAATTGCTTAACTTGTCCCCATGAGATCATTGAACATGGCAAACGCTTTCTCAGCATTTGAAATTAGCAAAAGGGGGCTTGGTACAAGAAACGTGTTTGATTTGGAAATTTTAGAGGGAGGGAGGGAGTAATATTCAGAAGCAAAACAAAAAAATGAAAAGATTGTTTAGTGTTTTGACAAGGTTTTACTTATAGTAGCAAGTTTTTGATTGTTTCGCTTTTTTTTGGATTTTTTGGGGGGGATGATTGTGTATAGGGTGGTGAATGTGGGAAGTCGATATATGGGAAGAAGTTTGAAGATGAGAATTTCAAGCTTTTGCATAAGGGAAAGGGGATTCTCTCCATGGCCAACACTGGTCCTCATACTAACGGTAAGTGAAAGCATTCCTTACATAAACTATCTTAAATTTTATGTCCTTTTTCTTTCCTTTTTCTGGTAGTTTGTTG
Source organism: Ulota crispa (assembly GCA_963920765.1). Taxonomy (NCBI): domain Eukaryota; kingdom Viridiplantae; phylum Streptophyta; class Bryopsida; order Orthotrichales; family Orthotrichaceae; genus Ulota; species Ulota crispa. The sequence continues at coordinate 25,009,881 of OY987243.1, read as the reverse complement.
ACATGCTTACTATTTTTTACCTTTGAGAAGTTCTGGCAATTCAAAATGTATCGATAATAATGGGGTCAGAGCTAATGTGAGTTCAAATGTTTACTATGTTTCTCAGGTACTCAGTTCTTCATATCGTTGGGTGCATGCACTGAATTGGATGGAAAGCACGTCGTCTTTGGAAAAGTTATTGAAGGTAAGTCATGTTCTCAGGACTTCATTGACATTATTCCTTTAGAGTCATTCTAGGGTTGCGCACGTCTAAGCAGCACCTAAAAATATTGAAAATTTTTAAAAAAGTTCAAAAACTAATCTTATCCCTTGATTGGTGAAACAATTGTGTTTTTCTATATCAAGTTATCTTGTTTCTTTCTTTCATTGTTCACTTTATACAGTAGTCCAAGAAACAGGAATGAGATGAAGAGAAAATGTACGGGAATTAAACCCATTTCTTTTTCACCTGTTTTGTTTGAATCTTGTTTTGTTCAATGTCTACTTTACCATGAAAAGGGTCATGCTTACATGGTTTCTACTGAAACAACGCTCTTTCAAAAGTACCTTTTTAAAGAGGTGGTTTAGACAAATATATTTGACTTAGGGTGTTTCTAAATGCACTGGATTATTATAAAGCTTGTTTGGTTATCCATAGTGGCACAGTGTGCAGTGAGATTATGAGCTTCTTTAGTAAAAACAGTACCTTTTTCATTTTCAACTGATTTTTTTATAGTGCATGCACCAAATATATTGCCTATTACTTCTACTATTCCAAGTTTTTTTGAAAATCTAGCCGGTTTTAATCTAGTTTATTCAAATTTTTCAACCGGCTTATTTGATATTTCATTGTTCAACTTTTAATCCTTCAACCTAGAAAGTAGCCCTTGTTATCTTATGTACAGAATAGTTGTCTCATGAATTTTGGGGATTGTGGGGTTTTGGATCAGGGAAGGAAATTCTGGATGCGTTGAATGATTTGGGCAGCTCAGAGGGAACTACCAAGAGCACAGTAACTATTGCAAGTTGTGGGGAGCTTTAGGCCTAACTCCAGTGTTTACCCTCTTTTTTTCCTTTTTAATTAAACGAATGGGAAAACCCCCATTGAGGCCTTTATTGTAGAAGTTGCCAAGGGAAGCTTAAGTTGAGTTCATTTCATTTTCCCCCTCTCAATTTTATTTTTTAATAATATAGTGAAATGACTTTGAACGGTAGCAGATTGTTGTTTATTATAAACGTCTTTCCTTTTGTCGAATTTTCGAATTTTGAATTATTTTCATGGTTTTGCCACGCTGTACCTGGTTTTGGTTGGTTCATTTGTCTTTCATGGTTTTGTTGCAATCTGTGTAAAAAATAAGTATTTGACTAGTTTTTTAATTATTTCCATTTCACATTTTTCTTGACTTTTTAAAATAGTTTTTTCTTTTGTTGTTAGGGGATATTTGGGTACGGTTTTCTGCATTATTATTTTGGGAGACGATGACAAAATGGAACTTCTCCAAGTTACTGAGTTTTTGACCCCTTTCCTTTAATTCCTTTTGGTATAATTGATTTATGGCTATCATTGCCATGTTTTTTCATGTTCTTCTGAGGATTGTTGGACCTTTGAATTTGAATTTGAATTTAGGAGGTTTAGCACCTGAATTTAGGAGGTTTAGCACCTGAATTTAGGAGGTTTAGCACCTGAATTTAGGAGGCATTGCACTAAAGACTACAAGTAAGTATTTCAATAACTAATGGTGACCTCGCAAAGTTTGAGCTTTGTATTATGGGTGAAGGGACATGGGAAAATAATGAAACGTATCAATAGAATAGAAACGAATGCTTGTTGGTTTTGGGTCAAAATTATCCTTCTTAATTGTATGTAATAAAAAATGTTTGTGTTTGGAGATTTGATGGCTCTCAATGACATTTATGGTCAATAGGTAATTTCATATTAAGTTCCAGCTTCCAAGGCCCAACCAAATTCTGCTTTGAGAAGTTGAATTTAGGGATTTCTTGCATCACACTATGTTCAGTCTCAAGGCTTGTTCATTTAGATGCGCACATGTGGAAACACTTTTTGAAAATTTTGGTGTTGTGAAATTAAGATTTTTTTTTTTTTTTTTCATGAATTGGGTCTGAAAAACCCAACTTGGATGACAAGCCTTGACATTTGGTTGCACACAATGTGAGTGTTTTTTATTATGCGTTTTTGCCCTTCACAACCCAACAAAGTGGAAATTGCTGTTGAATTGGGACTTATAGAGATGGGACATGTGGCATAGTGTAAACAAGATATTTGAAAACTGTAGTTAACGTGTATAATCAATTATTACACAATCTTCAATATTACTCTATCTACTCTATCTAGTTCATTGGTGACCTACATTTTAAAACAAAAAATGTATAGCACTAAGGTAGTGTGCTCTAATTGTGACCCTCCTAAATAAAGAATCTGGTAGGTAGCTTCGTAATGGATATGAAGTGGTTCTTGAATGGGCCCTTTTAACTTTTAGAGGAAAAGGTGTATTTCATTGCAAGAGACAATCATACTCCTCAATTTCACCTTATCTCTTCACAAGTTGCATGGGGACAGTTTATGGGAGATCTTGAGTCACAAATAGGTGTCTACTACAAAAAAATTTGAAAATTCATCAACAATTCAATAATGTTTCAAAAAATATGAAAAAAAGTGTTTTATATTTAGCATCCATATCTCTTTGTTCTAAAATTAGAAAAAAATCTTCATTTCTTGAAAAGCCCATGAAAGGCAGACTAGTCCTAAAAGTGACCATTTTAGTTTTAGAGCATAGTACTTTTAGTATATGAAGACAGAATCATTAAACAAGTGGCAACTAGTGCCTACTTTTGGATTGTTTCACACCATGACCGAATTTGCTTTGGAGCCCTAGAAGTACCAAATCCTTGCTTCTCATTCTTTGAAATGAATCCAAAGACCTTTACTTGAGAGTTGAAGTTGAAATTACAAAGAAAAAAATTAATACACAAAAAACCAGGGTTTCATTTTCTGGCAATTTGGGGCAAAAGTGCACCAATTTTTTTGGACTGGCATCAAAAAAAAAAAAAAACCACAATTATTTGGATGAAATTGCCAAAAAAAACTTCAAACTTTAAAAAAAACTTGGATGAAATTGTCAAATTGTGGATGAAAACCAAATTATAAACATGTAATATGTGCTAATATGATATTTTCTCTCCAATATGTGGATGAATGTTGAAATATGGAGCACCACTATAACATTTTAAATTGCCACTTTGGTACTTCTTAAAAATGAAAAAAAAAAAAAAAAAAAACCCTGCAAAAAACTGGATTCCATGAGAACAAAAAACCCATTTGTTCATAGAGCCCGTTTTGTTCCTTTGGTTGCCTCGTACCATATCTCTTTAAAATACAGTCATTCATGTTTTATTTTTTACTTTTTTAGCCACCAAACTTCAAACAAAATTGAAACCTCATTGGCTAGGTTAGGACTACTTCATTCCCTTTCTTTGTGAAAGATTGGAATTACGGCTTCAAATTTGTGCCTTCTAAAGCCTCTAGGGAAGACTAGAAAAAATAGCCTCATATCATATTTTCATTATAACAAGTGCTTGAAGTCATTCTTTGGCCCATTTCAAAGGTTGTATGAACTGAGATTCTAGTGATTCAAACAACTCCAAGTTTTGATGGCTATCATTCCCAGTGATCTCAAATGTTTTTCCCTTTTAGCTCAAGTGCTACGAACACGGTAAACACGGCTAGAAAAGCTAAAAATTTCAAATTTCACACTACAGAGTTCACATGCTTTTTTTTGCTGTATGAAATTTTTGGTAGCAATCCTGTCGAAATTTAGCCAGTTTAAAGATTGTTGATCACTCCTAGTGTAAATTGGCCCTTACTCAAAAGAATAAAAAAATGTCCCAATTACATTTGTAACCCCTAAATGTCCACGTCTTTTTTAGTTTCTTGGAATTTCCATGAAAGTGAACAATCAATCAACCTTTTTATAAGTTTCATCAAGTTTTTTAATTGTAACCATACAAACTTAACTAAACATGTTAGAGATTACATGAAACAAGAAAATACAAAAATATCATGCCACTGATAGTTTAGAAATACTATAATATTTGGACATGAGGGTGTTAAAATTGTAAAAGTGACTTGAAGTCTTCCTATCCTCATTTCACATGTCAAATCTAAAAATTTGGTCACCAAAAAAATATGAGGATGAGGGCCATGACATGTCTAACTTTAATCAATTTGCAACTTTAAAAACCTACTCCTATATATATTTTTAATGAATTTCTAATGTGGATTTTTCTCCAAGCTCTAGTGTACTTGAGGCTCAATTTTAAGATTTCCCAACCCTAGAAAACTCAAGATTGCAGTGGGCACCCTTGTACAAAATTTTGAGTAGATAAATCATCAACATTCATTTGCAAAATCAAAATTTTGATGTTGACAATGACTTCAAAAAATAATTGTTTTTTAAATACTAAATATAGTAATTTGATCAGGTTTTATTCATCTTCAAAGTTTTGTAAACACCCAAATTGGGTACTTTGGGTATGTAAGGGTTGATATTAACATTAACCCCTGAATGTCACATGGGCTATGGAGATACAATACCAAATACGATTGCAATTAATATTTGAAAGTTTAAATCAGTTAGAAATTAAGTGTTATAACCATACATATTGAAAGGTTGTATGATGGGGGGTGCATAATTTTTTTTGAAAAGCCCTCAGAACAACTCAAATACAAATACATGTGTATATATGATTGTACATACGGCAGCAAAGGGCTTCGGTGCCGTTCAGGGGTTAACTGCTTGGTACCATATGAGCTCAAATGTTGATTCAAAGGGCCTCCACTCCTTAGTCCTTATTGCAAGAATTAAATAAGTACGCAATCCCCTCCATTAAAAACCCCCTCATTTATTTGATTGTGGGAATCCCAAAGGGTGTCCATTGCTACTCCACGCTCTCCAAAGGGTGCCAAGTGCAGCTGTCCACCCGGTTGGCCAGGTTATTCTCAGCCATTGCTGCTTCACTGGCCCCATTTTATTTTTGCTGCCTCTTTTTTGAAAATTTTTGAAAATCTTCTCCTTCAGGATACATTAGTATTTTTGCCGCCCTGGCCTCCTCAAACCACCACGCCAACCTTTTCCTCTCAGTTGCATTGAATGGAGCTCCCCTAGGTTTTTTAAAGTGTAGGCCATAATTGGTCATTTCTTCTCTTTCAAAAGAATAATAATAATAATCAGTACAATTGCTTTCACAACTTCTCTTGCCCTCAAAGAATCCTACTTAGTTACTTTTATTTCAACTTAAGATTATCTAATTGCAGCAATTGCAACGTTAATCCAATGCTAACCTAATTGTAACATTGACCTAATTGCAATGTTGACTTAGATTGTGGCGTTGACCTAATTGCAGCCCTAATCACAAGCCTAATTGTTACGTTGGCGTTGACTTACTAAGAGAACCAATTTGATTGTGGTGTTGACTAATTGCAATATTACAAGATACGATGACATTAAGATTTGAGAATGAAGATGATTAATAAGCTTTGACGTGTTGAAGTTAGGTAACTCACTTTGAGGTTGAATACAAAATAATGTTACTTTTCCTACCATTTTTTATTTAAAATTACTTATTGGCAAAAATAAACTCTTGAAATAAACTCTAGCTTACATACACCAACTAGGAGACATTTACTTTTTACTATTTTTGTATATGTATTTTGAAATGGTATGTGTGTGTTGTTTTTTGATAAATGTATTCAATATTGTTTTACAATCTTGTGGGAACTTGTAGGTGTGATTAAAAAAATAGTGCCATGAAACAAGATTATCAAAGATTATAGTGTAGAGTTAGGGGTTGTAAAAGTGTGCAAGTTTGATGTTAGTTGGAATATTAAACTTTAGGATTCATGGATAAGAATGTGGAAGAACATGTTGAGTCATCTAATGTAGAAAGCACTATTCAACTCCCATTGGAGACACATCAAGGTGAGGAGTTTTTAACATCATGTGATGGTTGGGTGCGACCTTCTAGTCAAGCCAAATGTAAAACACTTTTGAGTTTTTTACAAGGGAATGTGGCTTCTCAAAATATGACAACAAATGGTGTATTAAAAGATGTTGCAACATTAAAAAAATCATAAATTCTTTAAACACATTTCAAAACAAAATCAATTATGGCCTTTGATATCCAAAGATTACTTTAAAAACTAGTAAGCCACTCAAATGTTCTTTTGTTTTGAAAATTGTTTTTGTTCTTGTTACAAGTATTGTCTTGTGAATTTTATTCACCATTTATTTAGTACTATCAATTTGTAATTGGCCATTTATGATGGGACAACTGACCGTATTTGCAAGTGAAAAACATATTGTAGCCTATCTCTTGCGTCCATGCAACCACAAACAAAATCTTCTATTTAAAATCAAGATTTAATTGCATACAAGTATTTTTTTATAAATAGCATATCTCATTGATTTATTTTTACGTTCTATGAATTCAATAGTGAATATTTAGAAACTACACACAAGATAATTATTATAATAATTTAAGTGGAACAACCTCATGTATTAAAATAAACCAATCTAAGTTTCCTAGTAAAATCTATCAAAATCTTCATCAAGTAGATACAAGTGTGTTGGAGTGTAGTGGATGATTACATGTTTCCTATCATGCACAATAAATGAATCAACAATAATAGAGTTGGGTGTTGAATAATGACTCTCTTTGGGTCATTTAACTACTTTGGTAATGACGTGATAATAAATTCTACTATCAAAGTGACAGTTTTAGTATTGATACAAATTTACAATAATTTTTTTTGTTATATAAAGGTATCACAATTCTTTCATACTTGCACAATGAATTTTCACGATTCAAGCAATCTATGTTCTTTTTCAAATATTTTTTTAATGGAAAATCTAAATCACATAGGCCAAAGACATCACTAGATGTAAAAATAACAAAAAACTTCAAAGTTTCTAATTTTATTTTCCAAAAATCACATTTATTTATGTAATGTATTTTTTTTAATGCAAGGCCCATAGGGAATAAGTCAAAATAAAAAAAACAATCAGGTTCATAATCAAATTGTAATTACATTGTGATATGTATGTAGGAACTACATCGCATGACACTTACAATCAGCAACTCTCAAATTCAAGCGACCACAGTACTGCTCCATCAAAAAAAATGTTATTAAAATCTTGAGACCACTATGATGAAGTTTGGATTTTCTTCTTCTTATTGGTGGAATTGCTTTTGAACTAATGAATATATGTGTTGTGTTTTAGTACTTCCTCTTGTAGTTGATTGTGCACACTTTATTACAATCAACAATTAAAACCATAGATGAACCAAAAAAGTCTATTTTGGAGCCTCTTGAATATCACAATATCATTAGATCCATCTATTTCAATACCAACCATTCCTTTTTATAGTTTTCCTTGCGGTCAAAATCAGTTCCCACTCACAAAATTTTAGCCCATTAATATGCTCACATAATAGCGTCATCCAAAACTATTGCAACATCAGCAACACAAAAATACAAAATAAAAACCATGGATGAACCAAAGAAGTCTATTTTGGAGCCTCTTGATACCACAATATCATTAGATCCATCCATCTCAATACCAACCATTCCTTATTATAGTTTTCCCATTGATTTTTGAGGTCAAAATCAATTCCCACTCACAAAATCTTTAGCCCATTAATTTATGCTCTCAAAATAGCGTCATCCAAAACAATTGCAACATCAACCACACCAAAATAAAATAAAAAAACCATGGATGAACCAAAGAAGTCTATTTCGGAGCCTCTTGATACCACAACACCACTAGATCCATCCATCTCAACACCACCCACTCCTAAACCACGTTTAATAGCGGACAACCCAATGTCCAAAGCTACAACCCCAAGTGAATTTTGGCCCAAAAACCCACGTGCACGTGAGAGATCACTTTCAAGGGCAGTCTCAATTATACCATACAACCCTGCTGCACATTACATGGACACCGAGTGGATTGCTCGGAGAGCCACATTCTTGCACCATTTGGATGAGAATGAAAAAACCCTGGATGCAGAGCTTGTGGCAGACATGAAAAGATGGAACCAAGAAATTGTGGACTCGGAGTGGGCTTTAAATGACCTTGCTAGTCCTAAACAATATTCTGCTTGCAGTCGAGGCAATGTGCCGGAGCAATGGCTTTATGAGGGTCAACTTCATACCACGGAACAAGATTTAAGAAGAAAATGGCCACCTTTGCCTTTCCATCGGTACAGACATTTCAAACATGATTCTGAACTAGTTCGTCCGGAGGATTGGGAGGAGACGCACCAAAGATCTCATTTGGTGGGTGATAGAATCCATCCACTTGCCGAATTGTATCATGATCGGTCTCATGATAAGGTAACACACTTTTTTATACTTTATTCGTTTTTTGTAAACTCATTGGATATGAATAATCAAAAACCTTATCCCCAAGGATGTTTGTTGTTTGTATACGCTCTCTAGCGTTGTATAATGGTGCTGAGTTAATGTCAATATTTGTAATAAAGACCATATTCGTTAATTTGGGAAAAATGGGTCATTTTGGGACTTTCAGATTTTGATATGAAGGTTTTAGGTGGCCTCCTAAAACCTACACATGTCCTCACTTGAGAGGAGGAATTTGCGAGGAAAAAAATCTTACTGGCCCAAACTGAATCTGATATTTTTGAATCTAGTTTAAAATAACTTTTTGGGTTTAAGGCGGAGTACAAAGTGGGACACCTGTTTTTCCCAAGTTAACAAATATGGTGTTAATAGAATTGATTAGAGAAATGATTGGATAAGATCACAACCCCACTCCCCTTTTGACCAAAGCTTGTATTATGAGCTTGGTTAAGGTCAAGTGCTTGCCTATGGTCAACGCTTGCTTTTGTTAATGCCCATTGTGACGCATTAGTTATAAATTCATTTGGAAACACAAGTAGGAAAGCACCTCCAAAGTTGCAACCACTAGAATTAGGAAAAGTAATGCAAATGGAGTGCTTATTTATGATCAATATTTGGATACGATTAACATTTTTTTCTAGCCCAAAGTGTTGGCCTTATCCAAGCACCATTGTATATGGACGGGACACAAATGGGACACGGATGGGACACTTGGGTAGCACTAGATCCCATTGGAATTGTAAAGTTCAAGCCAAGTCATAGACATACTACTAGTCAACCAAAACTTTTGGGGATTTTTTTTACATTTGTCATAAAGCCATTTTTATTCAAGTACTAAGTGGTCCTTGCATGAATATAGTCAACGTTTTTGGTAGGTAACATTTTCAAGGGGTTAATCAATACAACAAAAGTGGTTTCGTTGTTTTTTTTAAAATAGATTATACTTTGTGTTTGTTGAAAATGTTGTTAAATGAATTTGTAATACAAGTTTGATTCAACAAATGAAAATCAATAGCTTTGATTAATATAATTAACTAAAATTAGTTATTTATAGGTTTGATCGTTGTAATTGTTGGGTATGTGAACAAATAAAACTTTGATTTGAAATTTGTACTCATTAAAAAAAATCTATAAAAGTGTGTTTTGAATTATAAGTTAAAAAATTGCAAAGAATTTACCTTGATAGACCAAACAAACACAAACCCAACTAACATCAAGGTTTACGTAAAAAATAGTTTAACATAAGAAAAAATAGAAACAAATGATGGATTTAAAACATTTCTTTCTGTTTTAATAATGACAAAACACAAGAATTTTAAATTTTATGAATTTACTTTTGTGAAGTACTCTTCAACAGTAAAACTCATATTACTTTGTCTAGCTTTTACTATAGAAGCAAGAAAAAGAATAATGTTTGTTAATGAATTGATATGCAAACAAATATATGAAAGCACACTATTGATAAGTAAAAACACAAGATGACAAATCTATTATCTAAATGAGTTGTTTGATAGATCAATATAGACTTATGTAATAATAACAATGATGTTTTGCATTTTATTAAAATCATTTTAGGAAAAACCAACGGAAGAGGAACAAATTTTTATAGATAGGTTGAAAAAAATAATAGAAAATCAACGTTATGTAGCCAATGTTCCAAGGTTTATTTTTGGACATTACCCGGCAACAAATGAACAAGAGACCTATTTGCCTTTTGAACTACAACCTGAGAAAACTATTAAAAAGTTAAATATTTGGCCCAAAAAACCCAAAATTTATCCAAATTACCTTGAGCCACCTCCTGGTTGGAGAACATGCGAAAAAAATGCCATAACTCACTATTTGCCTTCTAGTAAAATGGAAGGTACTTATCATTTTTCAAATTTGTACTTTTCATGGCGAACAAGAAAGGAGATCCATTATTACTTTTCATCAAAATATCAGTGCTTGTAGTTTTGATGAATTTTCTCTAATAAATTAATGAGCATTATGAAATACTTAAAAGCTTTTGAAACTGATGTGCAAAAATTGGTTATAGTTGATGTTCAGTTCATTTTTGTTGAAATTTTCATTGCAAAATCAATTAAGATGTTCTTCAATTGAACAATTTAAAAGAACACACATCAATCAAATAACCCTAATACTTGGCCGTGTGTGTTGATTTATATAAATCACTTTACAATATTTCTAAGTTACTTTATAGAAGGGTTTATTTATTTATTTTTGTATTCAAATGTAGTGATACATTCAATTTTTTGGTAAGATTAAAATTGTTTGTCCAACATTAGCTTTTAGAGGCATGTAAGATTTTCAAAATGTCTTTCATACAACTTGTATCCTTCCATTTGTTTATTTTTACTTTTCTTACAATCGTCTTTTTTACATCACTTTCAACTTCAATATTAATACAAAACAAAAAGAAATTGCTGACTTGGTTGGTATAGATCATCTTCAATATGCCATATTTTAGCTAGTCCTAGATAGATCAAAGTCCAAAAACAAATACCATGTCCTATGGCAAAGAGAAAACAGTTTTTTTTTTTGCCAATTTGTGGCCTTTAAAATTAAAAAACAATTGTTTTTGTGTATACTAAAAGAAGCAAGAGATGCACAAATTGCTATTTTTTTAAAGTATTCCCTACAGGTAGAACTCCTCTAAACTGATATCACCTAAACTAATATCTTGCATGTTCCAACACTACCTACCTCATGCTCACCGCATTGTACCTTCAATCCCAAGCATATTAGTTCAAAGGAGTTCTACTCAAGGGAATAATGTCAATTTGGACATTTTTGGTCAATTTGGATGTGTCAATCCAAACATGTTTTTGTTAACTTGGACATTATTTTTGTTAATTTGGACACTTTAGTCAAATTTGGACAATAATTTTTCTTGTGGTGTTATTGCAGGTCAAGAACTATGTGATGCATGGGCAAGATTCAACAAACATGAAAAAAAGAAAATCATGTGGAATCCAAGCTTTTTAAGAACCAACAACAAATACTTTCCGGTTGTGTTGCATGTCAATCCCGGTAGCAATTGGATTGGAGGGTACAACCGTGAACCTCAAAATAAGGAATGTCCATGGCCATGGTTGTGTATTGCCATGATGAACTTCCTTCCTCCGGATGTGAATACCGTCATTGCCGGTGAAAAGGGACTTGTTGTTGTTGATGGAGGAGATTATTTGACTCTCCCTAATCAAGAGTTTTGGAGGGTGAAATGGCCTTCACAATCCATAACCATGGTGATTAACCCATTGGTGCAAACATTTCAAATAGTACCCCCTTTAGAAGATCCAAAATATGCTCAAGAATTTAAGATAGCAAAACTTCTTGTGGAAGAGCATGTTGGTCGAAGTAAGAGCTATTACAAACTTTACATGGTTGGAGAGCGGACGGGAAGTTTTGTCGAAGGAGGTGTAACATGCACATATTCTGGAAGTTTGGTAGGTTTTTTGAAACAACCCATCCATTTTATTAACTATTATACCACTACAAGGGTACAAGGGAACAATGTCAAATTGGATATTCTTTTGTCAATTTGGAATTTTTTTTCTTGTTGATTTAAATACGTTTTAGTCAATTTAGACACTACTTTTTCAAAGTACATTTCAATAATCGTGTCAATGGAATTGGTTTAGTCATTCGAAAAAAAAAAACTTAAAGTATCATCTGAATTTTAAAAGTTATAAATCAATCCATTTTACATACAACTTACAACGTCTTTATGATAAAAGAAATATTATCTAGCCTTTTGCTAGGATATAGCTTCTTGTTGATCAATTGCTAATACATATACATACAAGTAATTTGGATTCCACATAAAAGTAAAGTGAAATTTGGGTAGATAGTGACAAAAGATACCATCTCATTTTTCTTCATTACTTCTTTAGTCTTCAAAGTACAGCTTGGGTCCGAGTAGTGTCAACTCAATCATTTGTTTATTAATCATATTCAATTAAAATTTAATAATAATCATGTATAGAATCCCAAAAGAGAGGGCAATGCTTATGGGATATATCTTTGAAAGTGGTATCACCTAAATCTAACATGTGAAATTTTTGCACCTCAAATTACAAAATTAATAATCACAAGAAGAAAATGAGTTTTAAACAATTGGTTCACAACAATTGTGAATATTTTGAACAGCTGTAATTGAGTCATTATATAGTTGTTTAGGATATTTATAGTTGTTGTGAACCAATTGTTTAGGACACATTTTTCTTTTAGTGAATAAGAAAAAAAAATCCAATTTTGGATGGATAGTGAAGATGATCATTCACGCAAAACAACATACTTGACAAACAGGTAACAATTTATGATTCTCGATCACATACTATTAGTGACATCAACACCTTTGAGGTGCGCCCATCACCGTTGGGCGTATCAAGCCTAGTGGTGATGCATGGCCACATGATTTGGGGAGGAATACATGTTATGGGTCAAAGGGAGAGAATTACGGAGGTGAAATCAAGGCGGTATCAACCTGCAATGGGGGCACTTGAATTTAAAAATGGAGTTGTTTCCTATGATATCTTACACAAAAGGTTTAGATTCCAAAAGTTTGCTTTGAATCCTAAGGTTGGTGACCTTGGTGATGAAGATAAATGGGAAGCACCACGGATCTTGTGCGCCTATGGTATAGCTTGTTTAGTAACTCGTCAGGTACAAGTAACCACTATATATATTGTTAATTTCTATTCATAAAAAACAATCTTGTATCTAGATATATCAACTTATTTATTTAGGGAATTGATATATGCACACCCACGGTCTGTTATATGGACACCAGGAGGAAGGGGGATAATTTTTAGAAGTTTATCATCAACAAGTTGAATTTTAAAAATTTTAAATTTAGATTTGGATTTAGAGAGCTTGCTTTAGTTTAGAACCATAAAAGAGGTTACAATTGAACAATGCCAAGTGAAAAAGTTTAGTTAGGGGGAAAATTATTTCTTTTACCTTTGTTTGTAAAATAAGTTAAACTTTTCATTAGGCATTGCTTTAGTCTAGAATTATAAAGGAGATTATAATTGAACAAGGTTTCTAAATCCAAATCTAAATTCAAATTTTTGAAATTCCAACTTGTTGATGATAAATATCTAAAATTATCCCCTCCCTCCTTGGTGTTCATATAACAGACCTTGGATGTGCCTATATCAATTCCCTCATTTGTTTGTTTGTTTATTTTATGACACATTACATTAATATCATATTCAACCAAATTTGAACTGTGAAGGCAATTCAGGTTAAACATGGAAAATGGTAATTGGGAGATATGGTAGTCATGCTCATCCTTTACAACTAAACTCTCCAAGCATGGGCTTGTGTTGAATAGCTCTCCATGCAATTTTTAAAGGCCATAGACTGGCAACTTCTAGTTTCTCTTTGCATTGTGTATGATTTCTTTTTTGGATTTTACATTTTTTGGGGTCAGTTTTGTAAAGAACATTAACTGAATCTAAATATTTATGCTTTTTAGTTTAACATGTTACTAACAAGATCAGATATTGCTCAGCATTCATGCTACACCTATTTCCAATTTTATTTATCAACCAAGATCCAATGTGTTTTATTGCAATATACATATTGTATTTTAACCAATTCTAAATGGTCCAAAATCCAAAAATAAAAGCCATGCCATAAGGGATAAAAAAGTAAGAAAATTTACCTACATGTCAAATTGCATGGAGAGATCCCTTGACATGAAGCCAATCCACCCTTGAAGATTTTAGCTAAAAAAGTCACACATGACATTGAACTATCTCCCAATTACCATGGCCTTTTATACAATCCAAATTTGCTTTCATAGTCTAGAATTAGTTAAAATGTGGAATATGTTTTTTCTTCAAATTTTCATACTTAAGTTCCTATTTCTAAATATAAGGGTATGTTCACACTTGGTTTTAAGAGTGGTAGTAGCAAAGGAAAGTTAGACGCATTTGGACACACTTTTAGGCTGCATCCATATTGTTAATACCCCTTCTAACACCAAGTGTGAACATATCTCTAAACTCAAATGGCAGCTAAGATCTTCAAGAGAATTTAAGATGCGCACTTGTTCAGATTCTACCTTTTACGTCCTTCCGCCACAAGTATTCCGCATATACAATAATGCAGACCCTGTACATGTTCACCCCATGTCAATTATGCCAATTGTTGTATATAACTGGTTGTTTGGAGCCAAGCAAGAAGATTACAACAAATGTCGTTTTGATGTGCGTGGAGGCATGGGAGACTTATGTATATTTGCTTATTTGACCATGAATTTTGCCATATGCACGCCAGAAATTGATAGGTGGAGGATTCTTGACACCACTCTCAATATTTTGCCGAGCCTACCAAGGTATGTGTACAACCAAAACAAAATTCAAACACAAATGTATTCTAAGTACTTATGGGACTATCCATGTAACAATGGACTCTCTATATTACCAAACATACACTAGAAGAAACCAGTGTTTTTTTTTGACAACTTTTTTTGGACGTTCACTTCTTTCTATGTTACAATTGATGTTAAAGCTAACATCTTAAAGTTATACTTTATATCATTGTTAGCATAAAAATTAGTGAATATTAAAAAAATGTCAAAAAAACATAGATTTCTTTAATATAGAGATTGCCCCATGTTTAGCATATACCTCTTGATGTTTTGCAAGTATCTGTCCATGTTTTTTTTAAGAATCTTCCCATGTTTTGCAAACTAGATCAAGTTTTTGAGTTATTGCTTTTGGACTTTGAGTAGTTCATGAGTAATTAAATATGACATACACTTTTATACAACTTCAAAAAAATTGGTTAAAAATAATCAACAGGTTTCTTTTTCCTTTTTTTAATGAATTTGTTGCTATCTGTGTTGAAACTCCAAAAGTTAAAGCTAATATGTTTGCAAGATGCAACCATTTGTTGATTTGTTAAAATTGATATATAATATGGATTTATAGTAATATTCTAACTGAAATCTAGGTTAAAAAGTAATATATATAGGAAGTGGAATGAAGAGGCACTTATTACTTTTTAGGGACTATTCATTTGAATGTTGTGATAATGCCATAATTAACTAAGTTTTTCACCTTTCAAAATCTATAGTAAAAATCATGTCTTAACGCAAAGAAAAGTTATAAGTGTTGCCAAGTTGTGTGGCTCTTATAAGTTACAAGGGGGGAGGTCCTTATTTAGTAAGGAGTCATTATATGCTTGGAAAGTAAAGTTTTAGAGGATGTGCATGACATTGGAATCGCTCTTGATCACCATGACCATGTACACTTCACATTGAACATGGTGTTATTTTTCACTTTTGGATGTTCAAATGTGATATGTTTGCATTTGTGTGTAGTTTATTGAGACTAGCAGATTGTGAGTTTACGCCAAACTTTCGAGCGGAACCAAAGCATCAACCAGGTGAACATTATTTGGCATGGGAAGGGCGTACAGAGTCATATCCCAAGCTATTTAGACCACCTGCGGAAACACTATTGCCCAATGAAGACCACCGCGTACGGTGCTGCGATGATGATCCTCTTCTTTACCGTGAAGGAAGTAACATCATGGGTCCACATCCATTGGTTTTAAAGAAACAACTTGCTTTGACATCTCGCGAGTTACACTACAAAGCTATGCTTGATGTGGCCGATGGGCATCGGCAGAGTTTACGACGGAGAACTATTGTTCCTCTTGCACGCAATTCTATGGCAGCTGCTACGCATAAGTCCTTTAGGAAGTTAAGTTATGTCCCCCCAACTGTGCCACCCAATTGGTTTGAGGAGGATAGACAAGAAAAGAAAGGACCTCCACATCCACCTACACGGCCAATTGAAGAATTTAATGACTAAGAGCTCATTGAATGTGGCCTTTTGGTGTTTTCAAAATAATGCAACAATCAATGTTTTACGAACAAATAATTTGGGCAAATAGTGATAAGAGGAATAGTCTCATTTATCTTTGATTAATTGGTTAGTTTACAAATTACCATATATCCAAGTTTGTCATTATCACCTCAACCACGCAACACCCTTCAAGAGCTAGTTATGGGTCATTATGATTTGTTGCTTTTTGTTGTTAACTGGTAGCCTAGAATTGACCATCACACCTCCTTGTTCTTATCCTCAACAAGGACACTATTGTTTGCAAGAGACAAATCCTACACTCTTTTCAAACCATTGTCATAAAGTTGAAGTTTGCATCAAGCAAGGGCTTGTTAGAATCACAATTTCAACTTGTTAATATGCTATTATTTACAAAATTGATCTCCATAAAACTAATTCAAATCTAGTACAACAAGAAAATCAAACCATTTTTTTTTTTGAGTTATTTAGGCTTTTGAATCTTATTCAAATGAAAACAAATGAAGAATGGCAATCGTAAAACTTGAAAATATCTTTTGGATGAGTTACCACTCATCAAACTTCCCTAATCTATCAAAACAAGGTGAATTTCAAAATTCCCCTTCTTGCCATGCTTATATCATTTTTGAGTATTTTTCAAACAATGCAAACAAGCTCATTTTGCTCAATTAAGCAAGAGCTTTCCAACATGTTATATTGCAAATCAAACTCTTACTTCTTTCTTTTTTTTACATTTAGGAATTATTCAAGTGGGGAGTGCTATTTCATAAGCAAGGATCCATGAGCAATGAGCAAGGATTTTTTGTCAAAATAATAAATTCCACCTAAAATTGTGTACAAAGGGCCCTATAATTATGCATTTTAAACTATCATCTCTTGAAAAACTCACGATTTTTTTAGTTATTTCATTGATTTTGAGTTGAAATTTTGTTCCACACTCACAAAATCTTGAATCTCCACTCATGGCTGGTCAATTTAAGCTCACCAAAACAGCATTGTCCCAAAAAACTTTCCACATAAGGTTTTGCAAGAAAAACTCACTTTTACCATATTGCAAAAGCATTTTTCCAAACCACAATTCAAGCCTACATTCTTTTTAACCCCTAAATACCAAGCTAGTCTATGTAGCTACCATATACTATAACGCTAAAGTGGTGTGGCAAGTACCCACCCATTGTAATGTTATTTCCAAAAGTTACAAATCAACCATACAAGTTGCCCTCATGAAAATTGCAAGGACAACAGAAGACTTATCACCATCTTTGTGAGTCTTCTCACAATTTGGCTTACTTTAAAATATGAGTGAACTTGGTATAGTTGTTTTTTGCCTTGCATGGTGGACCATGTATCTACTACAATCACTTCTAAGAGAGTTGAATGAAAAATTGAATGAAAAATGGCTTTTTCCCATCCTATCTATCAAACGAAATCAGACATCTTGGCCATGACAAGATGACAATCTATTCCAAGGTTTATTTTTAAATTTTCCTTAACCCCAAGGTTTTATTTTTGTTTTTGTCAAGGTATAGTGACCCGCACCCTAGAAGGAAGGCATGTAAGGAAAATTTGACTAAAATTGGAATGACTAAATGACATACAAAAGTTCATCTAAGAAACTACTAATATAAGCTACTTTCATCCAAAATTTGGTGAACTGAGAATTTGGTCTAGGAAGGATCTAGCAATTTCATCCAAATTTTCACATGAATTTGTTAGTGTAATGGTAGCCAATAAAGATTTGAGGTAAGATTTAGGCAAGAGTTTGCCAAGAAATTAAATGATGCTTAACCCTTAATGGACAAATGGATCACTGTGGCTTGCCCTACCTATAGCAATCTACACTGTTTTGCACATGGACACAAGCAGGATTGCTTCAAAAAGTTGGAAAAGTCAACAGTGCATGGTGCCCTCATGAAAATTGCAAGAAGGGCAGCTTGGGAGCTAACTCCATGTTTCTAAATCTTATCACAATTTGGGTTACAAAAAAAATGAATGCATCTCAAGAGGTAATTTTTTGTCTTCCATGATGGGCAATGTGTTTATGGTCACTTCCGAAAAAAAATCAGATGAAAAACAACTTTTTTCGGGTTAACTTGTAATTGAAATGCTCACATTCATAAGCTAATCGCGCCACCCACAAACTCAAATATTCAATCACACCAATCATTGAAGTCATATAAAAACTAACACCAAGGATGTAAATACAATTAATCACTCTTCTTAAAGCTTGTGTTATTCTTCACGTATAAGTTACAAAGATCATTGGATGAAGCAAACTAAATCTTCGTTTTTCCTCAGTCAAGATGTGAGCAGTATACTTATAATAATAGTATTGAGGAAAGTGCACCACGAAATAAGATGAAAACATACATATATCTTAATTTAGTCCACAATTCCAAAGTTACCAGCGTACGAACCTTACACATGGTGAAAATTAGCACACTTCTTATCATGGCACATCGTATTTCAAAGAAAATGATATGTCACTCCAACGCACAAGGACCGAATTTTGTACATTAAAGTTAATCAGAAAAACAACCCCATATTGCTCCGGTCTACCCCGGTTGGAACATTTTACCAACGTTTATACACTGAAATGTACCACCACAATAGATAAAAACACCAATTCAGCACTATAATGCACAAACAAGACAGCCAAGAGCGTTTCCAGTGATTTCAAGACACTACCAACCTTCATAGGAGCAACATATCAGTTCAGTATTCAAAATCACAAAACAAAGCTTTTGGTTATTGTAGACTCAAGTGAGTAAAATTAGATAAAGGTATATATATCCAAGTTGAAGAATTTGAAAAACAAAATCCAGAAAGCATACTCATCAGCATGAAACTGCTGAGACACAATACTAATCAAAAGGATAAGCACCAAAACCTTCCAATGGGCACCTTCCGATTCTCAATGATCAAAAATTTGGATGTTACTTAAAAAAGTAAGAAAAAAAAAAAAAAAAAAACTTTCACCTCTTCTTCACAATGCCACGTAAACAATTGGTTTTCCAAAAGAAAAAAAGCTATACCTACCAACTAATAGCCGGGTTGATTCCAACCCCTACACAGCCCAAAGCTTGCGGTTTCCAACACACAGATGGTTGTTGTTGCCAGCATTGCCAACAGCGACAGGGGAATATCATCAATAATCTCAAAATAGCTCCCAGGCAAAGTGGAAAAAAAAAAAAAATCATCATCATCAGCAGCAGCAGCAGTAGCAGCAAAGCAAGCTAAGGACAAAACCTTACGCTGAAAGCCATAGAGAGAAAATATAAAGGGCTGGCAAGATAACACCTTACATCTTTGCAATTGCTAAGATGAACCGGGCGGTAGTGCATTTCCGAGGGTTTTTTCGGAAGATGATGATGATACTGATGACTCTTGAAGAGAAGCAGCAGTAGCGGTCTCTTTCTCCTTCGCCTCCAAAGCCAGTTTCTCTTTTGCTCTACGAAAATCAGCCATGGTCCGAAACTCTTCGTTAAGCAACCGCTCCAGCTCTGGGAGTTTGGAGACTGGCTTCTTACTCCTATCCTTGCGATAGTGATGGAAAGCCCTGCAAACCCGACAAGCAAAACCAGCGGATGTATTTTAATGCTAATAATAACCATCAATACATGTTTTTTAGTAAGAAAAAAAGGTATAAATGGAGAGACCTCAGGAGCAACGACAAAACCAGTCCGAGCTGGAGTGCGTGGAATTGATTACTCTAGATACGAGTGTCATTGGTGAAGTTCAGAGAAAAGATTTTCCAATGCAAAGATAGTGAAAATCTTAGGTACTCTCCAACAGTGGGTTCTTATAACACTAGCTCGATCTCTGAATCTAACCTTGAATAGAAAAAAATTGATTTTTTCGCCTTCTATCGCAGTATTAGAATGATTAAAGAAAAAGAACAGCAACAAAAAGAGCCAATGGAGGAAAGATGTGGGATGGAGAAGTACCAGTATTTCTCAAGGCCATAGAGGTTGCCTTTAAGGTAGGTATCCAAAGAAAGTTTCTCAAAATCGTCGTACATGTCCTGCTTGAACTTCTGTTCCAGGCCGTAGCTGTAGAACATAGAAAAAGAAAAATCAAGGAGAGATCGTTGGACTATTTGTACAGTCAAGGCTCTTGTGTTTCAATGCTAGCACCACAGGTAGCGCAAAGGAGAACCCCCCATGCTGTCCAATCAAAAAGGACATTAGGGTTGTCGTGTTCCTGCTAGTACTTGTATGTGTAAAACATAAAAAGGACGAAAAAAACTTTGATTTTAATTTGGCTTATTAAATGAGCTTCAAACACGTCAGCAAGGATGATAATATTGTGAAAAATCAAGCACTAAAATGATAAATCAACATTCAAAATTGGACCACACCAATACAAGCTACCATGTCCCATGCTTGTGGAATTAGAAAAAAAGAAAAGATAAAAGGCTAGCATTGCCTACCTGTAAAACCTAAAAAGACATTCCATTCCATAATTATACTTGGACGCTGCATCCTCCTCGGCAAGCTTTTTAAACTCCAAGTACATGGACGTATTAAAATTTGTCCGTAAAAAGTAAGACCAAAACCTGAACAAAGTGTTCATCTCCTGCAGACATAGTAAAACGAATATTAGTTCCTTATACTTAGACCGACATGAGTTGAGAAATAGGACCTTCGAATTCACATGCTAAGAGTTTTAGTATGACAGTAAGAAATTAGAAGAGCACAAAGGGCAAGGAAATTTCAGAAATTGCTGTATGTTTCAACTACATACTCAAATAAATGCTGAAATCAGAGTTAAGAAATTTGCCTCACTACAACCGATACCAACGCGTTTCCGTTCCACTAAGCACCGCTTGTAGTATTTCGCATACCTGCATCTCAGCAAGTAAACAAATATATACATATAAGATTTGTTACACATCGAAAAAAGACTATAATATCAAAAGACCGTATAGTATCATATAAGCACGATTCGAAATCGAGCTAACTCATGCTGGTTCTTCAAACCTGCGATCAGAATACCTGCACTACATCTGAAAAATATAGTGTAACAAAACCCAGATCCGCCAAGATCAAACACAAGTGGTTAGAAAAAAAATCGCAAAACAAAGGAGTTGCTTTATTGAGTATTCACTTCATTGTGAGACTCAAGCAAAACTTTCACAAATCCAGTGTCAGTAGCATTATGCAAGTGATGACAGCCAATAATAACGAAAAAGATCTGATAAGAAGAGAGGCACTCACTTCTGCTGCTTAAAGCCATTGTCTTCAAGAAGGGCATGACTTGGATGCTGGAAATGAGGAAAGGACTTGGGATTTGATCCCACTGGCGGGCTACTACCTGGCATAAAGCCACCTGGGGAAGTACCGAAAGACGATGATCCCATGCGAGTTGAACCGAAAGATGAAGATAGAGACGAACTGCAGTCCGAAGCACATGTTGGTTATAATCATAGACAAGTGAATACAATATACAACAAAAGAATAGAAAAAAAAAAAAAACATTATTGAGATGAGTATATTTCAGGACTCAAACCTCTAAAAAACAAGTGTAAAATAATAAACCAAGAACAGAGAAATGAAATCACCATTGCTACTAGAATGAGCCCATGTGTGTCAAGAATCCTTAGATACAATTACCAATCTACATTGCGCATTCACAGATAAAAACTTAAAAATGATCTAACGTGTTTTGGTATTGTTCACACCAGTCCTATCATGGTATCATGCAGTAACTCCATTCCTCGATTATGACCTTGAGTACATTCTACAATGTTTAACATAATACCTAGATGTTTTTAATACAAAATGTGCACACATAGAACAGACAAGTATTTGGTTGCAAACATCATAAAGCTCAAAGGTGAAACAGATAAATATATTTAATGCAGTAATATTGCAAGCATTAAACAGCTTACCTTTGATTATCAGGAGTGGTGCCAAAGAAGAAACCCACAGAATCACTTGGAGGGCTCTCCGCTGTCAACCTTGACCGGTGCCCATCACGAGGATTACTAGGGAAAAGCCGTTGATGAAACCCGCCACGTGAAGTTCTGATTTGCCCTCTCGGTGGCCGCAAGGGTCCATCCGACCCAGCGCTACCTGCACTGCTACCACGTCCTCCTATCTCGCCAAGAGAATTAGCCCTAGTTAAAGAGCCAGAGCCAGATTCAGAATTAGCCCTAGTTAAGGAGCCAGATTCAATGGTTGCCACTTTAGGAGGCTGCACAGCCGTAGGTCGTTTTGTCTTGCCTTGCATTAACTCCTACAACATCGTCAAAAAACCAGCACTGAAGTCAGCCCAAGATTGAAATTCAAAATCTTCAAGCTCAGCTTCAAGCGAATTATGAAGGTGCATAGCTTTCCAAAAAGTGACCAAATGAAAACTCTACTTCCTGTAATGGTTGCATGTTGCACATTTGGTACTAAGAGCAACGCCCTGTATATGCAAAAGATATGCTTATCCCGAAATTAACAGCGAAGCTTCAATGAGCACTAGAATAGAATATCGGAGCAAAAGATTTACAGCTCATCAAACTCCCAATTATACTTTTTCACCTGGTTTGAACTACGCACTCCTTAGAGTTGCGAAGTATCGATGTAAAGAAAACATACAGGTGTTTATGAGATGTGGTCCACAGCGTTAGAATAGCTATGTGCAGTTAATCAGCCCTCACCTGCTCATAAAAGAAGAGACCGTCGTTGATGACAGAAACAAGATCTTCTGATATGGCCTTCCGACCATGATCTCGTCCATCAGGGCCTTTACGATCCCCTCGAACCGCCTTCTTGCTCTGTGAAGTCATCCCGAAATCAAAAGTATAAAGTATGTTAAAAACATGGTGTCCAAGTTCAAACAAAGTGTTACATTAAGAACATTGTATTGTGGCCAAGTAACGATCACACAGACCTGCGTCACAATGATGAGTCGTTGGAGATCACGATCATTCATATCAGAGTCTTCCTCTTCATCATCATGGCTGCATCATATTACAATTCGGTGATTAAGGAGGGTAAAAACACAATGCTGGACACAGCATGGAAAATGTGGTACTGGGATATATAGGCAGGGTAACGTACTCAATTCAAACCGTAATACACCAACACTCCAGAACCAATCGACTAAATAAATGCATTCCAGCAAGGAGGTCATTAGAACCAAACACTTTCGCTACCGACCTTTTGGGAACAGCTTGAGAGTCTTTAAGATTCGGCCGATCCGAAGTCTCAAGTTCTTCATCAAGTTGAAAAGTATCTTCCTCAGCACTGCTGTCTTTAGCAGTAAAAGCGGCAGATAAGCCTCCTGAAAGTCGGGAAGTGGGTGGTCGCTTGTTACTGGAAGCCCGACGCTTGCCAGAATGTGTAACCCAATCTCCTGCGTGTTCTCCAATCTCAGAATCAACCTTCGATCCTGAGTTTACTGATTGATCGTCAGTTTCAACCGCATTCTGCACAGAGATGTTCTCTGACTCTAGCTTGTCCTCCTTCGATTGCAATTCAACATCAACTGTTTCTTCAGTTTGTTTCACATCAAGTGAGGATACTCCAAGACCCATTGCTGAAGCTGTATGCACAATATTGCTGTCCCCATCTCCAACATCCATAACAGAAGCAAGACCAACAGAAGAAGGAGAAAAACCGATTCCTCCAGCACCTTCAGCAGGCGTCTTGCCAACTTCAGGAACTCCAGATGTCTGTTCTGGAATATCTGGAAACACAGTAGACATTGACACCAATACCTAGTTCAATGAAACTAAAATTGGAAAGATGATTTCAATCAGAAACAATTTGCATCAGCATGTTTAGGTGTAGCAAGAAAACCTCAGAAAGAAAGAAGAGGCTTCCAGAGCTATGAAGTGCAGTACAGATCCGGCAAAACGCCTGACTAGGATCTTAGCAACCGGAACAGGCCTTTCCGGAGCACAGACATGCGTCTAGTTGTCTGACTCTAAAAACCTTCATTAAGTATGTCCATCCCACCTTTAGCAGCCACTCGGCTCTCTGCTCCAGTTTCCAAAGACCTTGCTGATGCCTCGGACTGATTTACTGCACTCTCAAAGCTTTCACCTCTAATCATACTTTCATTAGCACTACTGCTTGCAGATTCTGGCAAGCCTTCTTGGAATGCTTCCCCATTCAAAGTTTCATCTTTCCCAGATCCCACAACAACATCAACAGGAGCAGGAGGTAACTGGGGTGAAACAGAAGGAAGTAGCCATGTTGCCCAATCATCTCGTTTGCGCAGTTTGTCGCCCTGTGTAAACAGGCGCTGATTAGAATAGACACAAGTGCTCCTCAGCCTCTTCAATAGCAGATAGAACAATAAAGACCACTCTCTGCGAACCTCCCAAAATTCAAGACGATATTCATGACAAAAGAATCAACATAAGGTAAAACCCAGAGCAGGATATTATATAGCGTGTTCTAAGCTTACCTTCATTTCAACCAAACTAGAATCCTTAAGTGCATCCAAAATGAGGGACGTATCCTCTGTCAGCTGACGCACCTGCAAAATCCAACGTCATCTGGCAACCTCTCGCGTGGCAATTCACTGACCTCAAAGTAAACACAGACCAAATTACATGCAAGGCTCTCTGCCAAAAGAATTGCAGCACTATGAAACGGCCTGAGTTCCATGTCCACAATTGTATGAGACATGCAACAAACCCTGACCCAGCTACATCTGTGCGGATCTCAACTTCTGCACAGACCTTCCAATTGAGATTATATATGCCCATTCACACCTGGGACCAGCCGGGGAGAAAATAACCTACAGAATGGAATTGCCCAGAGACATCAACAAAAGTAATTCTCTTACAAAATAGAACTTCCCAATTGAAATCTTATTATTTAAGTGAAGAAAGCACTGTGTTCATATGTCAGATACCATTATAATATTTTGAACTGCATGAAAGCAACTTATTTGTACTGTATTTATATGCAACTTGGAGAAACAATTTCGTATACAAATTTAGAAGGCAAAGGCAATGAGGACCTCCCTATTCATTACACAATGAATCACTTGTTTCAATAACAAAAAAAAACCAATGAAACAACGCACAGGTTCCGTGGTATCCAATGATGCTCTATCTACAGAGCTATAAGCAAATCCTGCTGCATAGATTCAAGATAGGGAAGTGTTTCTCAATTATGCAAAGAACTCAAATAAGAAGACGAAGATAGAGCACAACAATGACAGTGCAAAGGAGATTTGTGTGGAAAATGAACTCACCCTATTAAAATTGGCAATGACATTGACAGGTATGAACCCATTGGCGTCCATCTTCGATCGCAAAAATATATCTTTGCAAAGATTGTCCATACTGCATCATAACCATATCCACGTCAGGACGGCAAATTCTAGAGATCTACCAAAAACACGATAAACACACAAGAAAGGAAAACAATTGCAAGCTGGATATGTACCACGGCAATATTACCAGGCCACTCAAAAAACTACGTCAGAGTAGGCTATTACAAACGAACCTGAAATAATATTCGATTTGCTTAACCAGCAAGATGCGAAGAGGAGGGCTTGAGCCTGGCCCTACCCCTCCAGTCGCTCCAGCAGGAAAATATCCATGCCCGGCGTTCGCACTGCCTGCTGGCACATAATACGTATTTGCTGAAGCACCTACCATTTTACAATCCCATATTCTTTCAGCCGTGACTAGAAAACTAAGTTTTTTTTCAAACCATACAAGACAATCTCCATTGACAAAAACCTTTGAAAAGATGACTGAGTTAATAGAAAATAATCGAACAAGCTGTTGCAGTTCATCATAGTGCGGTTCAACGATGCACTAAAGAAACAAAACCCAAGCACAAACTTCATTCCTTTCAAAGAACTTGCAACACATGATTACGAACTCAGATTTCAAGAAAAAATCCACCAATAGTCTAAAGACACCATGAACAGATTCGGAACTGTCTCTCTCAACATCCAACGTTAGATAACACTGCAACATCAATTGTAGCGGTAAGGATCGAGTATTTCCTATCAGCTACGCGCTGTATGATTTGAAGGATAAACAATGAAAAAGTGGCCACTTGTGAGATAGTTCACATGTAGACGACTAAATGTAACTCGAGGAAGTTTATCTCATCTATCTTTTTGAAGTGAACCAGTCGTACTTCGCTTTCAAAGTCTTGTTCATTCTTAATTAAACAGTTGATAACTCAACTCAAAAGGTTCAAGCTCTTCTTATAAGATAGTTCACTTATATCCACCAGAAAACCGAAACCATAGTCCAAGCCTCATTGCAAATCCCTCTCTGTATCACTAAAACCCTACTCTGTACCACGACAGTATCAATAAGAGACTGGTACTAGAACAGTATTGCCACAAACTACATCCAAATAAGAAGCAGTCAGGGTAGGTACATGAAAATCACACCTGCTGGATTTCCAAAATCCGACATGCCGTTGTTGTTATACATGTTTCTGTTGGAATAATTTCTGTTGGTGCCAGTTCGAGGAGCCATATTAGAACCATTGTTCATACGAAATCCTCGCTGATTCCATCCATGATTGTTTGACCGAACCTGGTCCCTTCCGTTCCGGTGCCGTCCAAAACCACCATTATCCTGACCACCTCTCCAAAAACCACCTCGACCTCTTTCGTTGTTACCACCACCGTTCCCTGGTACATGCTTTACACCAGCTTCACTACCACCGGTTGATGGAACTGGTGTAGGCTCCGCCGTCAACGTGTTACTCCCAGGGCCTTCTTCTGACGTGGCAACATCCGCAGACGAACTAGGCGTCATCGAAGCACCAGTCTTATGTGGAGGCTGCTGCTCGGCATGATGCGTTCTCCTGTTGCCTTTTGGCTTCATGCCTTGACTAGTCGATTGGTCCACAATGCTGGCACTTGATACCCTTCGTCCTATTGAAATTGCCTGCAACAGGACACACCCTTACAAATTGTAAACCTGAAGTAGTCACCTCCACTCATACCTCCTTAAAATGAGCTCTACAATATAATCATGATATATCCTACATCGTAGCCACAGTATCATTGGCTGTTATACATTCAAATTATGTCAAAGTTCTTATTTTAGAAGTCGGATAAAAGAGGTCAAGGTATAGTCGATGACGGTGGAGAAAAAAACTGAGCATAACGCTAAACCCTGGCTCAAAATCATCATGCGTGAATCATAGAGAGATCCTCATATGAACAGAATCATAGAACCAGACAAAAAAGACACACCGATGAGCTGTACTATATAACTATGGAATATCCTACATGGTAGCCACAGTATCATTGGCTGTCATACATTCAAACCATGTCAAAATTCTTATTTTAAAAGTCGGATAAAAGAGGTCAAGGTATAGTCGATGACGGTGGAGAAGAAAAAGGAGCATAACGCTAAACCCTGGCTGGAAATCATCATGCGTGAATCATAGAGAGATGCTCATGTGAATAGAATCATGATACCAGACAAAAAGAGATACCGTCACTCTTGCTAAATTCGGTCGAATTTAAATCTATATAAGGCGAAGAGGTTCGGTGTCCTAAAACCCTACAGAAAAAAAACTTTCACTGGCTGGAGAAATATGCAAGCCACTTGACCAAGGATGACACGACCAAAAACTCCGCAGTAACGTGGTGCCAAGGAAGAAACGCCTTAAACATTTGTTGGATAATGTGACCTTTCGGGGTTAGAAAATGTAGATGTACACAAACCTGTTGATGAGAGGTTGTTGCATTGACCCCTGGAGTCGATTGGTTTTTTAAAGGTTGCTCCGAAGAAGAAGGCACCGTCACCGACGACTTCGAGTGGCGTGCATCCCCTAACGTCGGCCACGTCACAGCGCCCATGACAGGCCCTGTTGCAGGCGTTTTACCAAGTGTGCTACTGGCATTCTTCCAAGCAGGTTTCGAAGGTTTCACGACAGGATCTCCGCCACCAGATTGCCCTAACTCGCCCTTGGTCGTCCAACTCTCCGCCTCCGCGTGCTGCTGCTGCGGCTGCGGTTGCGACTGTTCGCCTCCTTCAGGCGAAAGTTTCTCAATTCTCGACGAAGAGGCTGCAGGTTCGTCCATGCTCTTTGGCGCGGACGATTCTCCCCTAGACTTGTCAGAATTCAGCTGCTTTGGGATGGAAACAGAGTGCGGCACCTCAGCTGACGGCGCGGCGTCACTGTCTGGAACAGGTTGTGGAGGTGCCTCACCTCGCACTACTTGCGACCACGCGCCCTTGACGCTCCCCGTCGTCGTTGTCGGCCCCCCACGAGGATTCTTGCCGTGGCCGTGACTAGCAGTAGCCGCGGCGGCAGAGGGCGCAGGGGCCGTGTCCGACACCACCGCCATGCCTGGCCCCCGCCCAGACCGCCGTCGCCTTTACAGAGCCCGTGTCAAGATGGCCAGCGGAGGAACTACCGAGGGGGTTTAGAAAAGGGGGACAATTCAGTACAAAAGCAAGGCAGCGGAGACTAGTGGAGAGAAGATGTCATGCTTGTGTGCGAGATGAAGACCACCGTGCGGAGGAGCTGGAGTGAAGGAAGGCGCGGCAGCAGCGGTAGCGGCACGGCCATCATCGGGTCGACGCGGAAAAAGGAACCCCAAACCCTAACGACGGACCTCAAGGGAGCCTCCTGCGAGGGTGACGACTGACGACGATGGTGAGCTAAACTAGGGCTGCGGAGCTCAAGGGGGGCTGTGAAGGCTCATCCCCTTCATCCTCACAAACGCCGACGAACGAAGTCCCCCCACCGTCGTCGTCTTCGTCGACGATGACGACGGATGATAGCGACGATGGCGACGAAGATGGCGACGATGGCGACGATGATGGCGACGATGTCGACGATGGCGACGAAAGGACTTTGGACGGGTTGCCCTATTTAGGGTTTCGTGTTGACAGAGACAAATGGAAATCCGTGACCGGAAAGCTCGCTTTAGGAATATTTGTTTTATTGTAAGTTTAATGCCCGATGATATAAGCATTATCCTCATTGGAAGGAAATGGATGAGCACGATCTGTATAATACGGATGAATATGATCTGTATAAAATAGATGGATGTAATGTGTATGAAATGGATGAATGTGACATGAATAAAATGGATGATATATGATTTGTAAAACTGGATGAATACGGTTTGTAAAACTGGATGAATATGGTTTGTAAAACTGGATGAATATGGTTTGTAAAACTGGATGAATATGGTTTGTAAAACTGGATGAATATGGTTTGTAAAACTGGATGAATATGGTTTGTAAAACTGGATGAATATGGTTTGTAAAACTGGATGAATATGGTTTGTAAAACTGGATGAATATGGTTTGTAAAACTGGATGAATATGGTTTGTAAAACTGGATGAATATGGTTTGTAAAACTGGATGAATATGGTTTGTAAAACTGGATGAATATGGTTTGTAAAACTGGATGAATATGGTTTGTAAAACTGGATGAATATGGTTTGTAAAAATGGATGGTGATTTGTAAATTGGATGAATAATGTATAAGTTTGATAATGCAAAGGCAATTTGTGGAAAAAAACCCCTTGTGTACTGTTTTTAAAAGTCCTCATTTTTCAGAACAATTTGCCACTCAAATGAATAGGAGTTTTCCTTTTGGTGATTTGTGATGAGAGGAGTTTCTTTTTACATATGAAAAATTGTATGCTCTCTTGGAAAGACTTGTGTTTAACCCTTAGAGGACGAGGCGGACTAAAATCATCCGTAGGGAATGGTCGTAGCTCGACCAGCCCACGGTGATCCGCCCGTCTTTTAAGGGTCAAAGTAGAATTCTTTATAGAAATGAGCAATGATTTTTAGTTAGTACTTTGGGTTTTGAGAAAGGGAATCCATGAACAAAGGCCCCCAAATTTCCAAGATGGTTGCAAAATTGAGCACAATATGATGTTAATTATAAACATGGGCATATCCACAAGATCATTGATGCTTACTATTTGGCAAGTCAATAGGGCAAAGATGGTTTGCCTATTTGAACCATGAGATAATAGTTGTTTTGCATCAGTTGTGTTGTAGGATGTGTGAGAGTGCCTTAGCTTAAGAATGAAAAACAAACAACAATTGGCCAGCAATGGGTAGCAAGTGACAAAAGAAAATATGGGGATCTTTGCACAACACAAGGATTTTTTTTTCAAAACATCGGTTGTGCAAACATGGGAAGATTTATGTTTCTCAAAATCAAGAGACTTTTAGATGTTTGAAGACATATTTTGAAACTACATGAATTGTCAAAACTAAATTAGTTATGACGAGATTGTTTTGATTGAAATAAATGGCCTTTTTAGATAATTGTAAAGCATATAAAAATACACATAGGTACAAAGGCATGTGAGTTTTTAAACCTTTGCCATTCCCATTAAAATTTTAAAAAACTTGAATTGAAAAAACAATTGTTGGTGTTGTGGTTTGTGCCAAAGAAGTGGTAACACCTCATTTTTTTGACAAAATCATTTGGTGCATCTATTACCTATTTTTTGAGTTATCCTTCTTTTTTGCATCATAAATATTAAATTTGATCGTTTTTTCCTATTTACAATAATAAAGAAGTTTTAGTATACCATATTAGAAACATGAAAGTATCCAAATTCCAAGGCAAATACTAGCAAGATTCCGTCATCAAAAAGCTAGAACCACCTCTATCATACATTCAATTGCCTTTATTGACTACCAATGTCATCCATTCATAATGAAAAAAAAAAATAGAGTAGTAAATGACCCTCAATTCATCTTTAATATGATTTCCAAATACTCATATGTAAATCTCATACACTTCTTTCACCTTTGTTAATAATTGTAATTTGGTGGATGTGAGTGAGATGGATTTTCCTCTGAGAAGTTTGGTTACAAAAAAGAACACAAATAAGGCCACTTGTATATAATAAGCAAATTGATTTTACTTACTTGCAAAAAAAAGGCTTTTTTTTAACAAGTTTTTAAACCAATTTTTTACATGCGTGCACACAAATATTGCTCTTAATTTAATAATGATTGTACTTTTCTAAAAATCTAGGTGGTTTTTCTATGGTAAATCCAAGTTTCAACTAGTTTTTTGCCATTCCGTTTGGATTACCTTGAATTGTTTTTTGGATCTTTCTGCTCATTGATATCAAATAACTTTACAGAAAAGGACTTGGTGATAACTCCACACTAGGTATGTCAATGACAATAGGCTTGTGATAGGGTTTGTGATAAGATTTGTGTTAGTCTAGGTACATGTCATAATACTGTAGCACTT
The DNA here is from genome assembly GCA_963920765.1 of Ulota crispa. Lineage (NCBI taxonomy): Eukaryota > Viridiplantae > Streptophyta > Bryopsida > Orthotrichales > Orthotrichaceae > Ulota > Ulota crispa. The sequence continues at coordinate 24,978,426 of OY987243.1, read as the reverse complement.
TATGAATGATGCTTTATAAGTCATTGGAATATCCAAAAAGCATGTATGATGATACATCGTAGCACATGATACTTTTTTTGATGTCTATGCATATGCAAGCTCATTTGTTAGCTTGAAATAGAATATACATTTCATCACTCATTGTTTTTTCCTTCAAGATGTTTTCTATAGATGATACCATAAATAGAAATGTAATATCAATATGCGTTGATTTATTCCATTGCAGAGCGTAATTCATTAGTGCAATTACTTATATCACTGAAGAGAATCAAAAAAGGGCCGTCAAATTTATAGACAAAAATATCACAACATCATTTAATCCCTAAAGGACCAAGTCCTTTTTTCTGCCAAAATCATTGGAAACTGTCTCTTCAAAGGGATGAGTAAGAAGGTAGTTTTTTTTTTGTTTGGAAATCCAACCTCAAGATCTTGCCTTAAACTAGAAGAGGTACTTGTGGGAAAAAAATTAGGTCATTCTAGATGGAGAGGAGGGAGATCTTTACATCTAAAGTGCCTTTTTCCTTGGTGCACATAAATTTCAAAAGCCTTTGACCACTCTTATATGAAAAAAATTGCTCTACCCAAAGTTGTGCTTTTATTTCTCCATGTAGGAGATCAAGTTAGATATATGTGGGAGAACATTCAAATCAATTGGAACTATACAACCCATGGGAAAAAAATAGTAAGTAATAAGAAGTAGAGAATGAGTCAAATCATTAAATTGTTCATGTAATTATTGAAATGAAAAAAAACGTCTCAATGGTTACAATGTTGTAATAAACTATCTATTTCCTTTGATTTAATTTCTCTCTAGAATATCTAAAATTGAGTAAAATAAAAGACTTTAAAGTTTATTTTAGAGTAGAGAATCCATAACTACCCCCAAACAAAAACTCCTAATAACTTTCATCTCATTGATTGAAATGAAATGACCCAAAGCTTTCCATGTATAAAAAAAATCTAAAGAATCAATCCCAAATTTTTATTTTTTGAAATTGTAATTTTTAAAGAAGTATTTTGGGCTGCCCAACCTACCCCTCCACCCCTAGTTTTGATAAATTCTTGCATAACTTCTTTGTCAAATGTCAAAATGAAGAAATAATTAGATGCCCATGTAGATCTTTGAATTCCCCACCTTCAATAAAAGTTTCAAAAAATCACACCCAGTAACTTATCTAAAGGTACATGCTTGAAATCCCATTTGTCCCCCAAAGGGACAATAGTCCTTTAGGGGTTAAGCTTGAAAATATAATTGTAATGTACAATTTATATTGAGTTTTATTAACAAAAACAATGCTCATTTCTTTAATGATTTAATGAAAGAGCTCACTTTAATTTATGAAATAGATAATCTGTTAACCAATTTCTATCACTAGCAAATAGCTAGCCTTGAATAAAGAGGTATCAAATCAATGAACATATGTTGTACAAAACCACAAACCACTAGACAATTGATTTACCAAATCAAATATTGCTTTATGAGCTTATTGTAAAACCTTTGAAGTTCAACAAACCAAATCTCATTTGCTCTTGTTTATGACATTGTAGCCATCTTTGTCATTGAATCTAAGATTTATTACAATGTAGAAGTATTCCAATGAAAAACACACAAAGTGATCATATGCACTCCCACATAGAATAATGTTTGTTACAAATTGGCCAATGTGAGTTAGCACCTTTACTTTAGTTTTATACATGCAAGTAGTGACAATATGTAACAAAAAAAGTTAGAAAAAACTTCTTGAATTTTTCTTTGTGATTTTTTGTTACAATATTCTTACGTTTTTTGAATTACTGAAATCAATTCTTGAGCTTGGATTCTTACATTTTTTTAAACCTCAGTATCCTATTGACTTCATTCTTCTTTAGATACCTTGTCCATACCAACTTTCTTGTTGTACAATGAATGTTTGAAGAATAGTAAGCTCACATTAATTTCTGAAAAAAAATAATACTTCATGGTGGCAGAACTTACTTTAGTGAGAGGATTTAAGTACCCAAAAAAAGTTGTTGCAAAATAGTAGCTGTCACCTATGATTAAACAATGCATTTCATTATTGTTTTTTTATTCATATGTGGTTTTACTTCAAGATAACATTTTGTCAAATAGAATGACGTTGAAAATGTTAATCTAATGATTTTGAATGAAGATTTTTACATAATATGACAATTTCATACTCACGGACATTTGTGAATTATTAATATTGACAAAACCAAATTTGAAAGAATTTGACAAAAAAGAAGCTTTGGATTTCACATGATATAATTCTAGTATCCAATACTAATCAAAACCTTAATGAGTTGTTTATTTGATTTTGATTTGCATAGAAATATATTGTTTCTAATGCATTTTAATTACAAAAATTTGTAATAAATGAGCCGTACAAACACTTTCATTCGAGGTGCTTAGATAGAAAATTAAATCTATCTAAATCACGTAAGGTCAAATTTAAAACATGAATATGAAATTTGAATATGCATGTACAATACTGGTTTCAAACAAACAGGGAGGTCATTGTTAAAAGATAAATAAACATCAAATTTGAATTTACAAGTTTTTGTAATACCTAATGAAAACTGATATTATTAAAAGTGTAGGTTTGCTCAATGTGAACTTGGATACTATTTCTAATATAAACAACAATTATTCATATTCATAAATATACAAACCAGAACTTTCTACCACAATGTAATATTTTGTTAACCCTAAGTGCCCAGCCAATGGGTTCATGTCGTTGGAGATTAAAATAAAAAAAAATCATAGTTCAAGATTGGCTCCTACCATGGGTTGAACTATGCACACTTGTAGCAGAGTGGGGTACTGAAGTATTGTGAGTGGGGGCACTGGTAGAGTAAGTGGTTGTATGTGGAATTTGGTTCAAGGCAACATGGGTCTCGCGTTTTGGGCCTGCAGTTCCAACCGGGACCACTTGGTAAAGCCGGTCACTTAACGTTGGGTTTGTTTTCGTGCCAGATGAGAGGATTTGGGGTGCGGCGCGATTGGTCCTTTTTGATTCTACATGTAGCACTCAAAATCGTGAACAAGGAGTCTTAGCCCAACACTGCCAAAGGCAGCCCCTTTTGGGGGTAGTACTGGCTTGGTCCTATCTTCCAGAAAATTTAGTGTGAAGAGTTTATAATGCAGAACTCCTCCTAGCTCAAGACTTGGTTTTTTTTGTCATACAACATTACTAGAATCCAATGCGATTTGCATTCTACATTTATCTACCTTTGCAATGTCATGTGTTGTGTTGGAGCATTATTCTTCACCCAAGTACATACTACATTGGGAGACTTTGTCTTAGCATCAAAATCTCTTTCATACAATAATTTTATCTCCTTGATAGAAGTTCTTTTGGACCGTATCTGGAAGTGGGTTCACACCAAAGATGAACAGTGAGCTACATCCTACAAACAAAGGTGGTAAGCAATCAAGATTTAGACGGTGTGAAGCATGTCAAACTCCGTCTTTTATTCACCTTTGTTGGAGTAGGTCCAGCCCAATGAGGATGGCCACTTTGTTCACGGAAACACTTAGCTCTTGCTGGTAGGTTACTGTCATGAGGCAGGGAATCTTGGCCATGTGGAACCACAACACAAAATGTAGATTTGCAACGAGCAAGACGCGTTGCACTGCGTATAGAGCCATGTAAGGCAAAACAACCTTGCATGCCAGTAGGTTGGCAATGCGTTTGCTTCTATGATGATTGCATTTGTGGTTACAAACTTCTAGAGAGCGTTTGCAAATCATGAAGAAGGTAGAGGTCTCGCCATTTTTACACTATAGCTAAACATGCGAGGAAAATGTCAGATGGCTCTAGCAACTGGGACGGTAGCTTAATAATAATAATGTATGCTGGCAAGCAGTACAAAGGGAGAGGTCAAGGAGGGGAGCTAGAGTGTCAATGACCCCGTACCCTGACTACCCTCAAACCAATGACCATTTGCATGCAAGGTGAACCTGAACTTCATTCAAAAGTGCTCATGTTAGTATATCTCATCTTATCCTAAGTAGATTTCCAATTATATACTAAAGTGAGACAATATAAAGTAAAATTCCTTCTCTACTATTGGTCTTTGAGTCATTTAACTAAAAATAACTCTAAGGTAAAAGCTACTCTTTATTATTGGTCCATGGAATCCTTTTACTAAAGTAAACTCCAATGGACTTTAGCTAACTAACACTCCTATATGGTTGCTGCCTCATCAAAAACTTATCCGATAAAACTTTGTTAATCAAGTACAAAACACCAGGTGAAGAAAAAAGAGTACAACACCTCATACAAACTACAATCTAATCAAATTTCACACATATTTACCACATACCATGATTTGCATCACGACAACAGTGAATGGCTAGCCAGTTTGAAGTAATCAATCCTCATTGTTGTCCTAAATCAAGTTATACGATCACTTTTGCCAGATCTAACTCTACTGTCTACAACATGAATTTTAATGGCAGACCCTCCTCCCGTGCTCCCTTGCTCTGTTCACGAGCTGGACGCTCAAGGGTTAACTAATTAATTTACAAAAACACTTTGAGCACTTGTATACATACGTTCTCAACAAACAATTGAATTGTAACTTGATATTTTTCTTAAAACAAGCTATATCAAGTTGTGAGAATAAGAACTTTCAAAAATTACAAGTAGCATAGTAACTAAGTCCCGAACTAAGTGCTGACCATTTCATCATATTTTCATTGTTTATTGAGGATAATGGTACATACCTTTCCTCTTTTTTACTATAATCCACATGCATGTACACTAAAATATTCACAATGCACAATTCTTTGGATTACACAATTTTTATTAGCACTTAATTTCAAACAATGTACAATTTTACATAGATACATAAGTTACACTACAATAAAGATGTTATTTTTTCAAAATAATTCAATAACGTAGAATATCAATTGTATTGTAGGTTTTCCAAAACCATAAATTTAAAATACATATTGAATATGTTATTCTTGAAATAATGTCAAACCTATTCTAATCCATCTCCATTTGGAAAATGAAATTGCCCTACCATGCCGTTTTTGTATTCAAATTACTCTAATCTGTATTTTAAGCTATTATTTCTACAAGATTTCAACAATCACAAAAGAAAAGTTAATATACATATCATCCACGTGACCACCAATTTTACAAAAATAATTGAAAGTTGGGTTTTTTTTTTAAACAACTTGACAAAGCGATGCTACCCCTTGAATCACCCAAAAATCGGGGATTGTCATTGGGTCAACTTTGAGACTTAGGTTCAATATATAATTGGATGATGCTCCTGTAGTTGTTAAAACCCCTGCTCTTACATGGGTTTTATAGAGAGGACATTGAAATTCTTCCTTTGGTGGTGTATAATTAATTTTGGGTATAAAGTGGATAACTGGAAGTTTAGCAGTCATTTCACCTGCCAAATTTTAAATGAAAATTTGTTAATAAATTTAAAAGGAAAAGTATATATTAAAAAAATTGTTATAGATGTTGTAAATAAATAATATCCATGTAGTTATTAAAGGGAAGTTTTTATAGAAATTAAAACCTGGTAATGCAGTTGCTAAAAAATGATCAGTGCGGTTCCATCTAGCCCCATCAAGGAAAAGACCAGTTATATAAATTCCATTTTCTGGGGGTTCTGTTATTTGGCTTTCATCATCAATAAATAACACAGCAAAACTAAAGTTTAAAGTGTCAATGGGTATTTGATATTTTCTAGCGTGTGTTTGTAAAGCTCCGGTCATAAATCCCTGAGATGTCATAATATTTTCTTAACAAATATAATGTTATTCAAAATAATGTTTAATTGTTATGTCATAATTGAATATGTAAAAACACAAAAATCTTAAATTTTAAATTAAAAGCCTATATGTATATTGATGCATGGATTTATTATTTAACCCTTAAACGCGCAAGGGGTAAGGGCAAAACATAGATGTATTATAAAACAATACTTATGTAATTTTGATAAAGTTTGCTTCAAAAAAGAAAACAAGAATCATGATGTTTAGTAATGACTCATATAATTAAACATTTAGAAAAAGTTTGGATTTTTATTTAATGAATTTAGAAGCATTTACCAATTAATATTCACCAAAATTACAAATTTTACTTTTAGATTTTAAAATAAGGTTTGGTTGGTTAAAAACAGGCATTCTATCATAAACTTCAAAAATGCAATCTTTTTGAAGGAGAGAACTTCATTAGTTTCCCAAAATAGTAAATTTTACAACATTAGCAAATATTGAAGTGTTTGTCTTTGAAAATTCTCCTTGACGGAGTTTAACTTGAATTGACATTATTCAAGTTGGGTTGGAAAGTAGACTTGATTTCCTATTACAAAAAAAAAGATTTTTTTAAGTTTTTTTTTCATCTTGGGCTGCCCGCAAAAAATAGGCAGCGATCAAAAAATGGTCAATTGAGCGCTTAGGGGTTAAAGAAAGATTCTTTTCATGTTCCATTTAGTATAATCTAGAGGCTTACAAAATTTTGAAATGTTAAATTTAAAAAAGGTTGCAAATTAAAAACTAAGTTTTAAAGATAAATGTATATGAATAAAAGGTTGGTCATTCATATCTGTAGATGATTGAAAATCAAAGATAAATACTACATTTGTATGAATCATTTTTAGGATTTGATGTTTTTTTTCATATGGTGTATTCTTTACATTTTGAATCTTGTTAATGCATTTCAAAAAATCAACCCTTTCTGTTTGTTGGGGTTGAATTTAGTAGTAACATATTTCTATAGAGCAATGAAATCTTCAATATAATAACCACACTCAAAAATTTAGCTCTTGACCATCAACCAGCAAAAATTCTACATTTTTTAAACTACACTGTCTTTAGATAGTTTGGTATCTAGTAAAATCCCAATATGCAATATGTTATTGACTCAGTAAACTACAAATAACATATGGAGTTATGAACAAACTATATTTTAGCTTTCTAACAGTTGTCAAACTATTTGAAGATGGCCAACTTCTACATTTTGAAGGGGCAAGCAATCAATGCCCAAATTCAGTTTTCTTTTTCAATTGATTTATGTAATTTTACAGTATACATTTATTAGCAGTGTTCTTGAAATTTAATTCCAAAAGTAACATTTGCGTTATGCTTCCATACATCTAATATGCTCTAAAATACCATAAATTCATGTGTTTGAAAATGACGAAATCCAATTGATTTTGTTAAAGCCAATAACATACAACACATATATGGGCTTGAACTACATACTTTTGATGTTTGCAAAGAATATAATTTTTTTTATTTTAAATTAATTAAACTGAACAAAGAATGCACTCCATATGACTTATTTTTAAATTGTTTAAATAGTGTAAGCCTTCCGCTAAACCTTTTGAACCTTTTGGTTCTTTTTCTTTTTCTTTTTCTTTTTTGCACAATTGTTCTTATCATTATTAGTATTACTATTATTTATATACTGTACTTTTTGTTTGGGTGAATTTTTAAAAAATTAGATTTAAATTTCCCAATCATATCAAAATTCAATTCATTACTTGAGGGAAATAAAATCCGGGAAGCCAAAAGGATTTGGGTTCTCCGGTTCTAATCCAAGTCAGCATCATATTCATTCGTTTGTGATAATCTATCATCCATGATGCCAAAGGCTTGAGAGATGGATATGCAACTGCCGTCCACAATTCTGGAACCTAAAATAAATAGAAACCAAAAAAAATGTTTATTTAAAAATATCATTGTGTTTAGTATCTTACATGAAATGCAGTTTTTGATTTATTTAATGCAGCTGAGAAGAAAATAAATCCAAAAACAACCGCAAAAAAGCACTATGACAAATATGAGGAGTTTTTTTTATTGTAGTAACAATGATAAAGTAAAAATATACCAAGGTTATAGCAAAAATGTTGGCAATATTTGAAAGACTATATTTAAATCAAATCTATAAGATTGTATTTTAGTTCTAATGAAAAAACAAAACAAGGTCCTGTACTTTGATTTTTCTTTGCCTATATAAAAGAAATTTATTTCTCTAGAATTATGTAATTGGTTGACTTGACTCCAATCATTGACATATCCCGCATCTCCTTTTCTTTAGGGTGAGTAGATTGTTAGTTTTGTAGGTAGGACTTTTACCTAAAGGTTTTGTAATAGTTTCTTTGAGGATACCTATTATATACTCTTCATACCCAAAGAATGATGAATTAATTCACATCAATTATGTGATTTCTGCGATTGATGAGCATTAGAGCGTCTCCACTTGTATTTACCAAGTTTTATGCTAAAAGTTCACATCTATTTTTGGGAAGGCCTAAAAAATCTTGTCCCCCATCCTTGCTCACCAAATGCGTTTCATAAGTAATTGATTAATCAATCAAGCAAAATAGAATATGGGATGAAGTCTACTAAACTTAAGGTGAATAGTATTTTCAAGGGTCATTATTTGACAAGTTAGGATTGAGTGACATTAACCCCTCATAGCCTAAGGGGATGGAAAGCGTCCTTTAGCAGTTCATCACTCCTACTTTTAAGTGTTGTAACTTTGCATTTATTATCCAAATTCAATAAAATTTGTTGGTAAAGTTGCTCATACTAGTCTAGTTTTATGATAAATTTCTCAAATCAATCTAAAATGTATTGAGTTTGTGAAAGCCATTCAAAGTTCATAAAGTCAATTTGAATTCACCACTTTGCATTGTGATGGCTACAACTTTGGGGGCTTGTATTTTTTTCATGAAATGTTTGTTTCTGATACAATTTGCCAAGTTTTGTTCCCCTTAAAGTCTAGTAGCTGTGGTAAGCTTTTTATGTCAATTCAAGGTTTCTTGAATGTTTGGGAGCAACTCAAAATTCAAAATTCACATATTTTTGCATTACAATGAACTTTGGTGGCTTATGACTTCTTCATAGAAACTTTGTTTTCAATACTTGTTACTAGGAATTTTACACATACTAGTCTAGTTATTACAGGTAGTCAAAATTTCATATCAATCCAAGAAGTTATGAGTGAATGAGAAGCATTTTAGTAGAGGAAGGTTTAGCCATAGATGTGATTTTTTGCTACTTTTTTCACTGTTTTTTGACATTTCAAAACAATTTTGCAAACAAAATGAGTATGTTGATTGATATTATCTTTCACCAATGTGTTTGTGTATTGGTTTGAATCACTTTACATTTTGATTTTTTTTTAGTTAAGTGGGTTTAGAAATCTAATTTCACCTCCAAATGAGTTTTTAGGAAAATTTGAGCATCTTTTATTAGCACTAAAACATCATAATCTTCCAATCTATGTGGTCAAATGACCCCAAATTTGATCTATCCATTTACAACATGCACACTACAAGATTGCATGGTTGAGATTTTCTTACTCCACTGACATTTAGACTTACAACACTTGAAAAACAAGGGTGCTTTTTAGGCCTCTTTGGACTTTAGGCAAAGAGGGGTTAAAGTATTATAAGGGGCGTGGAACACTTATCTTCCAAGTATGGTAAGTATCTGACACTTAGCTCACAAGGATGGAGATGTTCTTGGTTACAACTAGTAGGACTGAAAACTTTATTGTTATTGTTTTAGAGTTGTGATCTTTAGGAAATTATTTAAAGTAGTCAATGAACTCAATTTTTGCACTTTGATCGATTATTCACCTTGAACTTCAAAAATTTATTATCAGCTATGATTTTATGTGTGATATATTCTTTGTGATTGTATTGAATCTTTAACATGTGTTCACATAATAATAACAAATGTTTCATTTATTTCAAATTGTTTTAAAATCTATTTGAACTCTTTCAAAAATTTGTATATAAACATTATACAATACAAGAATATGGTTGAAATTGTGGATTTGTATACGTAATTGACTTGGACCTGGTTTGACAAAAAATTGTTAAACATGCTTTCTAACTCAGCAGACATTACAACAAGTCCTTTAATTGCTCGTTGCAATTCATCTAATGTAAATACCATAACTTTCAAAAGTTTATTAAATCTTTCACATTCCTGCATCAATGAAATCAATGATAACCAAATTAGTTGGTAGAAAATATTTTGAAAATAGTTGATGCACAAAAGTTTGAAATGACACATACCCAAATAATAATGTACGTAGCTACATCGTCGATTTGTATAAATGAGTAAGATACATTTCTTTTAAGACTAATATAACTAAAACATGTGGATGTTGAAGATTCCTAACTATTGCAACTGGTTTAGGAAACAATTTTGAACTAAATTCAATAATAAAAAAGGAAAGTAAAAGCTTGGTCGATCATGTTAATTAGAGTATACATTAGTTTCCATTTTGATGGAGAAATGATTTATACAAGAGCAACACAACCTTACCAAAAGAAAACATATTTGCATTTTAGAAACCGTAATTTCTTTGTTACCTAGCTAAAGTTGGACTACAAAAAGTCCAAAAATCATAATCCAAATGTAAAACATTTGCAGACCTGCCAATATTTTGCATAAGTTACATGTAACGTATTGAGAAATTTATGCAAAATATTTAGATATCTAAAGCATAAATTTGACACAAATTTTGGTGTCATTTGGGATCTTTGATATCCTACATCATTTGAATTCTTTTGAAGCTATTTTCTATTGCACTGAACAAGATTCATAAATACTACCACTTTGAAACAACCAAAAAACCAAAAATGTGTTCTTAATTTCCAAAATTCTGTAAATCAAGGTTACTTTTTTTTAAAATTACAAAAAATAATCAAGACATTTCAAATTCCAGAAAGGTGGCATTTTTGACACTCAAATTTTTTTTTACAGTTCCAACAACAAAAATTCAAAAGAAGGTGCCTGCCAATCAGTTATACAAAAAAATGTCAAATTTTATAATGTACAAAGACCCCATGTCCTTGAATGCCACAAGATCTCCTTTGTGTGTGAATTCAAAATTACATGAGTTGTCCAAGTTCAGTTAAAACATAATGTACTACAAAAATTCTATATAGAACATTAGAAAAGAATTGTGTCATAAACAATTGGTTCACAACAATTGCAAATGTCCACAATGACTATACAATGACTATTAGTTGACTTAATTATAATTGTTGTAAGCATTTACAATTGTTGTGAACTAGTTGCTTATGGTATGTTTTTCTTCTAATGTAAATAATAACTCCACAATTTTAAATATGAATGAGTTGTTAACACTTGCACTAGAAGAAAAAACTGTCCTAAACGGCTGGTTCACGACGACTCAAATGTCCTAAACAACTATACAATGACTCAATTACAGTTGTTTAGGACAGTTGTAGCCATTGTGAACCACTCCTTTAGGACAAGATTTCTTCTAGTGTTGCAATGCCATGTATTTACCACTAGAGATTTATTAGGATTTTCATATGTTAAATAGAATGCAAAAGTATAAATTTTTAGTAAGTTTTTAATTTGTATTTATGATATCACAAAGATTGAAGATGTGATATTATAGAGGTATTAAAAATTTATAAGGATTTTCATATGTTAAATAGAATGCAATTTTTTTAAAGTAAGTCTTCAAATTGTATCTATAATATCACATAGACTAAAAACTAGATATGTGATATTACAGAGGTTAAAAATGTGATATTATGATTTTAGTAATATGATTAGTTGCTGACAATTGTTATGCTATGCATTCATCATTAGAATTTTATTAGGATTTTCATATGTTAGATTGAATGCAAAGTAAAAATTTCAAGATGCATCATAAAGTATGTGTGATATTACAGAGGTCCAAATGTGATTTTACAAAGGGCCTTGTGAGTTTTAGTAGTATGATGATGATGTGAATAATGAATACGAGGTGATTTTTGAAAAACCTGAAAGAGCACAACCATAAGGGAACTCATTTGACCATTTGCACCATAAACAGGTTCAATAAGTTCAATATCACTTGGGATTAGCCTTTCCGGTAAAGACAAAGCAATAGCTAAGGCCAATTCACCAACTACTTCATCCGGTTTTTTGCCTCCACTACTCCCACTTGCTCTTGGTTGAATGCTCAACACCACATTGGATATTTTATTACTCTCTTGAAGTTGGAAAGTGATTAATGCATTTTCATGCATTCCAAACACATCCGGGCCTTCACTATTGGGTAAAGACACAATGTATTCCACGTAATCACTATGTTGTCCTTCAACGGGGGACTTGTAAATACCGGACTCCGAAAATTTGTAGTTGTCTTCAAGGACAAGTGGGTCATAAAAATGTCTCAAGTTGCTCATAAGACATCGCCTATCTAAATCATCGGTGACTCGTCCTCCGTAATTGATTTCACCTATTGATTTGGGGATTGTATTAGTTTAACACAAAATTTGTAAAATATTTTATCATGTGCCAAATTTAACTATTTTGGCTTATTCAACATAAGTGATTATCTGAATTTTGCTTTGGTTTGTCAAAGATTAAAAAAAAACATTTGTAAAACATCAAGAAATGTATTCAAATTCAAAGATACATGCAAAACGTTGAACAATACATGTAAAATATTTGAAGATATACGTAAAAATTGAGAGATGTATGCAAAATATTGGGAGATATATGCAAAATGTTAGGAGTCTTGTGCAAAACACTAAAGATGTGTGCAAAACATTGAAAAATATATGCAAAACATTAGGAGATATATTTAAAATACTAAAAAATACATGAAAATCATTGGGGGACACATGCAAAACACTGAGAAATACATGCATATTTTTGGGTAATATACGCAAAATATTAAGCGATTTCCCAACATTTCTGGATATAAAGGTCCGTAATTACATGTCTAGTTGCAGCTAGTTAAAATGTCATTTTGATTGGATTTGAGGATTTTGTCAAAACAATCCATGCACAGAAAAAAAAATTAAGCTACAATTTTATATTGAATGTTGACATGATTTATTGACTAACTTCAAAGATGGAGTCAAACTAATTCATGTCAAAATCGGAAACAATGGTTTACGTGTTTGTACAAATGTCTCATATATGTTTAATTAGTTTACAAAATTCAACGTAGAAATATTGTTTATTTTGCAAGTTTGAATTGAGTTTTTATGAATTTTTTTATTTTATAACCTGTAACATATAATAGAGCTGACCAGGGGATATCGTCTTGTTCTTCTAAAAACATGAAAAGGGTTGAAAGAGCAACTTCTAAGTCACTATTGTTAAAATCGTATTTCACATTCCACCCTAATGGTCCAAACTTTCTTCGTTCTTGTATAACTGAAACAGCAAAAAAAAATAAAATAGCAACATTGATCAAAATTGAAATAATCACATAATAATTGACATATGCAAACGCTAAAAGTGTATCCCAAAAACCAACTAATTACAGCTTTTTGTTCACATTTGCCATACGAGATCTCAATTCTTATTGTGCTTACTATTAGAAAAAGGATAAGAAATAATGGTCTACAGTGCTATTAGCTAACACGTTATCCCAACTTTTAGTGTTTCTTAGTATTGATTTGTCAAACGAAATAAATTTGTGTTTTTTGAACTAAAAAGGACCAAATGAAATGTTCAATCAAACAATTGTTGATTTAAAATCTATTTCATTCTCCATGAAACCATGTTAACCCTTAAAGGCCCAAGTGGTCTCTCGGGGGTCAAGTGGGGTTTTGGGCATGTACTTACAGCTAAACTACTTTATGTGATTTTTTGAAACTTTTATGGAAGATGGGGGATTCAAAGATCTACTTGGGCATCTAATTTTTTCTTCATTCCGACATTATTGAAGAAGTTATGCATGAACAACTAAAAAACATGGGAGAAGTAGGCAGCCCAAAACAAACAAAAAATCTTTTTTTCTAAAATAAAATTTTGAAATTGGTTTTTTAGATTTTTGTATATGTGGGAAGCTTTGAATCATTCAATTCCAATTGATGAGATGAAAGTTATGAGAAGTTTTAGTTTGCGGGTAGATATAGGACTCTCAAACCTCCATTTCTTTTTCCCCTTGTAAACTTTGGTGCTTTACTTTTTTGAACTCTTTGTGTATTTGTTCTTAGATTTTTTTCCCCAAGTTGTAGTAGACTAAGATTCCTTGGTTTTCACCATTTGGATCAAAGTAATTCAGATTTCTAAATTTACATAAATCCTCCAATTTTGCCTAGTGTATATGCAAATTTCATGGCCTTACAGCATTGCAAGATTTTAAAAAGTATGATCCACAGCTCTAATTCATTTGAAAATTCTCCCACACTTACCTAACTTGGTCTTCTACATGGGAAAAGAAAACCTCAATTTTGCGTAGAGCAATTTTCTTGATATAGGAGTGGTCAAAGGCTTCTGAAATTTTTGGGCAACAAGGAAAAAAACTCTTTTTTTTACTTTAGATGTCAATATCTCATTGGTGTACATCTAGAATGAGCTGATTTTTGTCCTACAAATACCTCCCATAGTCTAAGACAAGACCGTACAATTGGATTTTAGGAAAAACTTGTTTTCCTACCTTTCTACTTATTCCCCAAAAGTGACAATTTTGAGGGACATTCACAAAAAAAAGGGCTTGGGCCTTTAGGGGTTAAATGAAAACTTGTTCGTTTTAAAAAATGACATTAGTTTTTAAAACATTGTAGCCACAACGATAGTTTTAAAGTCTAAAACATACAAATTTCATTTTTCAATTTCAATTCTCTTCGATTAAAAACTACATTATGTTTTATTTAACAACAACATAAAGTCATTAATTTGTTTATTTCTACAATGTGAACAATGCTACAACGAACAATTCCTGGAAACCACTTAAGCTTTAAACAACGATTGATTTTCCTATAAAGGTCTTTATATATAGTAAAAAATCCAGTTTTGTTTACCTGCATGAAAAAAGGATATACAAAACATTAACTTCTTCCAAGGCCTTAATTTTGTGCAACTTTCCAGATAAGCTGCACTTAAATTGGCATATGTATTTAACAAATTTGCTCTTACACCCTTTGGAGGCTCATTTGTGAGTTTGATTCCATTCTGCATGAGTGAAAAATATGATAATTGTATCAGTTCATACACAATTACTTATTTGTGTTAATTTGATTTTTTTTTCACGCTATACTAGATAGTTTAGTTTTATATTTTTTTATTACCACATGTTCTAGACAACATCTTTCTGATGAAATTACATGTTGCATGATCTTCCTAAGACCAAAAATGAAAAGCCTTAAAAACCTAAATAATCAAAAAAACATTTTCTATACAAAGAATTTAATTATTTTAATTATTTGAAAGTTTTGAACAATCCACAGAACAATTCAATGATTGTAGTATCACATCTCCAATCTCTACAATACTATAGAAAATTAGGAACTAGGAGATAGCCATTAAAGTTGAGGTTATGTTAACCCCTAAACGGCCCATCGGCCATCTCTGACCGTATGTACAATAGTATATACAGCCGTATTTGAGCAGCTATGAGGGCTTTCCAAAAAAAATTATGCACCCATCATCGTACAACCTTTCAATATGTATAGTTGTAACACTTAATTTCCAACTAATTCAAATTTTTGAATATTGATTGCGGCCGTATTTGGTACCGTATCTATAGAGCCCAAGGGCCCTTTAGGGGTTAAACAGGGTGCATATAGTGATACTAAGGAGGTCCATTTTATTGTTTCTCTTTGATTCACACTTTTTTGATTTTTAAAATTTTGTGATTTTGGGGAGGTTCATACTTCCATGATTTCACCTTTTTATTGTTATTACCAAATTGGTTTGAAAGATTGGTTACCAATAACCGGTTGTTGACTTTTCTACACTAATGTACAGCACTATCCCATTGGCAACGCGTCACCATTGCCACTACAAGTTGCAACTCATAACCTTCTTTCCTTTCAACTTTCTTCCTACACCCTTGAATCATGAAGATCAAAAGTTGTGATTGAAAAATGTACAACTAGTTATGTACAATAATTTATTCACCGCTAGCGCATCTCATCAGTTATCTAATATATAAATTCTAATGGCTAATGCTTACTGTAGCAAGCGCATGCTGCTAATCTTACTACTAAAATCACAAGGACCTTTTGCTCTTTATAATATTTCATGTTGCCTCCTGTAATATCACATGTCAACTTTTGTAACATCACATCTCCTATCTATGTGATAATATCACATAAATACAATTTAAAACCTTATTTAAAATTGTACTTTGCATTTTATTTAGAGAATTGATATGTGCACACCTAGGGTTTGATATATGCACACCTCCCACCGGTGTATTTTTTACCATCAAGAAATTGAACTTGAAGATTTTGAATGCAAATTTGGATTCAAAGACCTTGATTTAGTCTATAACCATAAGAATTGAACAACTCCCAGTGAAAAAGCTTAGCTAGGGGGAAAAACATTACTTTCACTTTTTGCTTGTAAAAAAAACTAAGCTTTTTCATTTGGTGTTATTTAGTGATTGTAATCTCCTTTAAAATTTTAGACAAAATCAAGGTCTCTAAGTCCAAATTTGAATTCAAAATTTCCAAATTCATCTTTTTGATGGTAAAAATATAATATTTATCCCATGGGGGTTGTGCATATACCAAACCCTAGGTGTGCATATATCAAACCCTAAGTGTGCATATATCAATTCCCTTTATTTGACATATGTAAATAGCGGCCATAATTCCTCTTGTTCATTTGTGGGGTGGGTTCTGTATTGCAATCCACGATTACTTGGGGCAAAATTGTGTAATTGGGGATCATGAATTCTTCATCCAATTTTTTCATTTGTGCTTTTGTTTCATCCAATTTTTTTTTGAATCCCGCCCATGGTTTACGTTGGACAATTGCCTCTCGTCGTCAAAAATTGCGGGAAACAAACAGCCTCCTCGTCGGGCTCCGCCCTCCTTGTCAACCCTTTATTTCCCACAATCCCCTCCTCCTCAAACATTGACCTAAGGTATGTGCACCCATATGCGTCAAACTAAGGGTTTTGAACATGATGAGTATCAATAAACAACTAGCAAATTATAGGATCCTATTAGGAACAAAAAATAATAATGAGTTTGCACTTTTGAATGTATTATTTGGATACTATGAGAATAAGTTGTGAATTTTTAACCCTTGAGCGCCCAGGCCATATTCACTCAAATCCATACCCTTGTGTACTTAGTCCAACAAAAATATTACCTAAGTAGAGTCAAATAGCTTGAATTTTTTTTTGAGTGGTAGTAGACACATGCGTGAAGGTACATGAAAAAGTACAAGTCCATGGACTTTACCATTAAGAAGAAGATAAGAGTCAAACATGGACATTTTTCAAAACTGAGCAACCACATAGTGGTTGCCGGGGTGCGCAGGGGGTTAAAGAGCAAACTGCCATTGTACCCATGACCACTATTAAGATTTCATGTTCACATGTTATACATCCTTGTCATTACATCTGTTTACTTCCAAAGATTTTCCAAGGTTTCAGATCTGACGGTTCTGGGGACAGCGTTGCTTATGGGTGCTCCTGCCTTATACAAGAATCCTAATAAAATTCTAAATGGTGAATGTGTAACCACCATACAGTACCTGAAGCACAGACACGGGAAACTTGGGCGACGGCAACGAAGTCAACCACAACCGGAAATCATCGTGAATCTCGAAGCGATCAGGCAAGAACCGTTCAATGATCCGTTCCATGGGCACCATCCATGAACTAGCCAGATGACAATTCTGCAAGCACACCCAATCCCCGCTCTTCTGACTCTTCGAGATCAACGTCTCCGCAATCGGACCCTGCCCTTGTCCCAACGAGATCATGTGCAACCTCTCCCCGGCTCTCCTGTCCAACTTCTCCCCGAATCTTTGCAACATCCCCGAGGGATCAGCTCCCACGGACAGAATGAAGATCACTGGGGTCACGTTGGACGTGTCTTGGAACACCTCGTCTAGTAACAAGGGTTTGGAACCTATGAATTGTTTGCCTAGTTGTTTGGAGATGAACATCTCGCATGTGAATAGGAGCTTCTCTTCTCGGATGACTTTGAGGATGACCACCCATTGGAAGAGGGTGAGGTGTTCCGGCCATTTGCCTGGGAGCTTTTCTGTGTGTGGCTCAGAGCTTAGGAATAGGTGCTTCCATGCGTCTGGGTCTTGCACTATGCCCTGCCAGTAGTTACAATCACAACAATATATAACGTAAGTGACAGAATACCCAGTAAAAAAAATAAGGGAAGGGTTTTAGATGCATCGTTTAACCTTAAAGGACTATATGGCGTAGTATATACGCTGGTGTATAATTGGCATTTGCTACCAAAAAGAAGTTTTAATTTGGGATTTCCAATCACTCACTAGAACGGTTTTGATCTATTCTCCAACTTCTTTGTTGATCTCAACTGTAGTAAAGGTTTGGATCTAGCCCAAATACAAGAAAAATATCCTGTATTGTATTGGTTGCAGCGGCACGCTATGTCCTTTAAGGGTTAACACTTCATTGTTGGTAGATCTCAAAGTATGCAAGAAATGGGGAGAGTTTTATCTGCTTAGACACTGAGAGTGTGTAGGCAATGAGGGGGGGGGGGGTTTCAATGTAAAATAATTTGAAGGCTTTTGGAAGAACCCTTAACCCCTCATTGTTGGCAAATCTAAGGATACACAAAAAATGGGGACAATTTTGTTTGCTTAGGTAATGAGGGGGTTCAATGTTTGAAAGCCATTAAACGTTTGAGAGTGACTTTGTGGCTCACTTTGTGGCTAGTACAGTACATTGATGCTTGGATAAGGTCAATTTTTTTTTTGTAAGGGAACCATTTGCAAAGTGTCAAGGTCCCACTCTTTTTGTGTTTTGGATGTGGTTAGATGAAGTGTTTGTCTATGGTCAATGCTTGGATATGGTCAATGTTTTTTTTCTTGCCCAAGACCTTGACCTTATCTAAATATCACAATGTTTTCAGTCTTTGCATTTGAGAATGGATCCACACCTTTAGTATTGCATTTGAGAGAAAAAGAGAAGCTAGAAGATACAGGTAAATGTGGTTTTAGTGAGCTATTTAAGATCCCAACTTTAAAAAATCTGGTTGGTTGCAAATGCCAAATATCCGTATAGTACGTCTAAGGGTTAAGAACAAAGTTATTTGATTAATGGAAACTGGGAAACTGGAAAGAAAGAAAGGCTGATTTGGGCTTACGATAGTGAAACTGGAACTTGTATTTTTGAATTAACAAGTTTTAACACATGGTTTATTGAAAAAGAAGATGAATATAAAAGACATGCAAAACTTTAGGGGAAAATATATATGCAAATATTGGGAATTTTCCAATGTTTACGAATATTTAAATGCCCGTATTTACATGAATTGTTCTTAAGCGGTTATATGTGTGTGCGCATGTGCATATGTGTATGCCTTTGTCTAGCTTGTTGGCTTTCAAAATTAGATACCGATTTTTTACTAAAAAAACTTGTAATCTATAAAAGTGTTCTACTCTAAATTGTAGTTACTTTCACAGTCAAGTTTTTGTGAGCACACTTGTTCATTTGGTAAAAAAACAATTAAATAACAAAAACAGATTAATGCTACAAGTCGTAAACTTATACTAATTAAAATCCAAATATATATGAGATGAATTATATTCAACCAACAACGAGTATTACGTGTTTTGAACTAATGAATGCGCAACATGTAAGATAATATAGAACTATCAAGCATTCTACATACACACAAACAAACATGGAGTGAATATTTAACAAGAACAATTAACCACTTACGCCACAGAGCGATTCATAAGTATTTGTAGAAAGTTCTTCCAAGAGCAAAAGATTGGTCCAAACTTTATCACTAATCCAACCAACCTCCGGTTTTTCCAAAGACCCTTCTCGGGGGTTTGCACCGGCCGCATACAAGAGCAAAAACCTCCATTCTAAAGGGTCAATCAGGTCAGCATATCTCATAATAGTGGTACAAATCAAAAACGAGAAAGTCAATTTATGTTCTTCAAACAACCCTCGACTCACATTGAAGTACATGTACTCCGTGGTAAACTTAGTCAATATATCCAAACGAGCATCCAACTCCTCCGCCTTGGGACTCAAGTCAATACACACATTAAACATGTGATTAAAAAACAACAAGGAATACTGATACATGGAATCAATGAGAGCCAAATCACTAATCACAAAGTACAAGATGGATCCTCGATTGGCCACCCCACGATACAACTCACGAGCGGCTGTGATCTCTCGCTCAGTCACTTCAGCTTGTTTGACTCGCTCTGATATCACCCCAGATGTGATTTTAGACGTCTCTAATGTATTAATCAATACTTCATTGTCCAAAATGTTCCCCTCGCTATCTTTGAGCATTTTCAATATTTTATCTTCAAGGTCTTTTAATTGTTTCTTGTCACTACTAATTGATATGACAAGTCGGTCATTTTGTTCTTCTAAATCGGCTCTTTCTTTTCTTACTACATCTCCTAATAGTTGGTCTTCTAACCCTTTCATTGTGACTATGAAATTCACTAGGGTCACTTTGATGCATACGTCCGGCATATAGTGTGGGTTGGATAGTTTTGTTGTCATATATAGCTTGAAATTGGGGTCGTAGTCTACGTCCGTGTCTCCCATTCGTATCAGCCATCTTCCCTTCTTAAAAAATATCTGCATTTTTTTTTTCAAAGTGTTTTATTTTAGTTAGATATACATGGTTTTTTAGTTTGTGAAATCAATCTCAATTCAGAGTTCATTTGACAAAATGCAAAAAAAGGAAAACTGTGTGGTGAGTTGTATATAAAACTTGCGATTAGAATCTAAATATTTAGAAAATTAAAAACTTGTAAAAGCCAAATTACTACAAAAAAGAAAAAAATGAAATTTTATTTGATTAAAAAAGATATTTTCAATTTATTTATTTTTAAATTACCTTCTCATGGATTCTTACAAAAGTAGTAGTTATGTACATAAGAGAAAAACTTGCTCTTAAACAAGTGATTTGTAACAATTGTAAATTTACACAATAATTGTAATTGAGTCATTTTATAATCATTGTATAGGTCATTGAGAACATTTACAATTGTCTTGGACCAACTATTTAGAACATATTTTTTGTCTAGTGTACATGTAATTTTTTTAAATATTTTAAGTAAAGACCCAATGCACCTGTTTTTGTAAAATAGGTTCTAAAGCAGGATCAAGAGCGTCTCCAATGTCTTCCAGTAAAACAGGATTTCCCAGCCTGATGCTACTTTCTAAAATTCTCAGTAAATTTGCATCACTTAGTCGCACCACTCGTAATCCATTTTTGCCTTCCATGGCTTTTATCCAACCATTTGCTTGAGCCTATTTAAGTGTACAATCCTCATTAATATCATAAATAATACATACATATAATACTTATGCTATTTTAAAAAACATGCAAAACGTTGCTTGAATAAATAAAAAATTGTATTTTAGTTGCCTTATATATGTGAAATGCAACCTGAAATTGCAAAGTGGTGCTAGCAAAAAGGACACATGGCAATATTTGTTTCAAGCAACATTCATGCAAGTTAAGGACCTCATGCACAAGCATTCTTGTGTCTGCTCCATTTACTCAAACCTTGTCCTTGTTCTTAATGACTTAAACATGAGAATACCCTTGCATGAGACCCTTACCTTACACTTTTAAGACCTCAACAAAATAGTATGATTTTGTAAATTAACAATGAAATCATATTATTAGATTTAATTGAAAATATTGCAATGGTAAATATATCAAATTTCGTTGATTTTGTAATTGAAACAAATTTTGTATAGAGACGTTTTTTTAATATGGTTTGCTAGGATTGAAATATATGTCAATTGTTTTTACTTGTGGGTCTATCATCAAAGGCCATCTTCGGCCTCGAGTAACTAAAATTCCATTATCAACGGACACGTCATCCGAAGGGAGACCCCAAATATTCCATTCTCGCACTTCAACTGGAGTTGCCAATATTGCTCGGAGTGTACAATTACTTGAGCATGGTATTTTCTCACTCTATTGAGAAAAGAACCAAAAAAAAAAATTGTCAATGAAATTTAGTATTTAGATTATTGTTGTTCAATCCATGATATTCATATAAAATGTATAAGTACAAAAACTCAAGCTCTTTATGTATGATGCTTTTCGGAAATTACATTTGTAAATTTACTTGTAAAACATCACAAAAGTTGATGTTTTAGTAGTACAAATGCTATTTATTGGATTGAAACATAAGATAATAGGAGCCACCAACAACATTCTACTTCTTTTTTTTTTGTGCACCCAAGAACACAAGCTTATAAGGAAAAAATGGATAGAATTGAGGATAGAACTAGCAATGTGTGCACATTTTTTCCATTAAATTTACTAGTGTCTGTAACTTTCATCCAAAAGTTGGCAAATCTTGGTGTTTTGATTGGGATGGATTTTGTGGTGTCATCCATTTTCTCACCCAACTTTTCTTCATGTTATGTATTCGGTGTCATAATGAGGTAAGTTTGTGGAAAAAAAAAAAAAAACTTGCCAAGAACTTTCCCTTATTCTACAAATTTTTTTTATAGAGAAACATTGTACTCAATGATGTTTTCAATTCCATTTAACCCCTCACCGCCCATGGTAGTTTGGAGTATCTTAGAATTTGCTTGAAAGTGAACAAAATGCTAGCATTTTGATCAATCTTATCAAATTTCTCTGAAGCGCAACCATACAAATTCAAAGTAGACATGTTATAGATCACATAGGAAAAGAAATCCCAACAATATTATTTATGGGTTGAAAGATTATAATGTTTGATCATGAGGGTGTTAAAACTACAAAAGTGATTTGAAGCCTTTCAATCCTCTTTTTGCATGTCAAACCTAAAATCAAGAGTACCAAAAAAATATGAGTATGTAAAGTATAACATGCATAACCCCAATCAATTTACAATTTCTCAAAATCTATTTTACAATTCTTTACATTGAATTTTTAATGTGATTTTTTCTCCAAGTTCTAGTGTACTTGAAGCTCATTTCCAAGAGCCTTTAACACTAGAAAGTGAAGATTTGCAATGGACATCCTTGCACAAAATCTTGAATGGACAAATCAATTTAATTCATTTTCAAAATCAGACTCCTAATGTTGAAACTAGACTTCAATAAGAGTTTAAAAATAATAATAATCACTATTACAAATCTTGTAGAAAGGTTGAGCATCCTTGAATAAAATTTATAGAAGCCCAATTTGGGCCCCTTGGACAATGAGGGGTTAAACCAATCTTGAATTTATTCAAATGTTATTCATAATGACATGTTCTATCCAAAATATTATCAATTTCAAGAAAATGAAGAAACCTAGTTCATTATTTTGAACTTGCAATGAAATAGAGCAAAAGCCTAGTTATAAATTCAAAATTATTCTTTTTGATGTTTAATTTAAAATTAATAATTTATTTACTCATTAACAATAAGTAAGCCTATAAGCATTAAAAACAATGACACATCATTTGAATTTTTTTTCATGATTTCAACATACATGATGAAAATTCCATTGAAGAATTTCAAGAAAAGAAAAGTGTTACTCCTTTAATGGCTCCTATTATCTTTTTGTTACCTAATCACTATACAATGGACATTTATACTTGTTAGTATTTTCATTATACATGTAAATGTACCAAATAGTTTTGATTAGAAATGAAATTTGTTGTTGGGTTCTTTTATATGAACATATTGAAATGTTTTAATGTGTAGTTGTACCAAACAATGGCTGATCCAATTTTCCACGAGGATTATTCGATAAGCCCCAGAAAAAGCTCCATAATAAGAAATGCAAGCTGAGCAGAGAAACACATCCCCAACAAGTAATTTCCTGTTTTCTTCAATATCTGCTGCAGTTTCTTTCCATCGAACCTAAAGGGACCCCCACCCCCCACATTTTAAAAACTTATTAAAAAAAAAAAGACTAAAAAAACAACAAATTTTTTTATTACTACCCTCAAACGTCAAGGAGGACGTTTTTTGTTCTCTTGCTCCAAAAAGGAAATATATACTACAAAAAATAGCTGTTTTTTGTTTGCTTTTAAAAAAAAAAGTGATCACAAACACATGATCCATCATGAAAGGCAAAAAATTATTTCATTAGATGCACTCATATTTTTAGGTAACTCAAAATGTGAGAAAATTTAGAGACAAAGTGTTAGGTCCCAAGTTGCCCTTCTTGCAATTTTCTTTTGCAGCATCAAAAAATAATATTACAATTGCTGAGCACTTACTGCTACTGTAGCTGGGCTAGTCACGGTGACGAGCTTGGTGTTCAAGGGTTAAACCCTTTTTAAAACTCCTATGGTGCATGACACTTACAACCAACAACTACCAAATTTGAGTGGCCAATCTAATGCTCTACCCACAAAAAATCTACTAAAAATCCAAGACCATTGAGATGAAGTTTGAGTCATGTTCTTCTTATTTGCAAAATTGTTTTTGAGCTAATAGGTGTATGTGTTGTGCTTTAGTATTTCTTGTTGCAAAAATTTAATTGTTTATAAGTGTCATGCATTGTATGTAATAGAAGCCTACCAATAGACTCATCCAAAATCTACTCTACAAATGTAAGTAACTTAAAAGAAAATAGGATTTTTTTTGCAAAGTAATAGTGGTTGTTAACCCCTAAAGGACCAAACCATTTTTTCTGTGGAAAACACAGAAAACTGCCACTTTTGAGGAAGCAAGTACAATGGTAAGAAAAAAAGTTTTTTACAAGAATCCAACCATAAGATCTTATAGTAGACTACAAGAGGTACACTTGGTAAAAAAATCAGCTCAATTTACACAAAAATGAGTGAGATATTTACATATGAATTGCGGAAAAAATTATTTTTTTGCTGCTACCCAGAAATTTCAGAAGGCTTTCACCACTCTTAGATCAAAAAAATTACTCTACACAAAGTTGAGGTTTATTTTAACCATGTAGGATACCAAGTTAGGTATGTGTGGGAGAATTTTCAAATCAACTAGAACTAGATAACACATGGGAAAAAATAGTAAGTAAAAAGAAGTAGAGAATGAGTCAAAACACTAAATTGTTAAGAATTTAATTATTAAAATGAAAAATACAAATCCCAATGGTTATAATGTTGTGAAAAACAATCTACATTCATTGGGGTTTTTTTTTTTCCAAAATATTGAAAATTGAGTAAAATAAAGAACTTCAAAGTTTATTTTAGAGTAGAGAGTTTATAATTACCCGCAAACAAAAACTCCTCATAAATTTCATATCATCT
Organism: Ulota crispa; assembly: GCA_963920765.1. Taxonomy (NCBI): domain Eukaryota; kingdom Viridiplantae; phylum Streptophyta; class Bryopsida; order Orthotrichales; family Orthotrichaceae; genus Ulota; species Ulota crispa. The sequence continues at coordinate 24,953,291 of OY987243.1, read as the reverse complement.
ATCAAAATTGAATGATTCAAAGCCCTACATGCCTATATAAGTCTAAAGAACCTATTTCAGATTTTTATTTGAAAAATTTGAAATTTTTAAAGAAGTTGTTGGTTGCCCAAGAAGCAGCATTTTCTAGATTTTCATGCATAACTTCTTCATTAAATGTCAGAATTGAAAAAAAAAAAAAGATTCCCATGTAGACCTCTGAATTCCTCACTTACAATAAAAGTTTTAGAAAATCACGCAAAGTAGTTCAGTCATAAGTACATGCCTGAAATCCCATTTGTCCCCCAAAGGGACTTTGGTCTTTTAGGGGTTAAAATTAGTAAATTGTGTTAAAAATATGTCCTAACTTTAAATGAATCCAATACCCATGGTTGCAAATAATTTGATAGGGTTGCAGTAAAGCATACAAGTACTATTAGTATCCAAATAATGGATTATAATCAAGTTAACAAATTGAGGAGCATTAGCTGCTGTCATTTTAAAGAAAAGCAAGATTTTGTTTAGAATGACAAATTTCCAGAAATTTGTCTTTCAAGTTAAGCCAACAAATGAACTCATCTTTTTTGCATTTTTTTAGAATTACTCTTTCACATTTAAGTTAGCATTTGGGGAGAAATTGGACAACACTATTTTGTGATTGTAAAACAGTGAGCCCATGAGCACTGAACCAAGATTTTGTGAGCAAGAACCAATTTTGAGTTTAAAATCAATAAAAAAAACTAAAAAAACAACAAATTTTTCAAGAGATTAACATTTGTAATGCACAGTTATATGGCACTATGTAAACATTTAAAAGTGAAATCTAATATAATTTAAGATAAGAACAAGGGATTCTAAAGCTTATAAACTTCATCATACAAACATTCTAGAACATCTCCTTTTTTTCATTTTACTTTCTTTTTTTGTTTTGTTTTTTTTTTGCTTATTTTTTGTCTTTTTTATGCATGGTTTTTTTGTTTTTGTTTTTTAAGTGTTACAACTCACAGCTTCATCACCAAGTGCTGCAGTTAATTTTCCGGCACGTATTAAGCGGTTTTCCGTTAAAAGAGCTTGTCCTTTAAGAGTTGCCATGTCATCTTCCACTTTTCTTAAGTTTTCGACTAGTTTCCTGACCTGTTCTTCAACCTCGGCAAGTTGGGATCTTTTTTGGGCCAACATAACATCAGCTGCTTTTAATTCTTCTTCGGCTTTTGCCAAAACCTAAAACATCAACAAAAAAAAAAACCAAACAAAAAATCAAACAATAATTACACTTTATAGTTCTAAGTCCAAGTCATACAAACTTGGTCATTTCTTCACCTAATTTTTCTTTTTCTCACTAACCCCTAAAGGACTCACTGTCCATTTGAGGGACAAGTGGGATTTCAAGCATGTACCTATGGTTAAACTACTTTGTGTGATTTTTTGAAACCTTTACGGAAGATGGGGAATTCAAAGATTTGTGTGGGCATTTAATTTTTTCTTCATTCAGAGGAGAAAAAAATGAATTTCTGAAAATTTGGGGAGGTTGGCTAGTCCGGGAACCCTAGTCTCCCCAAATTTTCAGAAATTCATTTTTTACTTCTTCAAAAAATGTCTAAATGAAGAAAAAATTAGATGCCCACACAAAGCTTTGAATTCCCCATCTTCCATAAAAGTTTCAAGAAATCACACAAAGTAGTTTAGTCATAGGTAAGGTAGGAGGCTTGAAAATGGAGCACCTAAGGGGAAAGGGGCTTTTGTGAAAGAATCAAGCCCAATTTGGCAATTTGGAAATATTATTGATACAAGGTGAAAGAAGAGACAAATCTATAGGTCTTTAAAGTGAATTTTTTTGAGTTAGTATGAATTAACTACAATTTATCAAAGGAAAAGGTGCATAGGTAGCTATTCTTGATCATAGGTGGTAGCATTTATGATGCAAAGGCGGCTTGTAAATGGAGCACATGAGTCCTAAAAGCAACCACTACAAAGTCAAGAATGCTCTAATAAGGCTCTTAAAGCATGCAAGCACCCATTCCATATTCTAACACTCGAATCATGATTGAGAACACGTCTTTGTTTCTTTTAGTATGATATATATCTATATTTTATTGAAAGACAAATCTAAACACAATTTTGAGCAGTAAGCACACTCAACGGTAACTCTCATGTCACTCTCTCAAGTTCCTGAAAATACAATTTTTGAACATAGAAATTGTGACCCATTTAAGAACCTCTATGCACTGTTTTTGTGACCCCTATATGGTCCATACAAAATGCCTGCTCCCAATTAAAGCCTCCTACCTTACATGCCCAAAATCCCACTTGTCCCTGAACTAACAATCAGTCCTTTAGGGGCTAAAGATGATCAATTTGACAGTAACCACAAACAGCCCTATAAACCCCTAAAGCACCCCTTGTTCCCATTGCAAAAAACATAAAATAAAAATAGCTATAAGGTTTCTTTGAACGGGTTTTGCAATTTGTTCCCTTGTCATATTAGATGGGAACAATCATGTTGGTTTTTCAATTCATGAATTGTTTCATTTTTTCCTTGAAGTATGACGTCTATGAAGTTGACTTTCAATATAGCAATCTATCTATATTGCTTGTTATCCAAAAAAAAGTTTAACAAAACTTAGAAAAACTTATCATTTTGTGTGTGTTTAAATTACTATACACAAATGAATGATTCTTTAGACTAAGATTTCAGAAATGCGTTATTTTATATTGGAAGGAGCTTGTTCATTCATTGAAAACAAAAAAACATGAAACTAGCAATCAAAATTATAAAAGGTAGTTTTTGTTCAAATCATGTGATAAAACTTTTTCTATGCAATGAAGCGATAGTGTTGAAAGGTTATAAAAGAGAGAAAGAACTATTTAATGAAGCAAATAATTAAAAAATAAATCAAAATTTATTGATTCTGTAACAGCTAATTTTAATGTGTAGGTTTAAACTCATACTTCAATTCGAAAATTAATCTTCACTATTGCACATTAAAGGATGGTTTCCAAAGTCTAAATTATCTCATTTGAAAAAAAGGTAAAATCATTGGTATGCTTTTTATACTAATTTGCAGAAAATATTATATTCTGTTTCAATGTCCTAAGTTATTTGGATAAGAAAATTGCTACAGAAATATGGTTAGAAAATTAAACCCAAATAATCCAGATACTCAATAGAAATACTTAGAAACGTGCAATACTGTAGTTGTTTTTGCATTTATGAAGTTTTACAACTCTCTTCTTTGTTTCTTTTGAAACTCGAAGCAAAGTTTTGTTTAAACATAAAAACTCTTTATTCTATATTTATAAAAAAAAGAAATAAAATGATCAATTTTCAAATAATGGAATTATTCATCTTATTTTCTAGAATCATGTTACTAATCAATTAATTAATTAAATTATTAATATTTTACTCCAGGCAATCAAAGGAATCTTACAGCTTTTTTGGGAGCAACGACTTTTGCCACATTGGCATAAACGTCCATGGCCCTAACCCACATACAAAGACTTGTAGCTGCTTTGCTTTGCTTTAAAACAAACTCCGGCAAAAAATTTGGATTGTTTATATACACCGCTAGCTTTTTTTGTGTTAATTCAGTAATATTATCTTTATCAAAGTCAATAAGAGACTTAATAAATCCTGTATCACCCATAAGCTGATAACCCACCCACAAAAACAAAAAGCAAAATAGAGCCATAATTAGAAGAAAAAAAATTAAACATAGTTTTTTCACTTAAGTCTGTACATCCGCGTGTAAATTTTACAAATGTAGTCTTTTATAAAACCACAAAAAAGAAAAAAGAAAACCTTGAAACACTCGATTCAATCTTTTTTTCACTTGGACTTGCAATCATGCAACTTGACATTCACGCACACCAACAAACACTAAATAAACAAGAAAAAACCCAAAACACGCTCTAAAAGGAGCCACAAAACAACATAACAATTATGTTTTCTGTTTTTTTTGGTTCCAAATTGCATTCGTTTGTGCAAATAACAATTTCAAACTTTAGTTTACACTAGAAGAAAAGCATATCCTAAATGATTGATCCACAATAATTACATGTTTTAAACAACTATAATTAAGTTATTATACAATTATTTAAGACATTTATAGTTGTTGCATTGTGAACCAATAATTTAAGATAGGTTTTTCTTCTAGTGTTACGTTTTAGCTAAGTGCAAAAGTGGGAAATTGAGTTTTGAATGTTTTTTATTTGAGTATGAAATAAAGTACCTTTTTTGAGGAGTCCCAATCGGGTTTTTGGCCAAAGAGAATGCAAACCCCTTCCATGGTGGTTAAAACCAAGGGGGGTGGTTTGGAAAAGGACTTAATTTCGGTAATGTCGTTTTTGTTTAAAGAATTGAGGGCTGTCAAGGCCGCATTTAAAGCTGGTAAAGCTGCATCTAAATCTTTTTGAGCATCATCTTTAATTAATTGGGTAGCTGCCGCTTGTACTTGCACTTGCGCTTCTTCAAAAGCCACTGTATCTTTCACCTAAGTCAATACAAACAAAAAAACAAAAACACCAATAAAAACGAAAACAAAAAAAACTAACACAATATTCATTAATTTGGGAAAGAACCCAATTACTGAGCATTTGAGTTTTACATCTTTGAAAGAGTAATTTTAGATATACATGTTATGATGTACAAAGCATCAAAACCTTTTGTGCAGCAGCTTGATCACGGGCAACTTCTAGAAGAAGTTTATTTGTGATTTCTGATTTCTCTGCCAAAATTGGTGCGAGTTCTCCTAGTTCAATCTATAAAAATCATTTGATAATCTCAAAACGTAGCCTTGTTACTAAAAATTCGTGGTTATTGCATTTAAAAATACCAAATTTTAATATAATCTTTTGTTTATTTATGTTTAGTAGTAAAGAAGAAATATCAAAAAAAATCTGTGTTTTAAAATCTGTAATTCTAACCCTCATAGTTGCGATAAGTTCATTTGTTTCTTTGAGCTTATTTAGTCCATTTAAAAAACGATCTTGAGCAGCAATACTTTCAATTCTTTTTTCATTCAATAATGTAATATACAAATTTACACAATCTAAATAAGATTTTGGGGTGATGTAATATTTTCTACGCATTTCGTTGTAAAATCTATCCGCCATTGTTGAGACGGAAGTGTGAATGGCAACACAAAATGATGCAATTTTTTTATTGACCTATTTAAAATACATTATTTTAGAACCAAAAAAATCAAGAAATAAAATTCACTTCATAAATTATGTAAGTGTTAAAAAATAAACCCATAAATATTTTCATTTATAAAAAATTGCAAAGATGTCCTACTTAGGCTTGTTTTTTTTGTCAACGCTTCATTGTTTCATTAACTTTGCACAATAGTTTAGTTAATAGCTTGGTGCTAATGTTCATTTAGCAATGATAATGCATTGATTTCTAGTACTTGCTTAATTGTAATTAGTATGCCTCTCCCTTGTGAAAGTAACTTCCACCCTCCTTCCGTGCCTTGTCCTCTCCCTCCCCACTCTTCAAATTTCATATTTCCACACCCAATGCTCAACACTCAATGCTCAACACCCAATGCTCAACACCCAATGCTTTTATAATATAGAAATTTGAATTTCTGATGTAAATAGAGAATCATTATAATTACTTGTATGCCTCTCCCATTCTTTTCACAATCTCTACCTGTTAACGTCATGCTACATTTCACTCTTCCTCTCCCTCCATTTTTCTCTTCCTCCCCCTTTTCAATTCTCAAACTTCCACACCCTATGCTCAACACCCAATGCTTCATACTACAAACTCCTCAACATCCTAGCATTAAAAAACAAATTTGTGAGTTGTATTGTAAGCAGGGATCAATAAGCCATGAGTCGTGAGCCTAGATTTTTTTATTTGTCAAAATACTCAATTTCACCTATAATCATGTACATTTTAAACTTTTATCATTTTAATTTTAATTTTAATTTTTTTTAACACAATATTCATTAAAAGGGGAAAAACATGTGTACCATTTTGTATTTCACCTTAATCCAAAATAGCCACCTTAAACTAGATTTGAAGGTATCAGATTCAGTCTGAGCCACTAAGATTTTTTCCCTTGCAAATTCCTCCTCTCAGGTGAGGCCACGTGTACCAAAAAAACGCTGGAGCTCGGATTTAGGTGACCACCCTAATCCTTTAAAAGTCCCACTTTGTAAGCGTTTTCCCCTTTTAATGAATATTGTGTTTTTTATAGTTTTTTTTGTTGATTTTCAGCTCAAAAATTGATTCTTGCTCACCAAATCTTGATTCAGTGTTTGCAAGCTCACCATTTTATGCTCACAAATTCACCATTTTATGCTCACAAATTCACCATTTTACGCTCACAGGCTCACAGGCTCAGCATTTTACGCTCACATGCTCGCCATTTGAGGCTTACAAGCTCACCATTTTACGCTCAGAGGCTCACCATTTTAAGCTCACAAAATAGCGCCTTTATCCAGATAGAGAAAGAGTCTAACCTCCATGGAGCCCAAGTTCACCGACTCTAGAAAGAAGGCACTAACAGAAAGCAGGGCTTCTTCAGGCCACTCATTGAACCAATCGATGGTGGTACAATTGATCAAAGAAGGGAACTGTCGGCACCGCCCTCGAAAGGCATCTCCAATGGGGCTCATGCACAACACCACATGAATGTTTTCTCGAGATCGGTTGATGAACGACGTGTACAGTTGCTCTTTGGTTAAGGGCAGGCCCAGTGCTAGAACGTACTCTCGGATGTCCATCATCACCCGGTCTTTCTCATCGGAAGTGTGCAATCCAGGTACTTCGCCTGAGTTCAATAGATTGTTCACGTCCTCCACAAAGCCTTCGTTCACAATTTGAGTGTCGGCTAATAAGAATGTCACGGGTACACCATCTATGCCTAATGAATGGCACCCGAAACAATTAATATATCACAACACAATGCATTAGAAAGAACAAACATTAGTAAGGATGGGAGTTTATGAATGGTAGGAGAGAGAGAGAGAGAGGAGCATGAGTTTGGAAGGAACGTAACGGAAAGAACATGGGTTTGGAAAGAAAAAGGTAAAGAAAAACATGCATTGGAATGATGACATTAGGAAGAGTTGGAGCTTGGGAATGGTAAGAGAGTGAGAGAGAGAGGAGCATGGGTTTGGAAAGAAAAGTAGTAAGGGAAAACATGCATTGGAAAGGAAAACATTAGTAAGAATTGGACCTTGTGAATGGTAAGAGAGAGAGAGAGGAGCATGCGTTTGGAAAGGAAGAAAAGTTTAGTCATTGTTTAGAGTTATTGTTTACAAGTATTTTTTTCTCAAAACCAATTAACATAGTATTTTCTACATTGCAAAAAACATATGCATATAAGAAAGTAAGTACCTGCAATTTTGTAGAGTTCTTTTAAATCTTCTCGAAACTCTGCATTTCCGTAGCCTTTGGTAAGTTCGATTTGAAAACATCGGTATTCGGCAAGAAAGCATCCATAGCGTGTCAGACTTTGTTTTCCGGATCCTCCAACTCCCACCAACATGGCATTGCCTCGAGGTTGTCGTAAAATACGTGCAATTCGTGAAATATGGTCAATTGCATCTTTGAAGAACACCAACCTCATTGCATTAGTGGTTGTCATGTTGTAATCTTCTAAATAGTCCTTCAACAATTGTGGGATTTTGGTATAATCCAACACCTACATGAAAAACTCATCATTGGTGTCAAAACAACAACAATTAAGTTATTGCACTGCCTACAAGAGAAATTTATTCAAATTGACACGTCCAAATTTACTAAATATGTCCAAATTGAAAAAAAAAAAAAAAAATTCAATTAACAAAAAAAAACCTGAATTGATATCTCTAAACTGACCAAAAATGTTCAGGTTGACACTATTCCCTTGTAGTGACTACAGATAACATTGTGTCTACAACAACTAAAACATTGACTAAACAATGATTAGAATGAGACATCAAGGACGCTTTTTCAGTCATGGTGGACACGGTTTTCCTTGTCATATTGAAAAAACTTTTTCAAATTTCCAAATTCATCAAATAGAAGTATGAAAATTATTTAAAAGTAGGAGTATATGCAAAATGGAAGAACCAATGAAACCCAATTACATGGAATGCAAACAATGAATTTTTTTTTTTTAAATCATTGTTTTTAATTATGTATAGAGTTGGGGGATAGAAGGTTGCAATCCTTCCTCAAACCCCTCCAACACCCCTCCTACACAATTAGTTTTTCACCAAATTTTAAAACTAACTACACTTTTGAAAATCTTTGAAAAGTGAGATTTTTTTTTATAAAACTTGACATGAATATAACTAGAGAAGTGTTACTGCTAAATTCTTTTTGAAAAAAACATTAAATTGTGATTGAAATGCTCTTGAAATTATTACAAGTACATTGCCAATCCACCACATGTATGTTGTCAATCTACTCTCAATCTACAAGAGGCTTGAATTAATTGAGGCTTTTCCAAATTCTAAAGGGGAGTTAACTCTTGAATGCTCAATTCTCTCTAAGAATTAGAAAATAGAGTCTTGGGTCCTGCTAGTATGATGTACTAGAATTGGGGCAGGGTGGTATGAGGGTGGTAAGGAGTGGGGTACAAGGGTTCTTAGTGATTATGATTGGTCTCACATGAGTTATCTCAATTTTGTAAAAACTACATGCTTGTGAGTGTGAGTAGGTTTGCCTAAATTGGATTTTGAGCTACGCACTCACGGGTTAAGAGCCACAATAGTGTTGATGGAAGTTAATGAGTATGTGGCACATGCATTTGTGCAAAACTATGTTTGACATGGATTAGGAATAGTCTACTCTTCAAAGTTTAATGCATTTTGTCCTCCTTTTTTTAGGCTTTTCAAAAACATATTGGTTTTAGATCTGACAAATAATTTATTGTGCAAGAGGGATTTGACTGAGAACTGCAATTTTTTGTCTCCAACTCTAGTATAAATATATTATGATGAAATTACATAAAATTTACATTTAATTTGTACTTTAAATGCATCAAACTCATGCTAACACTTAAATCATATAGATTATTAAACATTGTTTTATTAAACTTACAAAGGAAAACAAAGTTCTTTGTTTATCTAGAAAAAACAAAATGTACTGTTTTTTGTTTATTTCTAAAATTATAAGGTGTAGATTTTAGTTTCGTTTGTTGGGGTCTATGAAATATAGAAATAACCTGTTCATAGCGTCTTTCTTCTCTTGCGTAACCGGGTCTTAAGTAATCGCCAAACATAATAATTTGACTTTCAAATACATCTTGATAACTAGAAGTTTCTTCCATACTTCTTTTCAAGAGTTCATGCAAAATATTTAAGAAATATGTTTTATCCGTTTGATCAATTAAGCGATCATGAAATACTCGCATACTTTCATGTATCCAAAGTAACTTTAGTTGTTTTTTGCTACCACAATCTACGGATTTTACCATCAATATCCCCTAGCAGATGATTATTCAACATTCAACAAAACAAAACAAAATCAGAAGTTTTATCAATAAACTTTACATAATCGTATTTTTCCTTTATGATGTATAATTAATTTTCAAAAAGTGTGATTATGTGGTTTTATATTTATGTACAAACAACACTAATGTATAATGTAAGTATAACAACACATTAGTTTGTGAACTTGAATATCGTATCCTTATAATACAAATCTTCCATCATCCTAGTTTTGTATGCAAAATATGAAGAATACTTGAATTTTTCAATAGCTTTGAGTCTTTTATTCTACATGAAATTTGTATTGTTGTTTGAAATACCAAAACATTAGAAAATTGTAAAAATGGAATTTACTTCCAAATCAAATTATAGAACAAAACAAAGTGTTGCTGATCCTACTGCTAAGGTAATGTTATTTAGTCATGTCAATTGCATGTCTCTTGTTAACTATGTACAAGTTTGTTGGTTCCAAGTCTCTAATTGATGTAAATGAAGAAACCTCTTGATTTGTTCAATGTTGTTGGAGGCCTTTGAAAGCGTGTGTACAGTTAGAATACATATTGACTTTTGAAACCTTTAACCATTGTAAATTTTTCTTGAAAAACACACACTAAGGTAGAGGGCTCTAAAATGGAGCAGGCTCTAAAATGGTGCACTTTTAGGAATGGTTGACATGTTCCTCTCACATATTTACTACTGTCATTGATGAGTTAGGTGCGACTAGCTTTATAACTAGTCCCACCTAACTCATTAATGACAGTAGTAGATATGTGAGAGGAACATGTCAACCATTCCTAGAAGTGCACCATTTTAGAGCCTGCTCCATTTTAGAACCCTCTACCTTATGGCTACATGCTATATTTTGAGTGTTTGAAGTCAGCTTTAAAAATCAATAAAAAAATAATTTACGTTTTAATCAGCAATGCTTCATTCAATAGATTTGAGTAAGTTGGATGGAGTTTCTAATAAAGAGAATGTTCCAATTTTGATATAGTAAACAAAAAGTAGGAAAGATTTGCAGTCATGTTTAAAGTTGGAGTAATGAGCCCAAAAAAATCCAAATATTGAAGTATTGACAATTTCCCAACTAATAGACCCTAGATGCTTTATAATAGAGATTGCATTCTTACGTAAGATGCAAATCAGGCTTGCATTAATTCATGTAGAAAAATAATGTTGATTTCCAAGTGTCAACGTAATGCTAAACAACTGATATATATATATAGATATAGAAATTTTGTACCTGAAACACTTTAGAAACATCTCGTAGATTGAATGTGTAATGAGATTTTGTTGGTGTAGGGAGCAACTCTTGACTTATTCGAGTGTACGTCTCAATGCTACAATCAACGATTGGTTTAATCATTGATTTACATTCTTGAGGAAAAGTTGAAAGAAACCCTCCAAGAATGCCACTAAATATCATTCGCAAACTTCCTTCAGTTGGAGGTTGCACACAAACCATTGAAAAGTGTCGGAAAAATCTTGGTGTTACCTACAGAGTTGTGCATTGATATTTTAACCCTTAAAGGATTGAGCTACTATAAAACATAATATGTATGTTGCTGTATAACTAGCATTTGCTACCAACAAAAAGTTTTAATTTGGGATCTTGATTATCTCACTCAAACAACATTGATGTGTATTCTAACTTCTTTGTTGATCTCAAATGTAATAAAGGTGTGGATGCATTCCAAATACAAGAAAAATATCCCGTATTGTATTGATCGCAAAGGGCTGCTTGGTCCTTTAGAGATTAAGCAAATTTGAAAATTTTCTTAAAAAATTTATACATCTTTGAAAAGGTTTTATTAATGCAACTTGAATGGTCATTGTTTTTAAGGAAAATAAGTATATCTTTTTGCTACTTTGCACATTCTCACTTTTTTTTTTTTTTTTTTTTTTTTTTTTTTTTTTTTTTTTTTTTTTTTGTCTCTTTTTGTTATTTGTCCTGTCCAACTTGGATTTCACTAAGACTCACCTTAAACATAATAACTTTGACACCTTGTTTTTGGGGCCAACGTAAAGTATGTTTGATAATGTATGACAAGGATGAATATAAGAATTAGTCACTATTTTCAAAATTTTCATTTCCCCTTCCAAAGTTCTTTAGACTAAATTAAGATTTCTATATCCAAACATAAAATCAAAATTCCAAAATTTAATTTCATGATGATAAATCTAAATTCTTACAATTTTTGGCATGTGAAAGAACAAAGCTTCTTAGCTCAACAAACGCAATGAATGTTAGAATCATCAAGTCTGATGTGGGTTTTAGTGTGCTTTGTGTAACTTGTTTGTCTGTTTGCTTTCCATTTTCACCCTCTCTTTTCTTTTGCCTCCCTCTTAAATTATTGATAACTTTTCATGCTCCATTTTCATACCTTTTCCTCTCCCTCCCCCTCTCTAATAGAAAATTTAGAACTCCTAGAGTTAAAATCAAAATTCGAGTTTCCCACACACAACCCACGCTTTATAATTATAGATAGATATGCATTACACTAATTTAAGTACTACACTATTTTTAGTAATATCGATACCTCATTTCGACCTCCTCCAGGTGGAGCACAAGCAGTAACAATGGTCATGTCATCTATGTCTTTCCAGTATAAAAGTTGGCGATCATAAAAGCCTCTATAGTCCAAAAATTGGCGAAGCAATTCCACCGGAGGTTGAGCAAAATATTTCTCTCTTAAAGGCATATTTACATCATCAACAAAACAACATATTTTTTTTCCTACCGGAGCCCCAAATCGAGTTCTTTGTTTCTTTTCCAATTTCACTTCAATGGATTCCTACGTTTTTTAAAGGAAATTGTGCTTTTTAATTCATATTAGATTTACAAAGTAGACAAGTATTAGTACTTTTTATTATTTATGAGCATTAATTTCTTAGGCTTTTTATTTTTTTGATGCATAAATTCTAATTTTAGTTGAATATTACATATATCAATTAACATATGTTACATATGCAAGCAAGAGTGTGTTTAAAAGAAAAAGTACTTGAGTTGCAATCGCCGTTGTTTGTGCACTAAAATTAAGGACAATGGACATGTAATTTTTATTTTCACGTATTCTAGCAATGAGATCCATCACAATTGCACTTTTGCCAACTCCGGAGACTCCTTGGAACAAAACGTGTTTATTGACTTCAAGATAAATCTCCATGAGGAATCCCAACCTTGTTGTGTCTAAAGTGGGTACCATTAATTCAAAGAATGATGTACCCGGAACATATTCAAAAGATAATATCATATCCTCCCATGGAGCTAAATTCTGCACATATATACAATTATAAACCTCTAATGAATGTTTAATCAAAATTAAAATGTACATAATCAAATAATCTATATTTCATAAAAATGCCATAATAAAATAAAAAATTGGTTACTTTTTTTTTGGTTATTTTTGATTTTGCAATGACTATTTGAGATGGTTCACACTATGTCCCACATCCCATTTTTATGAGTCTCACCTCAACATGAGATTCAAAGTTTGTTGAGTTATGAAGGACAAAAAGGAGTACTAAAGGAAAGTCTTGAATGTTTTGTGCAAAACTATTGGTGGAAATTGGGCTGAAAGTTGGGTTTAGCAAAACAGTTGACTCAAACCTTTGAATGAATTCCCACCTTCATTAGGGCCAAAACTTCCAAAAAGGTGTTGCCATATAAGCAATCGAGATATGGGACTTGGGATTTAGTGGGAAGTGTCAATTCTCAACTTTTTGTTTTCCACCAATCAAATTCTCAATGGGATATGAGACATAGGACATAGTGTGAATTGCCCCTTGAAAAGATGTATATAACAAAAAAAATCAGAACTAGTAAATGCTTTTTATCACACGATGGATAAACATCATTTATAATATTTATTTATGGAGGTTATTTACTTGGGTGGCATGTTTTAAGACAAATTCTATTGAAGGTTATTAGATTTATCAAAAATCTTGTATAGCAATTATTTTAGCCTGGAAAAAGTCCAATTTTTTTGGTGAATGAGTTTATTACACCATATGAATTATGATAAAAGTTTAGGAATAATTCTTAACCTTGTCTTTAACGTTGATAAAGTAATCATAAACCGTATCTGATCCAGGGAAAGCGGCTACAGTTTCAAGCTCAGTTCGAAAAAATTCATCAAAACCTTCAACGCTCTTGTGGTCAATATTTCCCCCAATAGCCCAAACATAAGAAAATGCAAATAAACGATTTAGTGTGGCTTGGATTTCATCTGGAATGTCTTCTTCAAATTCCCCTTCAACACTTATTCCTCGTCTGGGTTGAAGAAGCGCTTGAAAACAAAAACACAAGGACGTGACAATATTGATGTTTACCGAAGGAATGTTCTCTCTGCACTTATTCCTTAAGAATTTCAAACCACCGTCGACCCAATTATCATATAACATGTAAATATGGTCTAAAACCTATATTTTTATAAAAAAAAAAACAGGTTCAATATATAGATTATAATAATGTGAGTAATACTAAAGTCAAAATTATTGGAACTTAACACCATATCAAATACATGCTATAGAGCTTTTTTATTTTAATATGTTTTAATCTTGGATATATAGCATTTTAATATGCATTACTAGATGTGGTTGGTTTAATTACCTATATTATTATTTGAAGATTTACGTCATTCTAGAATGGTCACTTATAAATTATCAATAGTTGCTTCGTGCTCTAATTTTATTTTGGCATTATGATACCAATTACTTTTTATACTTTGTTGAAAAGTATAAAAATAGAGGGCTCACAAATGATTTTAAATACAAATGTAGATGAACTAGCATACTTTTTATTTGACTACAATAACAAAATTTAATTTGAATGTAGTTTAATGACATAGGCTTATGAAGAATGTGTTATTTCTTTTAACTATTTGCCTTGTGTATAGATTTTGAAATAGTTTGAAACTCATAAACTTGGAAATAATGGGACGTAAAGCAAAATAATAAAAAGAAATTAATGAATTATCTAATATGTAAAACCATGTACTTTAGATTCTAAGTCTTTTTTGATGATATTTGCTCAACTGTTTTCAATCAAATGGTATACAAAAATTTAAGATTTTTTAGACTTAAACTTGTAAATGTAACAAATATGTTGATTTTATATGAGAGTTGTTGCAAAAAATATGAGGTGTAAATTTCTGAACAAGGACATTTTCTTGAGAGTTTTGTATATTTTTGTGAATTTATTTGTTCTTGAATGTTTATACTTTGAATTGTAAAAATTAAAAAGCATAGAATGTAATGTACACTTGTATTCATTAAACTTAAATTTAATGAGTTTTATGACTTTACATAATTTAGGGTACAAAAGAAAAGGATGTCTAATAGCAAACTTCTAGAATGTTAGATATAGCACATAAGAAATATTTTATCATTAACAAACCAGTTCATATCAATACTTAGGCCAACTTTAAAATCTTCATCTATCAAAAGGTTAAGAATAGTTTATTATTTGATTATTGAGCAAAGTTTTTTTGCAGCTATGGACTTAGGTTAAAGTAGGTTTATTTCTTGAAATATTTTTAACACTCTCTAAAAGATGTCAACAAGAAGGTGTGTACATTGAAGGTTTACCATGCTTTGTACCTATGATATGGGAGTTATTACATTTCAAAAAAATCTATCATACAATAATTTTACAACTTTGCAAATTTGATCAACAAATGGGAGTAGAGTAGATACTAAACCATTGTGGTTATTGCAATAGTGCATGTTGGACTAGTCTATATCACACGGTACCACAATTTTTCTTTGTTGTTTCTTTCTAGTAGGCCCATTAATATCTTGACATTAGCAAGAAACTGAAAGTTGGAAGGACATCAAAGTGATAGTATATATTATATTGGATTGCAATGAGTTTAAAATTATTACCTCATCCAATTCATAAATGATCAAACATGCTATACTTTTTAAAGTACTAATCAATCCATAAAAATAAAATAAATGGAAAACAATTCAAAAGTATTATTGTAAAATTTGTAAAATATTGAACTTTTTCTTTGTATAGTAAAGACTTGCATCCATAGTGGCATTCTAACCCCTAAACGTTTAAGCGTGCCGCTCCAACCAATACAATACAAGGTGTTTTTTTTGTATTTGGAATGGATCCACACCTCTACTACATTCAAGACCAACAAAGAAGTTGGAGAATAGATTGATGCGGTTCTAGTGAGCTACTTGAGATCCCAATTTAAAAATTCTTATTGGTAGCAAATGACAATTATACGTCAACGTATATATTATGCCCTATGGACGTTTATGGGCTAATATACAATGCAATGCATTTTGGAAGTGAAGACCATGAAAATTACTATTTATGTTTTTTTTTGGAGTTAGTTGCAAATAAAGCTACGCAATTACCAATGCTATAACATAGATTGTTGGGGTATGTTTGGCCAATGTCTTCCTAACTTCCTCAAAATAAACCTTAAAA
The DNA here is from genome assembly GCA_963920765.1 of Ulota crispa. NCBI lineage: Eukaryota > Viridiplantae > Streptophyta > Bryopsida > Orthotrichales > Orthotrichaceae > Ulota > Ulota crispa. The sequence continues at coordinate 24,937,435 of OY987243.1, read as the reverse complement.
TAACCATGTTACATACACTAGAAGAAAAATGTGTCTCAAACAACTCATTTACAACAACTACAAAAATTACATAGCAACTTTAATTGAGTCATCTAACAATCATTGTAAACATTTGCAATTGTTGTGGACAAGTTGATTAGAACACGCTTTTCTTCTAGTGAAACTTATTTAGTACATTGATGTCACAATTTCACGTGTTTTTACCTTTCTTTGACAAAGTTGTTCCAATTTCACTAGGGAATTGTTGCACCATGACTGTACCAAGGCTCTTTTTTTTGCATTGTTCATGAATAGTAAATTCCAATGTGCCCCCTCACAAGAGGAGAATTTCTGGAGGGACTGCTGTGCATAGGGCAATAGCAAATCCAGAAAGTTGGAATCTGGCGTTACAAAGCGAAAAAAAAAAAAGCCCTCAACTGTACATAGCAAATTTCCACAATAATTGTAACTGAGTCATCCAATGATCATTGTACACATTTACGTTGACGTGGACCAATCACTTAGGACTTATTTTGCTTCTACTGATACTTATTTAGGGAGACTGCCATAGAGTGAGCGGGGATCCATGAGTTGTGAGCCATGGGCTTAAATTTTTTTTTGTCAAAATATCATATTTCACCTATAACCGTGTACATAGGGCCTTATAAATATGCATTTTAAACTTTCATCTTTTGAAAATCTTATTATTTTTCAATTTTTGCATTGATTTTGAGCTTAAAATTAATTCAACCTCATACAAACCTATAGGTTCGCTACTCATGGATCACCGTTTTATGCTCATAAATACCAGTGTCCACTTATTTAGTAATTTGGTATCGCGTTTTTACCTTTTTTGAAAAAGTTGTTCCAAGTTCACTAGGGAAACGTTGCAACCATGATAGTACATAAGGTCGCCATCCAAGTTCTTCAGGAGGAACATACACCATTCCACAGCGACTAACGGTCGCAGGGGATGCAACAGCCAAGTCCTGGACTTCAAACAACATCCTCATGGTATTTGGATTCAATTTAATGCGCTCTCCATTAGGCAAACAAAGGACACAATTATCATCCAAAACCGTGTTTAAATTTTCTATCCATATAGCATCTACAGGTCCATCGAAAACCACCCATTTACGATCTGGGGTTGTGTCAGCCACACATCCACGGATGATAGTGCTACCTAATCCATCCGTCCATTCATTAGTCATCAAATTATATTCCCCATAGAGCTCGCCCATCTTAATGCATTTAGGATTAAGCACATAAGAATGAGTGATTTGAAAAGCCATGTTTGGAGAGTCTTCTTTTCGTAGTTTTGTCATGGCTTGTTGTAACATGGTGGCACATACCGTCTTCCCTCCTCCGGTGGGTCCCACCGTCATCACACCAAATCTTACATTCATTGTCTCAAATAGTTGGATAACCTTAATCACAAATGTTGGCTTTGCTTGATAGCCATTTATTGTTAAGCAATGATCAATTGCCGTTTGAATTGCTCCAAAATCTTGTCTAGGAATAACGACACCTATACTCCACCATTCCATGCTTAACTAATCAATCTATTTGGATTCAAACCATTAGTTCCAAATAAAATTAAAAACTTCAAACTTGTAACAATAGTTGTCATAAAACAACTAAGTTGTAAAACATTGTTTGTTTAACCCCTAAAGGACCAAGGGTGTTTTTTGAGAAAAAATCTCAAAAATTGTCAACTTTTAATGCATTGCCCAAAATTGAAAATAAAAACCTTTTTTCTCAATTTCAACAGTGTAAAAATTTGTCAAATAGATCAATTAATGTGTGCAAAAAAATTCAGCCCATTTGATCGCATGGATTGTAAGATTATAATGTTTGAAGTGAGAAAAATACTTTTTTTTCATTCTTGCAAAACAAAGTCAATAGAGTAAAAAATTTGGTCTGCACAAATTTGAGCTTTCTGACCATTCACAAGTATATGATGTTAGGTTCACTCATGAAAATTTTCAAATGCCAAGATAGAATCTAGCTTATTCTAAATCACCCTGCAATGCAAGGAGGTTTAGTGAATTGGCAATACATTAGTCATTCTTTCATGATTTCTTGTGCAATGAGGAAGTCTTTTATTTGAAATATGAAAGGTGAAAAGTTAGAGACAATCATTTGAAATATGTGAAAATAAGTTTCAAGAGTTTTGAATTTCTAGATTGAAAGATAATAGAGCCTAAAGTTAGAGGATTTTTTTTTTCTTGAAACTACCCAAACATAATTAACAAAGTTTGACTCCTTTCTAAATGTGATGTGAGAGTTCAATTTTCTTTTTTTTTGGACAATTGTACATTATGTTTTTTTAGTTACATACTTGCCAAATTTCAAAAGTTGATGAGAGTTTTAGGATAAGATTCTCCAAAGATGCCCAAGCTGCCCAAGCTGCCCAAATTCTTTTGGATAACATAACTTTTGAACCTGGCATCCGATTAGGGAAAAAATTTCATCTCCACTTACAAGATACATATTTGCACCTTGCGTAACAATTTTGAGAACATCCAATAAAAATTAACTCCATATGACCCTACTCGAGTTCTCAAGTGGCTGTTGAACAGCCACTTGGTCCTTTAGGGGTTAAAGTTTTGTTCATTTAATTTTATGAAGTTTAATTATTAAAATGTATTGTATTTGAATTGCACTGAGGTTTTAAAGTTTTACTACTTCACACAATTTTGTTAGGGAATTGTTAAATCTACCACACCTTTTTATTAGATTTGCCACATTGCACCATGTTTAGGAGTTCCTTAAAAAAAGGACAAATTTTGTATTTATAAAATGACCCTTTGTCCACTCTTTTCTTTCTTCTTTCTTTTACTTGGCTTAATTTCCATAACTTTTAGACTAAATAATCTTGAGATAAGTATGTTTATCATCATATCTAAATGATCTTTGAGTAAGTACAAAATCTACCCTTGTTTTCTTTATGGAATTCCTAAAGATGGTACAATGTGATACACTTTGACAATTCCCTATTGACAATATGGATATAATAAAGTTATTTTGTTGTTTGAGCAAATTATATCCTAATGATTTATTTATTTTAAAACCTGGAAATAGGTCTCCAATAATAGCCATAAATAAATCGGCATCTTCTTGAAGAAACTTAGGAAGGTTGCTATCTTTAAAAGCCCGAATTAAAACTACGTCTTCTACAAGATCCGGATTGGCTCGTTTTAATGACCCAGCCATGACTAATACAGACTTCACAGCCCGCATTCCAAAATCATAATGATCTTGTTGGCTTAATTGTTCACTTGATAATTTATATAACTTTACCATCTTTCTTGATAAAGTTTTAGCATTTGCAAAACCTAAAAAAAAAACCCCACTATATGTATTAAAATTATCCAAGTATATACTTACAAAAGAATTAAACATTTCAATGGTTAATTCTACCAAAAATCTGATGGATACCCTCGAAGTTTGCAATATGTGTACATATGTTCTTGGTTTTTCAGAAATTGCACAAATATCCTTGGGCTCTACTTTTCAAGCTTTTGTTATGTTGTGCATGCCAACACAACTAGAATCACTTCCTTCTCCCTTTATGCGCACATAAGAGCATCTCCGGGAGCACGCTACCTAAGCCCCATGCTCCCCAGCCGTAACGGCTTCCTCGTTTTCAATCCCCAACAACATTTGACACGTCCTTGTGCAGGCCACGGGCCTTCAGATTGAGCCGCATACTCGTCAAATTTCAGCTTTCAACAAGTCCCCTTCACAGTCCTTGGCTAGCACTGTTCACGCACAACCCCACTCCATAGCCACGTGTACATGTATGGTTTGTTGTAATGCAAGTGCAGGCCTTGATGGTTTCATGGTTGCAAGAGAACTTCAAGCCTTGCCGTGAAGGTTTGTGTCTTTCTCCCCTTGAAATCTCATTTATCTAAATGTTGCAAAGCGTGCTATAGGAGATGCCCTAACGAGTGCAACAAATGGGGAAGAAGTTGCTTGCACACAAAGGGAGAAGGAAGTGGCGTGCACAACATAACAACAATGAAACAAGTGTTTGATAACTATGATCCAAGGGTATTTGTGCAATTTCTGAAAAATCAAGAAAATTTGTACAAATATCGCAAACTTCAAGGGTATCCATCAAATTTTCCCTTGATTCTAACTGGTTGCTTGTGTGTGCACCAAGAAATATATAAAAATGATCATTCATTGCATTACTTGTGTTTTTTTCATTATAAAGAGTTATATCACTCTTTAAACATGTAATTTAAGCATTAAAAATTAATGAAATTTTGACTTTGGGGGATACCCACCTTCTGAAAAGAGCATGACTTCTGCTACAAGGGCATAATCTGGAATCATCATAGAGACCGGGCGAAATAAAACCTTTAAATTGTCAGGTAGTTCGGTTCTCCCAGCATATCCAGGATTCATTGTAATAAAGACTCCACATGTATCGATTAGTTTTATTTCTCTTCCTTCAAAATTGAATCTAGTCAGGCCTGCTTTTAAAGCGTTTTGAATGGTTAAAAGTTGTTGGGCCACCACGGAAAGAACTTCGATATCAATTCGATTGAATTCATCAAAACACGCCCATGCTCCACATTGAGTTAATCCGGCAAAAAATTTACCCATGAACTATTTCCACCATTACACAAATAACATTTAATTTTTAGTTTACATTTTTTTAATGTTATTTGAAATTTATCTAATGCCAAGTTTAACTAAGTCTAAACTATTCATAGATAAGCGTGAACTTTTTTGCTAGGGAAATCTTTTGATGTTGAGGGACAAGGATCTCTAGATGTTTTACATATGGATTATTGTTTTTGAACTTTGTATTGCTTAGAGTTAGTCAAAGGTGACATTACTAATGATGTTTTATAAAAGACTTAATAGATTGCAGAAAGAATCAATGTAATATTGATTATAATATTTAACCCTTCACAATGCTAGCCTTTTGAAAGCCATTGGGTGAGAGAAGTTTTTTGCTTTGTTGGTGTGGTCAAGGGTTAAAACTGAACAAATTAGATATTGATGCAAACAAGTGCATTTGTTGTTTGTATGGTTGTTCTTGCACATCTCATGATGTTTAACTGTCACATTAAAATAGGAGACGCAAAATAAATTCTAAAAGTTCATGATTCATACTTCAAACTTTTGAGAAATCGAAATTTGCATTAGATGCAAGTCCCATCTATGTTTTTTAAGAAAATCAAACTAAAAATCACAAGGTGTGCAAGCTTTCCAAGAAGCCAAATTGTCCGGCAAGGGAATGATTATAGCACTTCTTCTTATGTATTATTATTTTTTCATAGTGCAAATCATATGTCAAAATTAAAAATCAAGATACACATACAAGAAATAACAAAAATAAAAACAAAGAAAAAATTACAAAAACACATGTATAAAAAAGAAGTGCAATTCACAAATCACCAACTGCTTGTTTTTCAAAAACCATGAATTAGATTAATCCCTCGCTGCATCAGGGAACAATTCATGTCCCTTGGTTACTCTCCTTTTTGACAAGCTGGCGTGGTGGTGGGGTCAAATAGCACTTGAAAATCCAAATGCGAAATTCAAAAATCACAACATTCATAATTCCAAGTATGTTTTTTCAACAAAATGTACAATACACCTTTAACTAAATATGGACCACTCATGTAATTATGGACTATGTGTATAATTATTGACTTTGCACAACATCAAGAGTCCACCCAATGCTTACACAACACGAGGTTCGATTTTAGAAGATCTCCAATGTTTTGCATGTATCCAAAAATTAATTGTATATTTGTATTATAAAGTGGGGTTGTTTGTCACTCATGGGAAATTCAAAATGTTCTATTGACACTAAAACTTCAAAATTCTCTTTTAGAGAGAGGGCAAGGCATGGAAAGGGCATGAAAAGGGAGGGTGAAAAGTTATCTCAATTTTCAAAGGCGGAGGGAGAAGAAAGGATAGGGAAGGGGGAGTGCAAATTCACTAGACCTTTGGGGGGAGAGGAGGGGGGAAGAGAGTAAAAAGAGAGGGAAAGGGAGGTTGAAAATTGAAAACAAACACAAGTATAAAAAACTCTATTTTTCTATTGATTTGGTTGAATTGAGGAGTGCACTTTTTTGTTGAAGTTCAACAACAATCTATTGATTTTTGTTGAACGTTGATAAATAAGTGCACTCATCAACACGGCCAAAACAACATTAAAATTTGAGTTTTCTACTTATGAGAGAGGAACAAGTTGGACAAAATAGATGACAAAGAAAAAGAGAAGAAGAAAAAGCATGTGAGATTGCACAAAGCGTGGGCAAGGCATACTTGTATCATTTATAGACTTTGCTAAGCATGTGGCATGTATGCATAAATATTCGCTAGAGGCTAAAAGTAAAATAATAATGTCATGGCTAACTAACTTTGTAATCAAGATTGTCTCCGCAATTGAACACAACACATTGAATACCGAGAGCTTTTCCCAGGTCTTTAGTGGTTTCTGTTTTTCCAGTTCCTGCAGGACCAGCAGGGGCACCTCCGAGTTTTAAATGCAAGGCTCCAGTTAAGGTCATGTAACATCGATCAGTAAGTGGTGTAATCACTAAACGCATTTGAGCTCCCAAGTATTCATACGCGTACTCAAATAATGCATTTGTTTGGCGAACCACACAATCTTCCAACACTTCATCCCAATAATAGCGCAATTGCATTTGCCAACCAAATTCTGTAGGTTTGAAGATCTTCTCTCTGCCACAAACAAAACAAAATTAAAAAAAAAAAACCAAACAAACAAAAACAAAAGACAAAAATGTTTGTCCTTTTTGTCTTTGATTTTGGTGAAGTTGTGCGTTGTGTTTAGGGAAAAATGTGATGCATAAGGTAAGCACCCATAAGCATGGATTTAAGAGTTTTGAACATGATGACTATTAGTAGACGTCTAGCAAATTATAGGATCCTATTAGCAACAAAAAAATAATGAGTTTGCACTTTCAAATTTATTATTTGGATGCTCTGAGAATAAGTTGTGAATCTTTAAAGAGCAAGCTGCCATTGTACCCATAACCACTATTAAGATTTCATGTTCGCATGTTGTACATCCTTGTCACTACGTCTATGTACTTCCACTGATTTTTCAAGATTTCAGAGGTCACGCTTATGGAGACCCTCACGAGGATGGGTGCTCCTACCTCACTCTTGAAGTTTGCAATGTTTGAGTAAGGTGAGTGCACGCATTGCCAATTTTGTCACATACCCAACATGTAGGGTGCAATAATATTATCGATCTTAGACAAGAGAAGTTTTCAACCAAGCCTTGTTGGAATGTGTTCTTCTTTCCTTTTCAAGACTCAGATTGCTTAAGTCATGCTATGTGTCCCAAAGAGGTGAATGAGAACGGAGGAGTTAGTGAACAAAGAGTAGTTTGGCTTGTATCAAAATTGCATGAGTTTAGAGGTTGACATTGGGTCCAAAGCACTTTTTGACTACCAAAATTCACAATAATTTTAGTTTTTTACAAATAAAATCATGAAAATTTTGCAATCCCAATGTTTCCTTTCTTCCTACATGGGTAAATTATGCATTGCCTAAAACTCTTTGTAGATCATCACTAATTTTTGCTTAAGTTGTTGGGTACAGGTGCGCTCACCTTAGTACTGAACTTGTATTTTTTAGGTCATGCATCATTATATATATATATAGAAGTCTATTTTTTTTTTTAAATAAGCAAGAACTTGATATTGGTACTGTAATAGATGTATTAGAAATACTTTAGTATTAATTAGAATGCACTTGATATATTTTATGATCAATGATTTACGCAATAATTTTGTCATACCGAAACAAGATGTCAACAATGTCACGTGCATGTACGTCAATGGTGATCAATGCACACAATATTTTCCTATCCAATGCTACTAAATCTCCACGCACCAAAACTGAAAGCTCTTCTAGCCTATCAATATTGACTTTCAAAAACTCTTCGAGTTTGCCTTCCACAATACCTTCACCTGCATTTAAACAGTCTTCAACTTCTCTTACCCAGTAAACCTGTAATTCGATTAGTAATTATAGTGTGAGTATAAATTTTGGGCATCTTTTAGAAATTTTGTACGCATGATACAAATTTTGAAAATTTAACACCAACAATGAAAGTGCAGTTTTAACTCCTTAATCCCTAAACAATGTTGCCTATCAAAAATGTTGTTTGTATTCATATGAGGATCATTTAGTACATGAAGAATTGGTTTTATGAAAAATATCAAAAGTTTCCCAAAAACTCCTAATTGAACATTAGTATGTTTGTAATTTTGTTTGAAATTTACAACTACAATGAGATTCACGTGCTATCCAAGTGCCGTGTTAACCCCTAAAGGACCATGACTTTTATTTTGTCAAAAAACACTCAAAACTGTCACCTCTATGGCAAAGAGTAAAAAAGTTTGAAAATTGGTCTTTTAGCATACTTAATCGTAGGATCTTGTACTAAAGTACTATAAGAATGTGCCATACAAAACTCAAGAACTTTGACTATACAAATTGGAAGATATTTGCTTTTAAAAAGTAAAAAACAGCTTTTTTGCACCTTGCATGATTAGATTATTTAACTTTGAACTTTTTTAACTTAAATTTTTTGCACCATAGAGCTTGGAATTCTATTTTTGCATGGTGGGAAGTTAAGTTGGTAATCTTGGGAAAAAAATAACAAAAAATAATTAATTTTCATTCTTTAAAAAAAACATTAGGCAGAAGAAGGTATGAGATTGAACAAAAATTGAAATTGCTAATAACGCTACAATGGAATTGAAAGGCAATGATCCCAATGGTGAGATTGTTCTAGAGAGCAAACTTCACCCTCTCCAACAGTTTATTTTTTGAAAAATGTCATAATTGCATTCAAAAATGAAGTTTATAAGTTATTTTTTCAAGAAGATGCTTGAATTGCCCAAAAACAAGATTGTCCATAACTTTCTCATAACTAGTCCAAATGGAATGAATCAAAGCCTCAAATGTAAACAAAGATGTAGTCTATGAGAAAAAAAATTAAATTTTTTTTCAAGTTTTTATTTTTAAAAAAATTTGTTGCCCGAAGTCCCAAATTTGTGCTTATTTGGGCATAACTTTTGCTCCCTAGCATCAATTGGAATAAAAATTAGATGCCCACGCAAATCTTTGAGTTCCCCATCTGCAATAAAAGTTTAAAAAAATCATGAAAAGTAGTTTGACCATAGGTACATGCCCAAAAATCCCATTTGTCCGTTGAATAGATAGTTGGTCCTTTAGGAGTTAACATAGGAAAGCGTACAAAAAACAAAAAACATCCTTTAGGGTGTAAGGATGTTGATGTTTTGTATACGCTCTTTTGTATTGTATACAAATGGGACATTTGGGTAGCACATGAACTCCATTGGAGTTGTAAATTTCAAGCCAAATCACAAACATACTATTAGTTAGGTAGGACTTTTTGCTGAATTTTTGACATTTGTCATAAAGCGCTTCAAGTACTAAATGGTCCTTGTATGAATACAACCCAAAATTTATGGTAGACAACATCCTTAAGAGGTTAATGACTCAAACTACAAAAAATTGGGTATGATAAAGGGACCGACTGGGTGGACACCCCCCAATTGCTACGCGGACACCCCCATAACCAAATCTATTAAATTTGAGATTATTATTATGTTGGAATATGAAATAAAATCAAAGCAATACTTTAGTGTACATTTGCGTTTACAAGCATTGCAAACATACAACAAATTTGTCTCATTTGTGACACGATCACGAGTCAAACCAGTTGCTCCCTTCATTTACTAGTTTGACTCTTGACCATGTCACAAGTGAGGCAAATTTGTTATATATTTGAAACACTTGTAAATGTAAATATACACTAGAGTGTTGCTTTGATTTTATTTCATATTTCAACGTAATAACAATTTAGATTTGACTATGGGGTGTCTACGTAGCAATTGGGTGTCCACCTGGTCGGTCCCATGATAAATCATCCAAATTTCCAAGTGATTTGAAATCGTGTATTTAATACTGCCATTTAAACAACTTTTATGTTCATTGTATATAGAGTCATTGACAGGTATCTAATAAAAAGAAAATCAAAGAAAATGTCTACAATTCCCAAAATCATAAAATTCAGTGTACTCCATTATTTTTCGAAAATCTAAAATACTAACAATGGGTTTCTAATTTTCATTAAAAGTTTATTATTATTAATATTATTATTGTTACTATACTTAAATAAGCTATTCTAATAGAACATGAAATCACATCAATGCAATTGACTTGAAATACCAAAGTTGTACAAAAAATTTGGCTAAAAATTGCTATCAAACTCTCATACGAATAAGGATTAGGTAATTTATAAGATCAAACTATATGGGTTTAGAGTTAGCATTTGACCATACAAACGCAGACAATAGCTATTTTAACTTTAGAAACATTGAAAAGTTGGACTTTTGGATTTTTTTGAGCATGAGTGTTTTTAAATCATCTGATGAAATTTAAATTAACGCCTAAAGAGCCCAATATGGCCAAATGGGGGTTCTTGGAGGTGTAAAAGTAAACAAAAAAGGTATTGCATGCTCAAGTTTTGGTTAATCACTCAAGTCCAAATGTAGCTAAAAGTTTAACAAAAAAATTGAAGCAGCTTGTTGTTCCTTGAAACCTTTAGATTTTGCACCCAAACATTTGAATTTACTATTTTTAATATTAAAACTATTGGTGGGAGTGTATATATGCATTGTACATTGCATTGTGGATGGAGGAATTTTGGATGGGATGGGTTGAAAGCCCACACTCCCATGTATAGGGGAGAACGTTGGTGATGTGTCACTTTTTTTCTCTCGATTGGGCAAGATTTTTGTAACTCTAAAGTAATGAGCTAGCTAGATCCACTTACTTTGAATGACCATAAATTTTGGAATTTTTTCCCATTTGAGGAGTTTTTTTCCACCAAGTATAACTAGAGACAGTCTCATGGGATCAACCATTAGGTAAAAAAATGGGAAAAAAACATATCAAAGTCAAAAATCCATATTTTGAACTGCTACTCAATTAACAAATATGAGATTCCCAACGGTGGGGATTTTGCAAATTTACTTGGATTTGAAATCAAACTAGCCTTAAACTTTTGATTTGTACTTGGATATAGAATGACTGGTTTGGATTGTGTGAATACTTGACTAACTTTCTAAAAATTGAGGGAATGTGCTAAAGGTTCCATATTGGAGGTATGCTAAATTTTCTTAGCAAATTGCTTAGGGGTTAATGTAAACACAATCATAGCAACATGGATTTTTCTTTTCATAAAAAACACTGTCCAACTGAAATTTGAAAGAAGCTACATTTTCAAATTATTCTGATTTTTGAGATACATTCATTTAAATAGATTCATTTAGCAGTTATGTGTATCTGGAAGTTGTCTGTGCTTGAAATTAAATTCCACATAAATATTGAAAAATAAATTGATCATTTTGAAAGATCATTACACCTGTTTATTTAATAATAAAATCACCTAGAATTGCAATACTATTTTATGATTGTTTTTATGCTATTGTTTAATGTTCAAATATTAAAGGGACCTGTTACATTTTAATCAAAAGTCTTAATTATGACATTTTAGCCTTAGGTCTTAATTGTAACATCTAGCCTTAGGCTTGACAAATCTGAGCATCATTATTTGGTTTGAGTATCAAATTCTTTTGAACATATGGTCCAAACAAAAAAGTTACAAGTTTTATAGTTGTTGAAACATTAAAAATAGTTTGTTAAGAATATATAAAATACGGATGTTCAAAAGCTCTTTATTCAGAAACCTTCTATTTCATTAACAACTTCTAATTTTCTTCTTGAGTTAAACTATTTTCATGTTCAAAGTGGTATTCAAATGTCATCTTTGCTGAACAAGTAGAAAACATGTTACAACAAAATCAAAAAATCAAAAAAACTGTATACAATATTTCTGAAAAAGTACCAATAATTTAGTTTAAAATAAACATAAAATGAATCATGGTTTTGGATTAGTAACAAATCGACATAGACTAGAAAATGATAAAATACATATAAATACATGGATTCCATTTTTATGTATTTTGTCGAGTATGTTGTCTTAGTTTTGTTCCTAAGTAATTTTTCTATTTGGGCACAATAGTAGAAAAAACATGTCCACATTGACGATAAAAATTGTCCATTACCAATCATTTACAATCATTGTGAACAAAGCTCTTGGCCGCTATGAACATGTTCTTCTACTGGCACAAGTTTGCATTTTAAAGTGTTTAAAGAATTTAAAATAAACAAAAAACAACAATAACTAAATTCATTCCAGTTTCATTATTATTCACTTAGTAGGTACAAAAAATAATTTTATAAGATTTGAAATTGAGTTAGAAATTAATTTTTACTTGTGATATCACTATAACCAATTGTGCCGGATGCATAAGCACCCATTCACTACGGGCTCTTTTAGCATAATCCACATATCCAGCTTTAGCCATCCTATTTCAATAAAATAAAACAAGAACCATAATGAGTTTTAAAACTATACACATGTATGTATATATGTATATCTATACTACTGAGTAGGAGGATTTTTCTTGATGTGCCCTATTTCAAAAAAATTAGGATTTTTTTGTTGTAAGTTGAAGCAACAAAGTACGTTCCAAAATATAAACCACCAAGTGTCCTCAAATCATGTCCTTGTCATGAATTTTTTGGTGGATTTTGAAACAAGAAAAGATGTCTCAAATTTAAAATGTCAAGCATCCTCTAGTAAAGAATTAAAAAGTAGCATATTGATAGCAATTGATATTTTGGTCTCAAAAAATATCAAAATTATGGTGCATGAGGGTTAGATTCTAAACTAGTTGTGAGATGTTGTTTTTTTTGTAAAATATATCAAGATTAGATTCTAGACTAATTGATTTGTGGAATTTTATTTTTATTTTTAAAATTTGAATGTTACATTACCCATACATGTCCAACTCGTGCAAGTATACTAATGTATGTATGTAGGAAAACATTATCAAATTTTGATACAAACTTCATATAAATACAAATACAAGTTGAATTTTCTTATTGAAAAAACCTTTGGAGACTAGAAACCATATTTTGTTCGACTGCCGTAAGCCAATTTTCTACATTCCCACGAGCTTTGAGATTTTTTCCTAATTGAATTCGCTCTCCTTCACTTGACACCATGGCAAAAATATCTATACTCTTTGGATCATCACCAAAATCCAAACTACGAATCCCATCTACACAACATACTCAAAAAAAAAATTGATGATTAATTCTTTCAAGTCATAATACATAAACCACTTTTATGATTGTTTTGTTTGAAGCTAACCTTATGTTGGCATTAAAAACCTCGTTAAAAACTCATAATAAAGTTTCCTTGCAGACACTCATTTTTGGAACAAAATTTGATATTAAATGAAAATAATATCTAAGTGAATTTAAAAATTCTTTATCTTACAAAACACCCAAGTATGTAATAACTACTTAACTTAAGCATGATGCATGTTGGTTTGAGGCTAGAAGTAAAATAAAGTTTTTATTTTGATTTTTATCAAAAAAGTATATGTTCAAGTAAGTACGGCATATCTAACTAAATATGGCTTATTCATGTAGTTGTGAATTGTATAGCATCAACTGATATCTCAATGTTTAAACCAAAAAAACCAACAAAAAAAACTGAAACACTGATTATGAACGTAGCAAAACCCATATGTAGTTGAATACAACATAAGTGTTATGTAAATTTTGTTATTTTATGTGTTGGAGTGGATTGTTAGTATATTCACCAAAGCATTTAGACATATGAGGTTGCACGGCTTGTACGTTTCGTGTTTGTGCAAGTATTTCAAGCAATTCATCATTGGATAAGAAATAGAATCTAGGAAATGCCATTCGTTTTGTTTCCAAATAATCTTCTAAGTTCTTTTGAATCTTTTCTAACGTCTCATTGCTTTTAATGAATATTTCAAGCCATCCGGGCGATGATCCTGATTGAAGAGCATTTGGTCTAAAACCACAAGAGCAACAAAATATGTTAAACATATAAAATAATTGTAAATTAAAAAAAAAATATGACTTTTAAGAAAACAAATTAAGTTCCTATGATTGTATACAAGTATTTACAAGAATAAGGATTATTTAAAAAAGGGTTAGAGTAACACCTATCATGAGTTCTTTTCATGATATCTTTAAATTGTTTATCAACTGCAAAAAATGCTTTACTTTCATTTGGTAATTGACGTTGTATGTCGGGAGCACTAAATATACTTTCTAAATACATCCATTGTTTTTGAACTTCACACCATTGATCAAGCACCTTTCCAAAATGTTTCAATGAATTTTCTAATTTTTCAACTTCGGTTCGAATTCCGGTAACATACCTAAAGTTTACATATATAAATATTATTAAACATACGAAGCGATAACTTTATAGGAATGAGTTTTTTTTACTATAACATAGTGTTTAATCTACAATTATTAATTGGTAAGCAGAACAATCACAACATTACACAACAAACAAAACAAAAATTTATTGATATTTTTTGAAAGACACAATATGATAAAGATTCTAAACTCATGTGTCACAAAAAAACAATTGCATTTATTTCTTTGAACACCTAAGAAATTATGTATGAAAACAATGGTTTCCATTGTTATTTTAAGAGGGTTAAAGGATTTTAGGTTTCTAAAAATTTGAGTGGGTGAAAAGATCCGCAAAAAAGGTGTTTGGTGATTATACTCAAATAAAGTTTGTTTTGAAGACAATCTTGTTTGTTTGTAATAGTTTGAAAGAACTTGTGAATTTGGTACAATGCCTAGACCAATTTTTTATGTCAAACAAACATTGTTGTTGCTGCTTCCATGGTGTAAATCTTATGTTTGTTTTTAAAACTCAAATGGATACATTTTCAAAGAGGAAAAAGAAATTGTTTGTTACAAATACAACTATGTTTTTGTGTATCATTTCATATTTCTAAGTGTAATGAAATAAGTGAATTCAAGAAAGTCTTGAGAATGGTTTTGGTATACAATTATTTGTTAAAAACCCTATTTTGTTTACTATCAACTCAATAAAAAAGAAAACTTATATTTGGACTTGAATTATTAAAAAGGACTTTAAAACTACATTTGAGTATAAACATTGTATTTTCATGTATTTTATGAACTAAAATCCTACAAAATATTTTGTGTAATACTCAAAGTTTCACAATACTTGACACTTTAATGTTGTAGACAAAGGTTTTTATTTAATATGCTTTGAAATGACAATTTTCATTAAAAAAAGGAGCGTACTCTCGAGAGCGCACTTAACCCCTAAGCAATCCAGGACCTCAAAATGGGGTGCTGAGTTTTGAAAAATGCCCATGTTTTGACTCTTATCCTCTTCTTAATGGTAAAGTCAAAGGACTTGTACTTTTTCATGTATCTTTAGACATGTATCTACTACCACTCAAAAAAAATTCAAGCTATTTGACTCTACTTAGGTAATACTTTTATTGGACTAAGTACACAAGGATATGGATTTGAGTGAATATGGCATGGACGCTCAAGGGTTAACAAAATTTTAGAATGTTTTCATTGATTCCAGAGCACAAGGTACTATTCTAAGAATTTAATATTCTATTTAGTATGAACACTTAGTATAGCAATACCAGTTATCATTTATAAATTATATAATTTAATGAATTATAGATTTAGAGTATCATAAGACTCTAATGTTGTAGCATATCAAAAGATTCGGTTTCATATTAAAAAAAATGTATGTGCTAAATTCCCAAAAAAAAATTAAATATTTTCCAACCAGTGTTTGTATAACATTTCATATCTCATTTTAAAGTAGGGTATCTATTACCAATTACTTGACTTCTTTTATGATTTATTTGTTTTATTTGAAATACTTCAAAAGTTAAGAAAAAAACTTTCAATTTTATATTTTTGGTGTTTGTGTTATGTTCACCAATATCAAATTTATGATATTATTGATTATATCAATATGTATTTAATTACTTAATTATACTCGAAACTGACAAACTATTATACAAACTCACCTGGAAGATGTAATGGTATTCATGGTTACTATTGATTCATCTAAAGCTGCATAGACTTCATCAACACCACCAAGAATATAACAATCTTTAACATCTTTGAAAGATTTTACGGCAAATTCAACCGTTGTCCACTATAATTGATTTGAAGTTATTTATGTTAAAACAGCTATGTAAAGACAAAATATTGTATATATAGTTTATTATTAATAAAAAAAACAATAATGGGTTTTCCAAATAAATAGAATTGGATTCAAGTGTAGATTGAAAATTTAGTTGTTTGTATCATATTTGATGTAATTTAGGAGGAAAGTACCTTATTTTGAACTTTTGCCATGAGTTCTTCAAGACCCATTTCTTGTGTTGCTTCATTAGACATATTTACAATTGCATCAGTGTAATCCATCACTTTCAATTCAAGTAGTTTTTCAAGTGTAAATTGAGCATTTCTTTCAATCTAAAGTCAAAATCCAACAATCTTCATTGATCAAAGTCAAAAATTTGCATAAACAAAAAAAAAAGTTATTATTATAAACATGTGCTTTTAGACTTTAAGATGTGAAGATTGAAAATAGAAAGTCAAAACATTGCCATAATCATTAACAAAGGTGTAACGTAAATATATAACAAAAGGAATTTGATATTTGTACCACACCCTTTTGACTATTCTACCATACCTACTATATATGGTCAATACTTATGATATTATAGTAGGTATGGATTACAAGCAAAACATCATTAAATTGAAAATACAACTTGACATAGAAGTTGCAACTTTGGCTTTATTTTTTAGCTCTAAATCTTGTCTA
Source organism: Ulota crispa (assembly GCA_963920765.1). NCBI lineage: Eukaryota > Viridiplantae > Streptophyta > Bryopsida > Orthotrichales > Orthotrichaceae > Ulota > Ulota crispa. The sequence continues at coordinate 24,920,607 of OY987243.1, read as the reverse complement.
TAGTATCAGTTCAAAAATCCAAATTAAACTTAACATAATTTTGATTTTTTGATAGTTACTATGAGCAAGATATAGAGCTAAAAAACATAGTTGAAGTTGCAACTTTTAAGGTAAACTACATTTACAAATTAGTGGTGTTTTTCTTGTGGTTCATATCTACTATTATATCATAAATATTGGTCATACATAGTAAGTGTTAGAACAATAAAAAAGATGTAGTACATATATTAATTTCCATAACAAAGATTTCAAACTAAAATTTGTCTTTTGAAATAACCAAAAAATCAAGAACATATATATAGGGAATTGCTAAAGCCACACCCAAAATTGCTAGCGCCACACCCCAAGGTGTGCTTTGAGCACAAAATGTGAGAATTTAATGCTAATTTTTTTGATTTATATCAAAAGATTTGTTTCACCTCTATCATTCTAAGATTGTATTAAAAAAAATTGGAGATGCTTGGATTCAATACTAAAATTATAGGACTTTTGAATTACTTAAAGCAAAAATACACAAAAGAAATAGCAATGGTGTGATAAAAGTTTGACAAAAAACAATTATTTGTTCTTCTTTCTTTCAAGGAGGTGGTAATGCCGTGATTGAGTGAATGATGGATCATTAGAATAAAAAAAAACTAACATTAAATTCTCAAACTACATGCTCATAGGGGTGTGGCGTTAGCAATTTTGGGTGTGACTTTAGCAATTCCCTATATATATAGGATCAATTACATTACCAAAAAATAAATGTCCAATTTGATCATGAGATGCAAATTTACTATCTTAAAAATTCAAAAACAAACTTGAAAAGCTTCACTTCTTGTCTTAAAAATTCAAAAACAAGCATGAAAAGCCTCACTTCTTGTCTTTTTATCTATAGATATCTCTTATTCTAACCTTACGTCCAATAATAACTTCCATCTTTTTCCAATGGCGATCCTTTAAAGCAGTGTTACGCATATTTTGAATAACTGGTAATGTGTTAAATAACACAGTCACCATTGCTTTTAATCTTTTGACAACAGGATTAGGCACTATTACACGTTCCATCTTGACTGCCAACTTTGAATATCTAAATTAAAAAGATAGGAGTTAATTCACATTTTTATTATTAGTATATTAACCACACAATCAATTAAAAACAAAATCATGGCTACTATGGAGCCATTCTAAGATACACACTAGAAACAGAAATCGTCCACAAATTGATTTTGAAGGGCGCATGTTTTTTCAATTTTGGTTTAATCAATGCTTTAATACTACTTGTATAAACAATCATTACACTTGTTTAATATACCTTTACTATTTTTTCTACTAATATTGTTCTACTCAACATTCACAATAAACATTTGATAAAGAAATACTTAGTAACTATTGCTTCCATTTCATCTACATCCAAGCTTTCAAAATGTGTTGCATTCCAAGTGACTCCTTTCTCCGACAGTTCTCTTAATCCTTGCCATAATGAATATTTTAAATTAACTTCCTCGGAAGCTTGAGCTAAATCATCAAATTTAGATTCATCAGCCTAAACCACACATATTCAAGATACTTATTAAAATTTCCTGGTTGCATATTGAGCACATAAGTTAAAATTACTTTTAGACACAATTGTAACAATTTTGAAAATTTCATTTATTATTCTACAGCACTTTGTTATTCAAGCATTTGTTGTAAATCATGTTCCTTTAAGTTTTGAATTATTTCATTTGAATATGAGAAAACTCATACACTTTTAAAGAATGCAAATAACCTCAAATAATTGTTGATATTGAACAATTCGTTTAGCATCAGCTTTTTGATTTTGGACTTCTTTATATAATTTGCCCATGTATTCCAAAATCGTGTCCTCATCAGCATCTGTTGATCATCATTTTAAATTCAACATACAGATCTTGGAGCTCCAAAATGTACATATATATTTCTAAATTATATAAGACCAATGTAAATTTCATTTCATCAATCAAAGGCTCTTAATTGTATTAGCTAATCTTTGAAATTATATCTAATCTCACAAGTTCAAATAAACATTCATCAAGTTAGATGGAAAGAAATATAGATATCTTGTATTCACATATTTTACAATTGTGAACAATTTCATAATAATAAAATCCCAAAACTCAATATGCCCCATTTAAATGAATATGAACAATTTATGTAATTATAGATTTTGTGTGTAAAACATAAGGAGATTCCTTTGTTGAGGAACATACATCTCCCAATGTTTTATATAGGTATCTTGCAATTTGATTGTTGTTTGTGAACTTCATATAATCCAAATTTAGTTAAATGTGGCATCAATGATTAGGCATATGAATTGAAAACATTCATTCAAATCAAGTTTTAAGCCATTATGTAAATATTGAAAAATATTGATGTAATTATTTACTTTCAAAAGTGCAACTAGCCATGATACAATGTTTTAACTTCAATCAACTTCAATTACATAATTTGCAAACAAACATTATATATGTCTTCTTTGATATTTAAATTTTTAGAAGAGGGAAGTTGAATATTCCATTGCATCTTGTTATCACGAATGTTTGTTATTTATTTTGTAATTTCTTTTCATTTGAAAAAATGTAAAAAGAATCTAGAACATAAGTAGTAGTTTTCTGAAGTTCAAGTTACCTGCACTTAAAATCATCTCATTTTGTGCTGCTGCTCGTATTCCAATAACGTCTTTTCTTAGTTTATCCACTTCTTTTGATAAATCAGCACTAAATTTTTTGATGTTATCTATTTTAGCCTCTTGTACTATATCTATGGCTTCTTTAGTTGAAACAAAATCAGGGGCCATCATTTGAAAAGATGCTTGTTCAATATCTGGGACTTCCATTTGATAATCCTTTATCAACACATAATGATCTGTGATGACTTCAAATCTATCCTCAAAACTTTTCAGTCTTTTTACTAAGGCCTGTCATATTTCAACCTTGAAACAATGAATTTGATTTTTGAGCCATCAATTGATTTATTCATACATATAATTTGAGTTAATTGATGCAAACTGAATAACTATTTGATGTTTTTACATATGTATGCATAAATACTTTGATTAAGAAAATTAACTAGTAACATGTGTCAACATCAAGTTAGTTTTTTATAAGTAATTCCATGAATTGAAGCACTGGAATTGATTTTTTTGAAACTTTTCGTATTGAGAATATATTGCTAAATATCAAGTAAATCCACACATTATTTTGTATGCAATGAAGTTACAATCATCAATCTTTAGTTTCCTTACTATGATTGGACTTTCGATTCTCACATTGATGTTTTTCCTATGAAAGACTGTACATTCAAAGTTTCATGACAAATGAATGCCAACATTTTCTATGCATGTGAAACCCTGTTTTCCTCATTTATCAAAGTGATTTGATAGTACTAATCTAATTAAACCAACATTGTTGGCTTTGAAATTTGTCCTCGTAACTAGTTTATAATTTGAAGGTTAACATTTTGTTTTGTTCTAAGAACCAACTCAACAAAGTTCCTTCTCATAAGCATGAATGAGAAATATCTTGAAGTCATTACAATCAAAATCATAAATCTCAAACACAAAAAAAACATTTTGAAATTTATTGATAATCGATGTGTAGTCTAGTTAAAAAGGAAACTAGTTTATAGATTTCTAATTTGTTCAGTAAACTATTAATGACTGCATTAGCAAATTTAATAGTAGGGATTGATATGTCTACCACACCCTTTCAACTATTCTACCACACATGCGGTAAATTTTAGATTTCTACCATCAAAAAGCTGAATTTGAGAATGTGGAAATCAAATTTGGACTTAGAGACCATGATTTTGTTTAGAACCATAAAAAAAAGTTTGTAATTGAACAACACCCAATGAAAAAACTTAACTCAGGGGAAAATTACTACTTTTACTTTTGTTCATAAAAAAGATAAGCTTTTTCATTGGGTGTAGTTCAATTACAAAATTTTCATGATTCTAGACTAAATCACGGTCTCTAAGTCCAAACCCGAATTCCAAATTCTTAAACTCAGCTTTTTGATGGTAGAAATGGGTAGTTGCAAGAATGACCTCTCTGTTTTGTCTCAAACACCCTTAGTACTGGTAGTACTAATAATACTACCAAGCTTTTGGAATTATTATTTTTAAAATAAAATAAAATATGGACAATTTGTAAAGCACTTAAAATAGCATACTTGTGAAAATTCAAACCTAGAAAAAAATTATTCTAAAAGTTATTAGCAAAACAAAATCACCTTAAAAAGCCAATTTCTTTCTTGCTTTTTAAGAAAATAGTAAAATAATTCAAAAAAATAAAATAAGAATTGGCCATTTGAGAACCCATTAAACACATTCACATGGTACAATTGCTTTGCTAAGGAATTTCTTTGTATTTTGCCAATGAAGGGAGATAGGATGCCCACTTTGAGACAATGTAGATGCCATGGAATTTATAATTTTGCAAAACCCTTCTAAGAATGCATGTAAGCATGCTCTATAAACAACATCCTTGATTTATAGCCCTAGAAAAGCTTTTTTGGACCCAAAATAGTACGAAAATCCCCCAAAATGGCCAAGGTAGACACCCATTTGGGGGTTGCTTAAAAATAGCAAAATAATTTAAAAAAACACCCAAAAAATCATTGAAAGTCAATAACTTGCATGTTCACATTATCCTAAAAGGACAAGTTAATATGACTTCTTTTGCAAAAGTTACAATCAAAAACAAGTCGCACAAGGTGAGGGGGACAAAATGTAGTACAAGTCATTCTTGCAATCACCCAAATCTAAAATTTACCCCAGGGGCGTGGTATAATAGCTAAAAGGGTGTGGTAAACATATCAATCCCCTTAATAGTAACATCATATTCAATGAAAGTACACAAGATGTTTATGAAGTATTATAGAGCAAAGTCCTTGCTAAAACAAAATGTCAATGTTTGACTTATTGCTAACATGGGTTGTAGATTTTAAAACCTTGCATGCAAATAAACCTTGAAAAAAAATCATTAATTCACTACAAAATGTTAAAGTTGGATTTAGGTTCTATTAAAATTTCTGATTCAATAATTATTCCAATTTAAGTGTCCATCCTCAAACAAAGTTGCAACTACTAACCACTTATGTACGTTTTGAAGCCGTAGAATGAGAGAAGTTGGTAATCATTGAAACCTTGTTTGTGAGATCTAATTGTTTTGTTTTGTACTTAACATTTAACTATTCTGTTATAGTGCTCTTTTTAGTAGATCTTGCTACAAGGAAACATGGTTGAATCTATAAAAAAGTTGAAAAATCTTGTGACCTAATTTACAATATATTATAGATTAGGTCACAATTTTTGTCAACCTTTTTGTAGATTCAATCATGTTTCCTTGTAGTGTTTAAACATTCTTGAATATTTGATTTGCCCTTTGGTGCCTACTAGTATCGATCAATGGTTTAAATTTCAGTTTTTTCAAATTACAATGTCATTTTTTCCAAAGTACAATTTACTCAATCCATGATTGCAAATTGACAGTATTGAAGACAATCAAGAACACAAACTTCTGTGTACATTGTAAATTTTATTACATTGGCTTGTATTTGAGTTTATGTTAGAATATTTGCTTTGTTTTAATTCTCTTAGTGCTCTAAAGGAGACATTTTTTGAATTGATTAACCCCTAAATGTCAAAGGCCTTCTATGAGCTTCTCGGAATTTGCTCTAAATCGAACAAAAAACTTATATTTTGATCATCTGTATCATTTCTTTTTGTATTGTAACCGTACAAATTCAAACTAGATATGTTAGGAATCACATAGGAAAAGAAAACACAACAATATCATTTATGGATTGAAAGATTATAATGCTTGATCATGAGGGTGTTAAAACTACAAAAATGATTTGAAGTCTTTCAATATTGTTTTCACTCATTGAATTTGAAAAGTCGGTCACCAAAAACATATAGGGTTAAAGGACATAACATACATAATTATGATTATTTTCTGGTTTTTCAAAATCTCTTCTACAAACTTTTAAAACACATTTTTGGTATAAGTTTTTCTCTAAGATCTAGTGTATTTGAGGCTCATTTCCAAGAGTTCTCAACACTACAGAAAGTTAAGATCCTTGCACAAAATCTTGCATAGAAAAATCATAATCAATTATTTTCAAAATTAGATTTCTGATGCTAAAACTAGATTTCAAAACAAAATTAAAACCCAACACCATATTTGTTAATTTGGGAAAAATAGGTGTCCCACTTTGTATTCCACCTGAAACCCAAAAAGTTACTTTAATCCCTAAGGGACTAGACCCCCTTTTTGAGAAACATAGCAATTTTAGGCAGGTACCACGTTTTAGGCTGAAATTTTAAGAGAATGTGGGGACTAGGTTTATCTTTCATATATACTAAATTTCATGACATTTGGAATTATGAGTAAAAAGTTATGGCCTAATATGTTGTTTTTTACGTTTGTTGTGCAGCCTGGGCAGATTTTTTAAAACCACTTTTTTCAAAAAATAATAATAACAATTGGTTTAGGAGATTTATGTGAATGTAGGAAGCTTCAAATCATTCTGTTTGGATCAACGAGATGAAAGTTATGAGGATTTTTTGTTTGCGGGTAGTTATGGATTCTCTACTCCAAAATAAACTTTGAAATCCTTTATTTTACTCAATTTTCAACATTTTGGAAAAAGAACAAAACCAAAGGATGAATATTGTTTATGATAACATTATGACCATTGGGATTGGCATTTTTCATTTCCATTATTATATTCTTAACAATTTATTATTTGGAATCATTCTCTACTTTTCACCTACTAATTTTTTTCCATATGTTATACAACTTCAAATGATTTGAAACGTTTTTGACTTGTACTTTACTTAAGTGGAAGAAGGAATTTAGAGAAGCACCACCCACATGGCTTTTTTTTTAGGAATTTCACCTTTTGAAGGGTAGCAGCCCAATTTTTCACAAGATGTTTTTGAATATTCAAACCATTCTAACTTCCAATCCACGTGGTGGAAAACTCTAAAAGTTTTTCCACATCTTCTAAAACTATTCTTCTACAAGATCTTGCAGTCACATATGCATAAAAAAGTTTTTGTTTTCAAATGTGGTTGATGCTCTAAAAATGGCAATTTTTAAGAATTTTGGGTGAAAACTTTGCTTGGTCCTTTTTAAGGGTTACCCTCTTATTTTTGTATATATATATATATATGTTTGTAATAAAAAGCATCAAAGATTTACTTATTCTAATTGGTTTGGAATTCCAATTTGAAAAATTGTATGTAAATTTTTATACTTGTATTTCAGAGTGAATTCCAACTTACAAAAGTTTGGATGTGTGTTTGAGTTGGACACTCTTTTATAGTGTAATTTTATTTTATTAACTTCTTTTTTAGAAAGAAATTCAAAGATATTATTACAAGAAAATAAGCATTATAAGTCGCAACAAGACTTTTTTACTTATTTGGAACTAATCCAATAAATTTACGAATATTTAATTTTGAATAATATTGAAAAAAAACATAATTTCTTTTGCTAAGTCTCAATGTAAATAGAATTTTGTATATTTTATGGTTTGTGATATAAACTTGATAACAATTCATTGCAATAAATCTTCATAATGATAGATGAGGATTGATATATGTACAGTACATTGGGTTTTTGTTATATGTACAGTACAGTGCATTGGGTTTTTGTTATATGTACAGTACAGTGCATTGGGTTTTTGTTATATGTACAGTACAGTGCATTGGGTTTTTGTTATATGTACAGTACAGTGCATTGGGTTTTTGTTATATGTACAGTACAGTGCATTGGGTTTTTGTTATATGTACA